>JARYHS010008074.1:297390158-297853199 GCA_031002005.1 Vandiemenella viatica
CTAGTTTAGGTCACGTTAGGCCTTCGTCTGATTTGAATCTTTGCTTTTGAAAGTGTACACAACCATATAGTTGTTATCCTTAGAAGAGACCTACAGTTTAACGTGGAATCAGAGCCACAGAAGCGTTCTGTACCAGAGGTGAAGGTGGGTTCAGGGCTTATGAAAATCACCGCCCAGACAGGGATTCGAACCGAAGACCTTTCTATCTCCGGTCAGACGCCTTAACCACTGAGCCACTGTCGAGATTTGATGTTTATACGAATTCTTTCTTCCCTCGTGACATTCGAGTTTGAGATACACCCGTAAGTTGCATGTCTATGTTATTCACAGCAATGTGTAACAGAGAGTATGTGTCACCCACATAAATACATTTTTCATCTCATAAACATTAGCAACGTTTTTAAAAGGTATACATGCTTTTTGGCATGGAATTTCATAACGTGTAAGGCAATAAATGGATATTAAGTGAAAACTCAGGTAAAAAATTGGGGGGGGGGGCAGGATGTGAATGCAAGAGGGGCCAATGACACACATGGAATCATAAGTATTGCATGATGTATTATGTTGCAATAAAATGTATTTTAAAATTTCAATAAATCTGTAACATTTATCAAGAAATTATGTTTTTTATTTAACGAATCCCCTACCCAATTTTTTTTTTATTCCTTGGATTAGTATAGTATTTTTATTACGAGTATGAAATACTAGAAATAAAAAGAGAACAGCGTTTAAAACTGACATATCACAAAAGGCGTGTTGAGGTAATAAGTGGGTATAAAAAATGGCAGCTACAAATAAATGACCTTACATAATGTACAACGAACAGGACTTGTTATTTGAACCAATAATACTGTTTGCAGAAGGCAACAATATGTTTTAGAAGCTAATTTTATGGTAACCAAATAATTAACGAATTATAATGATTCGAAATATCAATAAGACCTGAAAAAATGCTCTTCGAAGGCCCTAGGAAGAAAATTATAGGTTTGGTAATAACGATTGTTGAGGGATCTATCATTTGTACCAGCTAGCAGTGTATAACATGACGCGCACATTCCACGGCAGAAAATCACGCTCGAAATAGCGTATGCTGCATGTTCAGACGAAAATATTCTTGAAAGACGTGTACAGTGCCTAACGGGACCCAACGCGTCACCCACGCCGAGTTACAGTACATCCGGAAATATCGCTGCGCTAGGAAACTACGCACTCCAGGAATAGCGTATAACGGTACCCGTTGCTCGCCGACGCGTCATGTGTGGCGCGCGCTGGGAATAGCAACAACCGTTGTCGCCTGCGGGGTTGTGCGCCCGACTAAGCTCCACAAAATACTGAGATAAATTCAGGTTACCGCTGCACGGTGCTGCCACCTGGTGCCGGCGCGGCGGGGAGGGGAGGGAGGTCCCCACCCCACCTCTATGACGTCATGGGGAAATCCACGCCAGCTCTCTCTTGAGAACACTACTTATAGGATCAGTGTAATCTTGTTAGTTTGTTTTGATTCAATATTGGCAATTGTCTGTCAAGTTTTCTTTACTAAAAAAAATAAAAAATAAAAATGAATTAACAACGGAGAAACGTAGCGAACCTTCAAATCCCGACAAGGAATTACTTTTTTTTCTCGTTTGGTTTGATGCAAATCGAGGAGCGTTCAGAAAATTTACTGTATACTTGTTGCCCGCGTGAACTTTTAATGTACGGACGTCTCTCTTAAACCGATTACTGCAAACTCAACCCCGCGTCAGCTCTGAATAACACGTCGCCATTCGTACGACTGGAATATGGCTGAGGGAAATTGTTAATTACAGATGAAGCACAAGAAATTAAAAAAAAAACAATTAAAACTATATTTCTGCATATGATAACTATTTAGACAGAAGAATAAATCTCACAAATATCAGAATGTTTCAAAATGACATAAATTTCTCCACTACAGTGAGTAACTGGAAATTTTTGGTCGTGTCGTTAGGTATTGTCCGTCCAGGCGTTGCAGATATGCCTTACTCATACCCTACACTTAGATTTTACGAAACCATACAACATCGTCAGCTCCAAACCAAGTAACTCTTAACTGCAAAGAAGCAACGGACGTTATAATAACTAGATGTGTTATTCCCAATACTCTACCCCATGGCACTCCCGTTCTTACTTTCTCATCTTTAGATACCGCATTAGCATACCCTAATTTTTTTATTCCTCCCTCTTAAAAATTCCTCCACCCAGCAATAAGCTTTCGGATTTACTCCAGTGGTGTTTACCCACAGTGCTATGATACATGAAACCGATTGTATTCTCTCCTGTGCCACACTGCGTATACTTCAAAGAATATAATTTGTCTTTGAAAGAACGTCTTGGGCAGTTATTTTGTGGAATCAAGAAGACAGTATAGCATATTAGCAATCAAATTCCCAAGGAGTCTTTAAGATCTGTTGTGGCTGTGTTTTTGTCTATTTCTCTCACTAAGTGTCCACACGTGGTGTCATTTGTCGCAGAATTATTGTTTAATGCTATTTTTTTTCTCTTTCACGAACAACTACCAAACTAAGTCATCCAACATGCAGAGCACTCGTCAGTTGCGCCACATTCGTGTTCTATACAGTATTATTATATTAGAAGTAATACGTGATAATTTTAAGTAGCCTCTACGATCCTGGCATGGTGTCACGTTCTAATTTTAATCGCCGAAGTTTCGTTCCAACTTCTTCGACCTTCTTCTTGGGCGAATTGCAATTTGCTGTTTTACACACGCTCGTATTAACTTCTGCTTAGTAGAGTGGGTAGAACAAATCTAAGTGTACTTCCCTCAAGAAGAAAAATTCGTCCGAAACGACTACAGTTAGTGTTAGGAGGTGGCACCGTCCCGGAGCCACAGAAACTGTTTTTTCCGATCACGGATGCCTTCTGGTGTATTATTTTAAATGTTCGCGAGAGCATACGGATTTACAATAAAACACGACGAATGTAGAAATTACTGCGTACATTTTACGTTCTACACGTTTGTTTGTTCCAAGTTTTGGCGATCGGTCACCTCACATGCCGGACTATCGAATCTCTGGTCGCTATTTCCGCCCTGACCGGACGCGGAACGACTGCTACGAAATTGCCTCCGTTGACCCAGAAACGTAACGCCTCGCCTGTACCTCAAGAACAGCTCCCAACAAATGCGTCCCTAAAACTTTCTGTTCAGTTTCACATATTGCGTTTCCTCACTAATATAGAGAAAATTAATGTTGTTTTAAAACTTCAACGATTGAAATTACGAGGGAGGTTTGAAAGGTTCTCGGAATGGATTAGAAAGAAATGACTTAACTCAGTGAAACTTTTTTATTTTTCAATTTAGTCTCCCAGAACAGTAATGCACTTGGTCCAGCGATGTTCCAATGCCTTGATCCCATCTCTAAAATAAGATTTAATTTAATTGCAATGGAGCACAGGCTCCGGTGGCAATTTCCCTACACACCCATCTTCCCCCTATCCTGCACCTACCTACATTTGCCCTCTACAAATTTTATCTTTAAATTCTTTCAAAGTTTTCGGTAAATTATTCATCATTTCTCTTAATAACTCCAGGCCTGAAAAATAACCGCCAATTTCGGCTTTCAGTTCTTCTTTTGAAGAGAATATCCGTTCATCGACGAAAATTTTGAGCTTGGGGAAGGAATGTAAGTCTGATGAAGCCAAATGAGGCGGTTGAGGCAACAATACGTATCTTGGTTCTTTTTTGCCGTGGCAACGACACCTGTCTTGATAAGATGACTTTCTTCCATGCCAAAACTGGCCTTTCTTCTGGTATCTTCTGCTGTAGTGGCTCCAGAATGTTAGTGTAGTATTATCCCGTAATTGTTTGACCAGTGGGGGGAGAATCTATAAACAGAATCCCTTTCACATCCCAGAAAACTATGACCTTATTGCCTTTGATTCCTTTTGTGTTGGTGAATCAACATGTTTTCTCTGCTTTGGCTTGTTTTATCTCTGGGATACAGTAGTGGATCCAAGTTTTATTATTCTGCTGACAAACCGGCGAAAAGATCTTGTTTCTTGGTTGTCCGGGTGACGTGCGGCGTGATGTGTGCAGCCGACGTTTCGATCATCCTACTGCGACCTCCTTCTTGGGCAGAAGACAGCACGCAGTAGGATGGGCGAAAGGTCGGCTGTACACATCATGACGCTGTGTCACCCCGACAACCATGAATCAACTGACTCTGGCCACGGAAGCCTACGATTACGCAAAAAAAAAAAAAAAAAAAAAATGGTTTCTCCGAAAACAGGACAAACACTGTTCGGACATTTCCACTGTGATGCGTTTATGATCCAGTTTTAGTCGCGGCACCCGTCTAGCACATAATTTTCTCCAGTTCCACTTTTAGAATGTGGTATGTCCATTCAGATGATATCCCTAGAGCCTTAGTAATTTCTCGCACTTTCAGGCGGCAATGATCCACGACCACTACGCGGATCATCATCCAAGCTGTCCACCGAGGTGGATGAGCAGTAACGCTTTGGTCTCGCATTCGGGAAGACTTTGGTTCGATCCCAGTCCGGGCATCCAGATTAGGATTTTCCATGGTTTCCGTAAATCAATCCAGGTGAATGCCAAGATGCTTCTCCCAAAGGGCCATGGCTGAATTCTTATCCACTTCTTGACCCCCAGACTTTTCCCGCCTCTAATGACCTCGACGTCGACGAGGCGTAAAGCCATAAACAAAAAAACTGTCCCGATCAAATTTAAACTCGTTTGTCCAGTTGGAAACAGTGGAATATGAAGCAGCATTTACCCCAGTGTGTTCTGAAAATTGTTATGAATTTCCTTTCATACCCTTCTTTACTAAGTACTTAATCACTGCTCTAATCTCGATTTTTTTTTTCCATCTTTGCAAATCACTTCACGGGATCAGCAACAAAGAAATGTCTGCACCACAGATGTATACCGAGAGCACCGATGACCTATTATTACAGGGAACCTCGTTGCGGTATTCGCCTACCGTAAAGAATTGTTATTTTTGGAATAGATAAGTTGCGAAATTATTTGAAAGACTGTTCGCCACCGTTCAAAATTTGTTATTAATGAAGTGCCATTATTGCGAAGAAATTTTGCAGCTTTTTTTGTATCGGTTGCTGTGTCTTAAAAGTTTGACATGGCATTTAGTAACGTGGATGCAAACAGCGTTGTTATAATTGTTTTTCGTTAAATCAACACGATCGGTTGAAGAATTTTTTATTTTGAAAAAAATATAATAATTAAATACCAAATGTGTTGACCGTAGGAGCTCGGTTGTTCCTTATCTGCATTGGTGAATCACGTTGGATTCATAGTTCGGATGATTCCTTTCACGGGGAATAGTTTAAGTTCTTAGCGAAGCAAGTTGATTATACTGTAGCCTCAGATTCGACACAAGTGCACGTTTTTATTATTATTATTCCGATGCACTGTTCTTTGCCGATTCGTGTTTTGTACACTAATGAACATCACTTTTTTTTCAGAAGCAATACGTGTTAGTGGGGTCGTCACTTCATAAACAATACTGTCGTAACGGATTATATGATCCAGTAGAAGATATCTGCCAGTGAGTAAGAACGTTTAAGAATTCTTCCCGTCGTTAAGGTTATTTCGTTCATCCTCTTTTCACCGTACCATTTAGTCTCAGAAGTTGCCCGTCATACTGTAATTATACTACAGTAGTAGTACTACTACTAATACGTTGTCTGGATATTTATGTACTGTATATTCTCTTCGATACTATCTTCAAGTCATTATTTCCCAAGCTGTGATATTATTGCAGAAATCTTTTTTGTTGCGTCTTATACAAACAAAATGAATTACTTGGAATTTAGATAAGCGACAATGTTGCGAAAGGGGAATGAGGCTATTTCATGTCCGTGTTGCTATAATTCAACTTGTTGCAGTGTTAGAGAGCCTTGGGAAATGGTTTGGTTTCTTTGGTTGGCCGCCGAGTCATGACTTAGAGTTTTTAACGCTCTTTTGTTTTATTCTTTCTTTGTGTAGCGCGAAGAATGACTCCAGTGTCGCTGTTGTTTCTTTGTTAGTGCCTCATTGTATAACGTTCAGCTTTTGATTCCTGGTAAATAATGCTGCAATGTAGTTATTGATGAATGCGTAGCGTTTTTTTGGAGAAGCTTTTCACACAGAACGTGTTCCGATGACGGCGATTGACGTCGCTCGGAGGTCGCATTCTGAATGCACGGCACCATTCCAAAAACTTTTTCTTTCTCGAGTTCACAGCTTCGATGCCAGATGAAGTTAAATTGGAAAATCAGTTTCTTGGTCAGATTACTTGTCAATACTAATAGCAAGCAGCTCAGTGTTCCACTTTTCATTACTGTTATATTCGCTGTTCAATTATAATCTTTAAAAACCTTCATTTCGTCATTATTATTAATAATTAAGTGCGATTCATGCCTTCCTGGCAATTTATCTAATCTATTTCTGAAGTTCAACAAATTTTACCTTAAATTATATCCTTGTTCCAATATATCCCTCAATAATAATTTATTCGACACGTTGACTCACCTATCCACAAAATGAAATTCTTCCCGTTCTGGCCTCGCATTCGGGGGGACGCCGGTTCGAATCCCCGTCCGGGCATCCAGATTTGGGTTTTCCATGGTTTCCCTAAATCACTCCAGGCGAATGCCGGAATGCTTCCTTCAAAAAGGCCATGCCCGAATTCCTTCCCGTTCCTTGTCCCCAGTCCCATCCCGCCTCTAATGATCGTAGCCGTCGACGAGGCGTAAAGCAATTTTTTTTAAAAAAATCCCATTCCCTTATGCTTAAAATCGAGTTCTAGCTTGAGTTTAAAGTGGGCGCGTCCATTAATTACTTGATATGAAATAAGGGGGGGGGGGGGACCGGCGATATCTCACGAAACCTCACCAAGAGGGAGGGGGGAGTCATCGGAAATCTCACGTGAGGTTTTTAAATTCTTGTAAGACTGTAGAGCTATATATATAAATATAAGTCTACAACTGAGGCGAAAGTCGACCTTAGGGGGTGTATAACCGCCCTTGGAAGCATGAGGCCTAAAAGGGGTCTCAAAAAGTTACGAAGTCTATTAGTAGGTGGGGGGGGGGGGTTTCGAACAGGTCTTACGTAGTCTCACCAAAGAGAGAGAGGGGGGAGGGGGGTTCCGGAATTCCGGAAAAACACCTCACATCATTAATGGACGCCCCCTGTCGTCTCTTCTTTTGCGCGGACTACGATTTATTCTTCTTTGTGTGTCCCGCAAGGCTTCATTTCCAGTTCATGCGTTATCCTTCCCAGCATTCTTTACCTCCCCCTCTTGTCTTCCAGTGATTCCGAATCCAGTTTCTTTATCGTGTCACTCATTGATTGTGTTCTACAGTAATTACGCTTCGCTCCTTTGCACTTTATCTGACTTTTTCTTGTGGATCCTATACCACTCCATCAATATCGATTCCTCTTCCCCCTCCTCGGTGATTGCCCTCTCTAAAGATGCGCGTCTGTGAAGTGTTTCCTCACCGCCACAACGCCTTTCCTCCAGCTTGAATGCCCGTCTTGTTTCCTTCATAGTCAGCGGCGACCGGTGGGTGAACGGTAACGCTCGGGGCCTTGGGTGTTAGAGTCCACGTCCGGCCGGATTTTCCATGGTTTTCAGAAACCAGGATTCCAGGATTGATCCTTCGAAAGTTTAAGAACGAATTCCTTGTCCTGAATCTTGTCCCGCCTCTGGTGACGCCGATGAGGCACAAATCCCGTAAACAAAAGGACGTTACCTCTACTAAGTAACGACTCTCTTCTTTGAATACCAGTTAACTGTGACATTGCTTGGTTACCAGTATTTAATGCCTCTCCACTGACTCATATCTCTGTCTGCTGTACACAATATAACCATCTGGGAAAACGTAGTAAATAGTAGTGTTTAACTCCTTCCTTCAACAAGGACTTAATCTGTATATCTATGTCTACTGTTTTACAAGTTCCATCATTTAGTTCATTAGTAGCAATCTGATAACTGCCTTCTCTTTTTATTTCATTTCATCTTCCTTTATGCAACTCTGCCATATATATATTTATTCATTTCACTTCTTTTACAATGAATCTCTAATCAGCAATTCTTTGATCGTCAATTTTTATCCCATCACCCTAATTTAAAACAAGGGTATGGCTCTTATCAAGTTATGTTTTTTCTCTAGTTCTTTTTTCGTCAAATACGATGAAATTGTTTTCATTTCTCGCATTGATTCATCGTGCTGTGCCTTCGCCTTAAATTGTAGATAGGTTATGGAATTCTATTACAACTCCATTTTCTAGAGACACTCGTCTCTTAGGCCTTGTTCCTTCTCGTGTGCCATCTACTTCAGTTTTCAGAACTCTTATATGTCGTTTGATATAATAAATAATACTATTATCGAACACTTCATTATTAGCTTCCTACTCTAGTTGTTTCTTCGGCATCTCGATATATTTATGGTTATATACTTTCTTTGTCATTGTCTATTAACATGCGCTCGAGGTGGCCACTGTTCCCACTTTCGCTAACTGCCGCACTACATTGGATTTGGCCTTACGCTAGACAGAGCATATTTCTACAGTATTCTGTGTTTTAATGCGTGAACTTTACACTAACACTTCCGAAGTCTTACATTCTCTCTTTTATGAGTAGTATAAACCATTTTGTGATCACGATGTTAATAATTTGAAAATGCTATGGAATTTTCTCTGCATAAAAACTTTCAAACTAATTCTAAAGCTTTGTTCGTAAAAGTCAACTCCTTTAGCCTGTGTTGAAAAGATTTGGTCTGATGCTTGAGATATTTAGTTATTGTTTCCACTTAAGAATTTCTATCTGTAGCGTTCAAATTTTTTTTTTTTTCATATCTCGCTCTGTTTCTTTGATTATTGCAGGAGAAAGTCAAAATGTGCGCTAAACACAGGTATGTACAATGTACATAATATCTTCTCGTGTGTGTGTGTGTGTCCTACACTGTTATTCTCTATTATGGGAGTGTTTCCATCAAAATCACTATTCCAGCAATTTTTGTGAGAACCGACGCTTGGACGATATGAAGAAGGTCCTAGAAGCGTACCTTGGCCAGTCAATCAGGGTTTTATCAACACCATCCTTTAGATGGTGTTGTACACGCTTTGCTCAAAGGAATGTTTCGGCCGATAGTGGCCAATCTCCCCTCTCCAAGACGCCAGGCAGAGTGAAGCTTAACGCAAGCTTTTGGAGCATTTTTTTTACAGTGAAAGTCACATCTTAGATAACAATTGATTAAAAAGTTTATCAAGTTTCTACCACACCATTCCACCCTTCGTACGCTTAGAGAGAGAGTGGTTTATTACTATTTTCCTTTATCCACGAAACACCATTTGGAGAAGTTGTAGAGTGCAGCTACCTAATTATGCTGTACCATTTATTGTATCATTTAATTGCCGCCTCACAAACTTTACAAATAAATGCCTGGCAACCTCGCCTCCTGAATTTATTTCAGCACTACCTCAGAAATCAATAGTAAAGTGGTATTAAGTTTTATTTATTTACCTGATATAAGGCGGCTGAACGATTTACACCCTCCCCCCCCTTTTCAAAAAAAAGAAAGTAGTCGATGGCAAGTGGCTGGGGCGGACCTGAACTGCCAATCTGTAAGTCACAGTATTCTACGCTGAGCTGTTAGCATAAAATCTTGTACAGTCCCGACTCTGCCGGAGAATTTCATTTCCCTGTCGTAGGGCCGACTCACCATGACGTTATTCCACATGAAGTACGGTGAGCCTTAAACCAGCGCTTTGGTGCACAATCTGGTTACTAGGAATAGGGCACTACCAGTTTTCATACCAACACCGAGACTTGCAGAGCGCCAAACATCGGCATGATGTCCTCGGAACCTCGGCAACCAGGCGGTTTGTTAACTGCAGTATTGTATTCCAACGTCAGCATGTTGTCCTAGAAACGTAATTATATCTTTTCACTAACTATCTTTAACTACGAAAGTAATATTCAGCATACGTTTCATATTTTTTTCAAGATGTCGTCATTGAATAGAACTGGTAATAATAGTTCCATAGACGATATATATATATCATATATTCTTCACCATGGAAGCATTTTTAATATTTCTGAATACCTTGCATTTATGTTTAAAAATCTATGTATGTGTTGCGTGATCTCGCCGGTTTCATGTACATCAGCTTATGCATCATGCTTTAACTTTTTATTATTTGTGTTTATAACAAAGTGGCGATTCAAGATTCCCGCGTTTTATCTCTTTTACTTTCTGAATGTACCCAAAAAAAACTTCGATTCTTGGCCTCTTGCTTGAGCGTTAACATCCAAGTCTAATATTCTGGTAGATCTTGTTTCGATTACCGCTGCGAGTGTCCGGATTTCGATTTTAATTGTGTGAGGCTATGGTTCCCTTACCTAGGCTCTGCCCCCCTCCCCCCTTGTTCCACGTAAACGAAGAAAAATACTATGAAGAAGTATATATTTCAGTGACAAAGCATTTTATAACAGATTGTGCATGGTAGTGGAGAGCGTTGCTGCAGTAATTTTTTTTTTTTTTTTCTCCAGAAAGCTATAAACATTCTAGGCAGGTTTTTTTCCATCGTGCAGCTGTCTGCGTTTGACGTCATAATTCGAAAAGTCCCATTAACAGTTAAGCGGAGCGATATGCGCTATTGTGTTCTCCAACGAAGCGAGGTGTGCGCACCGCGGTTCGGTCTCTCTCATTACGACCCACCCGGGTCAAGCACCGCCTTTGACGCCACCCCGGCCGACTTCGCTAATTGCATTCACAGACCGGGACGGCTTGTTCACATGATTGTTCTCTTCCAGCTTATCAAACCGGGTACCTTCAAAGAATAATATATTTTAAAAAGTGCTTCGAGATACCTGTCAAAAGAGTCTTTTAAGATCTTTGCTAAAGCTAGTTATTTTCTTGACACGAAAACGGGTAATATCTAATTTTTCTTAATTAATGAAATCCTCCTCAAAACCAGCAAATCTCATGTTCTAACAATTGTTATTTTTGCGTACATGATGCCAAACACGCTGAAGTTTCCCATCTGTCAAGCTTGTAGAATGTGACCTTACCTGGCTTATTGTTCCACAAAGAACAACTCAGACAATGGGTGATCCTCCTCATGTCAGCCAGCGAAACCCCAATAGAAACGTTTCCTAAAGTGGTATATTTATGTGTCTGTAGGGTCGCCGTAACGAATTCTGGATTCCTGAAATTACAAATTTACGCAGATTTTCGGAAATATAGGAATAAGACTCAAATGAGCGAGGCGAATCGTTGGACATGCAGAATTCAGAGTTGCGCGGATTTTAAGAATGCCTGGGAATCTCTGTGGATTCTCCGGTTTGAATTATAGTACATACCAAATCAGTGAAATGTCGTATTATGATCTCCTGCAAACAATGAAGAGTATCTCTTAAAAACTAACGTCCGATGGACGGAAATTCTATGAAAATGCGACAGAGAAGGGAAGCTCCCATCCAATCAAAAGGAATCTGAACGAAAAGTGTGATCTGAAAGGGAAGAACGACTGTGATCCTCCAATAATATGTTTGATTTGAGTTACTATTTGTTTAAAATATTGCTCGCATATTGGGTCTATTGGGAGTTTGGTGAAATAGCTTCGGGAGGTGATTGGTGCTACCAAACTTCTCTGGCAGGAGAACAGCGCCTCCTGAGAGGTGGAGGCAACAGAGTAGCATTACAACGGGGACTCTTCCAGCGACACCGGTCGGGAGCAGAGCTCCGATCAGCTGGCGACAGAAATCTCTGACCAGTGTTTGTTCTCACTAGCTCAAGTGCCTTAAATGCTTTTGAGGGAAGTTTGTGCTTGTGTTTTTCGTTCGCGCCGATTGTTTGATATCTTATACCTTTAAACGAGCAATCCTTGCATACTAGTGATCGCCCAGCGGTCGAAATTCGACCGTAATTCATTAAGTTGTTTAGTTTCTTTCAAGAAAGAGTAATAATCATTATTTGAATTTGTTCTATTGCGTTTGGTGTGAGCATAGATATATTATATACTGTATACCCTGACGTCGTTTGCTGCGAGAGTGTTTGGCTTTCTCTGCATTACCTATGAAATTAAAACGATACACTCCACGCGTGACTGTATGCTAAATTTGAGCTTCTGAACTAACCATAGCAAATGATGAAATGTATTTATCGATGGTTCATTTGAATTTAAAATATTCATTTTGTCTTAAGGCCGGAAAACTGCTTTAGCTTTATGAAAGATGAAGTAAATGTAGTTCTTTCACCTGAAGTGACTTCTAAATCGAAATTTTTTGCATTGCGAAACATGCATTATAAATTCGAAACTGTAAAAATTTTGTGGAATGACATTTAGTGCTCATTTAAATGTATCTATCAAAATAATTTCATTTTGTGTGTTCGCTATTTAAATTTGGTCTATTATCATTTTTAATTTGACGCAAATAAGTATTCCTTATTTCTTTTCTCTCTCCTTCTCTGATGAAATTACTGAAATTAAAAAATCAAAAGATGCTTAACCAAAGTTTAACATTTTAAATAATCAAATGACCATATAGTATCAGGCAGAATAGCTACATTCCTTTTCGAAGTATTCCTTTTATAACTTCAAAGATTAATCTCTACTATATGCGAGTTTTTCGTTTTACCAAAGACTACAGAGTGTCTCAATGCTGGGAATTCACGTCAGAACGTTGGCTCCAGTCCTATGTCACGCACACACATACGTTCACAAATTAATTTTTTATTTGAATAATCTATTTGTAACATGTATTAACTATGCTTATTATATTTTTTCTTTACTGCTGCCTAAGATTACAGACATCAGCAGATTCGTTTACCACAAAAAAAGTAATGTAAACAACGAATTTTTAATTTAATTTAATTTGGTATATCTGTAACACATATTATACACAGATTTTAGCTTTCTGCACTTCTTCTCCATATAAACTTTAACTATGCCAAATCTCACACTTCTCCGTGCGCGCAATATTTTTAAAATTTGTAACAAGTTTTCGCTTAGCGTATTAATATATAGAACAGGGGTGGCCAAGCACCTTGATAGTCCGAGCCATTTTTCAAAATTTGAAATTTTTCGCGAGCCGCAATTAAATACGTATTTAAAAGGTATGCAAAAAAGTATTAAACTTTTTTTTTAAGAAATTATATTTATTTAAAACATATGAATAAAAGTACAAAATATGTGTATTGAATTTAAATATTAAAAATTAAACACAATGTCAACTGTCCGTTGCAATGAAAATTTACAAATTCAAAATCGGTCTGGAGTAGGTTAATTACGCCACTGTTTATGTTCGTTCGCGCAGTTTTCGATGAGTCATATCATTCTTAACTTGGACGGAAATGTAATTTGTTATAACGTTGCACTTAGTCTTTCATATTTGTGATCAGTAATTTGAAAGACATTTTGAAACACATACGGAACGATAGTAATTTTTTAAAATATAATAACACAAAAATGAAAAGGTAACTCGGGTACATTTATAGAGAGCCACGAATAATCCTTCAAAGAGCCGCATGTGGCTCGCGAGCCACAGGTTGGCCACCCCTGATATAGAAGATACTATATAAGTTCAGAGATTAAGCTCGACTGTTTTGTTTCACCAAAGACCACAAAGTACGCCATCTAACAGCTAAAATTTTTAGCTTTCTGTATTTATTTAAGTTCCTCGGTTTGCCCAATATTCTGGCCGCTAGCTGCGCTATCTACCAGCTGTCAGGTAATTCAACGCCCAGAACTGGCGGCATCTGAGCGAACTACGTAAGCGAGCGAGTGTTTTATTTAATTTAATGTATTTGTAACGCATATTATATATAGATTTTAGCTTCCTGCACTACTTCTCCATATAAACTTCAGCTATGCCAAATCTCACACTTCTCCGTGCGCGCAATATTCTGTAAAATGTATCATAAGTTTTCGCTTAGCGTATTAATATATAGACTAGTGATCGCCCAGCGATCGAAATTCGACCGTAATTCATTAAGTTGTTTAGTTTCTTTCATGAAAGAGTAATAATCCAGTAATTCTTTGCATTACCTATAAAATTAAAACGATACACTCCACGCGTGACTGTATGCTAAATTTTAGCTTCTAATCTTACCATAGCAAATGACGAAATGTATTTATCGATGGTTCATTTAGGCCGGAAAACTGCTTTAGCTTTATGAAACATGCGCATTTAATTGTATCTGTCAAAATAATTTCGTCATTTTGTGTGTTCGCTACTTAAATTTGGTCTATTATCATTTTGAATTTGACGCAAATAATATATTCCTTATTTCTTGTCTCTCTCTCTCTCTCTCTCTCTCTCTCTCTCTCTAATGAAATTACTGAAATTAAAAAATCAAAAGACACTTAACCAAAGTTTAACATTTTAAATAATCAAATGACCATATAGTATCTGGCAGAATCGCTACATTCCTTTTCAAAGTATTCCTTTCATAACTTCAATCATTAATCTCTACTTTATCCGAGTCTTTCGTTTTACCAAAGACCACAGAGTGTCTCAATGTGGGGAATTCACGTAAGAACGTTGGGTCCGATCCTATTTCACGCACGCACACACGTTCGCAAATTAATTTTTTATTTTAATAATCTATTTGTAACGTGTATTAACTATGCATATTATATTTTTGGGTGGGGTGGGACACTCTCCACCAGTGAAAAACTGTTACTGACCTGTTGAAATTTGGATTAACTGTTTCCTTATAGTGTCCTCTTCACGTTTAGCACTCTCCTTTCCGGAAAAGTCGCCACGAATTAAATTAAAAATGCCGAAATATGGGATGCTCCGCAACCGCGAAATGTTAGCAGCACTGTAAAAATGACACAAAAATTATCGGTACAGGGATCATATCAACCTAAATAGGTTCGTTTTGTCATAGTGATCATGGTTAGGTTGAAATTCGGCCTGGACCAAGAGTAAAAAGTTTACGGGAAATTCGTTCTGCGCAGCCCATGTCGCAAACCAGAAACAAACTGCACATTTTTTTACAACTGAAGCAATCGATTATCTCTGATTGCTTATATCGATTCTAAGGTTTGTAAAATATGTTAAAGAAATACAAAAAGCTAAAATTATATATAAGTTCCTCCGTTCGCCCAATATTCTGGCCGCTAGCAGCGAAATGTTGCTTCTTGCTTCTATATAAGTTCGACTTCTATATTAATTTCGACTGCTTTGTTTCACCAAAGAAGACAAAGTAAGGCCGCTAGCTGCGCCATCTAACAGCCACCTGAGCGAACTACGTAGGCGAGTGAGCGTTTTATTTTACTTAATTTAACGTATTATTTATAGATTTTAGCTTCCTTCGCTTCTTGTCCATATAATCTTTAACTATGCCAGATCTCACACTTCTCCGTGCTCGCAATATTCTTAAAAAATGTAACATAAGTTTTCGCTTAGCGTATTAATATATAGAGAAGATATATATATATATATATAAATAATTTCGGATATCGGAAACGGCTATGATGATTTAGATGAAATTTGATATTTAGATAACGTTTTGACTTTTAAGATTCCCTAAATAGTTGTCTTCCTTACATAAAAGCGAGTTTACAAAATACGAACAATTTTTTCACTCTGTATCTCGAAAACGGTACTAGCGCCATCTCGCAGACAATTCAGGTACCAGAAAGCCTACAAATATGTATGAAATGCTCTCGGGTGACTAGCCGAGTCAAGAATGCGTTGTTCTTGACTCAGCTAGTCACCCGAGAGCATTTCATACATTCTCAACGCCAAGAAAGACTTCGTACTTATATAGCCTACAAATAATTTCTCTTTGATTTCAAAGAATATTTAAACGAATAGTTCTTGTATACTGACTGACCCGTGGAAATATTATCACTGCAAGTTTAACTGTAAGACTTTTAAAAAGGAAGATAATTAAAAAAATTATCGTTGGTTTTGTCAGAGGTGATACTTTACAGAAACTTCTTTGAAAATAATATTACTGGTAACAGTTATAAAGTAATCATCGTTTAC
Source organism: Vandiemenella viatica (assembly GCA_031002005.1). NCBI lineage: Eukaryota > Metazoa > Arthropoda > Insecta > Orthoptera > Morabidae > Vandiemenella > Vandiemenella viatica. Next base: position 297,406,166 of record JARYHS010008074.1, read on the forward strand.
TTTTTGACCGAAAAAAGTGGTTGTTAGTTTGTCATTAAGTACTACCACGCGAGGTATGAGCATAGTTTTATCGGAGTGAATGATTTATAGTATTCGACGAACATATCGAAAATAAAGAATAAATGTTCTTAAATCAGTTATAGGTATAGTTCCTTGTGCTTTTGGCGACGTTCTTCTGGTCCAGGCTGTATTTCAACCTAACAACAACCATTAGGAACAAAATAAATCATTGAAAGTACATTTCCACCGTATAGACATAGTGGTTTTGATGGATTTTTTTTCTGGTCCAGGCCGGATCTAATCCTAACCTCTTCATTTGAGATATCAGAAAAATAAATTCTTTATTTTCGATTTGTCTCGACGAGTTTCATACGAATTCATGAAACTTGGCTATGGCGAAATTTATCTTCTGGTCCAGGTCGCATTTCAACCACCCACGTCAAATTTTGAGATGTCGAGAACTAAGCGATATATATATATAAAAATTGTTTACTTTCAATTTTTCTCGGCGAGTTACATAAGTATTTACATAAGTATCCATCATCAAGGATTATCGTAGAATCCCCCTGAATTACCACAAATCTGGCACCATTAATTAATCCCTAACAATAGCATTTTTCTTTGAAAGCAATTTATTTATGAGGCGGTCTCGCAAATGGATCTAGCGATTTGGATGAAATTTCATATGTAGATAACGTTTTGCTTTTCAAGTTTTCAACACTTTTTTTAAAAAAAAGTAATAATTTTTGTTTTTGGTTTATAGAAAACGGCTCTAACCTCATTACGTAGAAGGTTCAGGTACCAGTAAGCCTACTGATGTTAGTTAAGCTTCTCTTTGGTTACCTGTGCACCTCAAAACGCCTAGGAAGCCTTCAAGGCTTTTACTTTAATTAAACTTTACTCGAAATGTTGGATATTGAACAGAAATCGAAAGATACCGAGCGAAGATCGGTTAACTCGGTACTGTAGAAAGATATATGTACTTCAGAATAGTGATTAACTAAAATTCACTTAAGCTATCCTGCTCATTTAACGACCTTGGCAAAGAAATTATCTGATAAGCGTTTTCTATCTAGCGAACTGTTTGCATATTAGCCTAAGCACATATTTCCAATGACAATCTATTAGTATAATAGACAAAATGTAGCGGTGTCACACCTACGTCATGTCACGCGGTGACGTCAAGCTATGACGTTGCCTATGACGTCACGCTTTACGATATTATTTGTGGGAGTGCGCGTTATTTAATATCATTTCCAAGCAACAGTGAATAAATTAACTCACAGAATACTGAAATAAAAGTATGTATTGTGTTAAAATCGATATTTCAATCATTAGATGCTTATATTTACGTAATATTCTTTTGATATATTCAAGTATTCCTTAAATTCGTTGTCCATAGATATTGTAAGATAAAAGCTTTGTATTTCGAGCATCAGTGCTGCTAAATGTTTGGTTAGAGTATAACTAGCATGGATTAGAATTACAAGTTTCATTTGACGTTAACGAAGAGGGCATGAATAATTTAGTTTTTTTTTTCAAAATTTAAACTGTGTCCTATTACTGAAATTATTTATGTTTAAATTGGCATATTAATTATCAGTTTTTTTACTGAAACATTACATGGTTCAAATGAAAGAAGTTGCAATTTGTTCGCGATATATACGGTCTAAACCACAATGAAATATTACATGGCATAGCTTAAGTTGTTTTAGCATCCTTCGTTCTTGCTGGAGTCATTATTTCAGCAGATGTAAGCTTTCTTAGCCGTTAAAATAACGATCTTCATCATAGGTAGCTATTAAGAAAGAAATGTGTCAGAACCTGTGAAGATTTGGGATCAAGTTTATATCGCGATGCATGGAATGTATTAAATTGCGTGTGATTGAAGCTTTGCTTTTCTATCAGAAATTTTAGCGGATATTATGGTTAAGCTGAAATGCAACCTGGACCAAGATGACAACTGAAGCTTTTTGCTACAGCACAATGAACGATAAATTACAATGAGCTTTATTTTGTAACAATTCTGATTAGTTAACCAACTGCAGAGAAATATCCACGTTATTTAATAACATTTCTAGGCATCCACGAATAAATTAACTGACTGAACATACTTATTAGTTGCTTAGATTTATTTAATATTAGTTTATGTAGAAGTATTCGTTGATATCACATATATGTAAGTTAATTTTCGCAATGCTAGCGGCAGTTTTGATAGATTGTTATTAAAATTGGCACTTGAAGTTACAGCAGAGGGCATGCGTTTTTTTAGTAATTTTTTTTCTGTTACTTAATTCATTACTTCGTTCTAATGAAAGTATTGCTAACACTTTTCGGTTGCGGAGCATCTTACGTTTCAGAATTTTTAATTTAATTCATGGCGACGTTTCGGAAAAAAGGAGGGTGCAAATGTGAAGAAGATGCCATTATAACGAAGCAATTGATACAAATTTCAACAGGGCAGTACCAGTTTTCGGCCGGTGGAAAATATCACCTTCCACCCATTAAAACTAATATTACGTTGGAATGACGTAAGCTGTTAAGATTTATTTTTAATTTACTTTGGTTTTACTGATGCCTTATTTCAGCCGCATCATCCGCATGTAACTGTGTCAGCTATTCAAATGTGTTAGTATAATTCTGAATAACGAATATTAAAAATTAAGATTGAAGAACCCTTATAGATTTTTTATTTGGTTTATTTCGCGATGCAATGCGATCATTGAAATGTGATAAGTATATGTATTAATATGCGTGTAAAGTAAGTATTGTTTCTCTGGCGGCATGTTTAGCACATGGAGGAAGGAAATATTTCCTCCATGTTTTAGCGTAGTACTGTACGTGGTTATGGGATTCTACGATAACCGTGAAGCCGCAATTTGTTGATGGATTCTTATGTAACTCGACGAAAAAATCTGAAAGTAGAGAATAAAATGTTTTGATATATTACTTAATTCTCGAGATATTGTATCTCAAAATTTACGTGGTTAGGTTGAAATGCGGCCTGGAACAGAAGAAAAATTTCGACATTGCCAAATTTGATGATGATATCGTATGTAACTCGAAGAGACAAATCGAAAACAAATAATACATTTTCTTTCCATATCTGGCTTAGTTCTCGAGATATTGTATCTCAAAATTTAGGTGGTTTGGGTGAAATCTGACTTGGACCAGAAAAAACAAATTACCAAAACCGCTATATCTACACGGTGGAAATGCACTATATGTGTTTTATTTTATTCCTGGTGGTTGTTGTTAGGTTGAAATACGTCCTGGACCAGAGGAAACTTCACCAAACAAACAGTTATAATTGATTTTCAACATGCTATATCTCGAAAACCAAGAAAGATATCAAAAAATTTTATTCTTTATTTTCGATTTATTTCGTCGAGTTCTACAGGAATGCATCATCAGATTGTGGCACCACGATAATGATTAAACTGCCTGTTGTTAGATTGAAATGCAACCTGGACCAGGATAGCAACAGAAACATTTTGTTATTGTGCAAGGCAATAGAAATTATATTATGATTTATTTTTGTGTTTATTTAAGCGATTGCTATGAAATGATTTGCCAGAATATTGAAGTTGTTATGATTTAATTTAGTATCCTTCGTTTTCACTGTGGTCATTATTTCAACTGTAGGCTATGTAATTTATGTCATCCGTTAAGACATCGATCTTCATCGCATTATTAGCGAAGATTGTGGTTTGACTGAAATGCGACCTGCATCAAGTTGACAACTGAAACGTTTTGCTACATCACAAGGGATGAGAAATTACAGCACATTGAGCTTTATTTCAAAACAATTCTGTTTAGGTAAGAAACTAAAAAGAAATTAATTGCCACAATACTCCAAACCCGTCAATTTTGACGGGCTTTGTGGCTAGTTGTTAATAAAATCAACGCCATGCTTTGAGATTTTTCTTCTGATTCTTGTTTGTAAAGTGTTAATGTTTTATAACAACTTCCATGATTCTAGCCTAGGTGATAGGCTCATTTTTAACCGACTTTCTTTTTAAAAAAAAAAAAAAAAAAAAAAAAAAAAAAAAAAAAAAAGGTGGTTCTCGATTCGTCTGTATTTTTTTAAATGTATATTCAGCGATATCTTCGCCAATTTTGAACCGATTTAAATGAAATTTTTTAGTGGCTATGGTATACCTCCAAAGTGGTCCTATATGAATTTCATTGAGAAACCACCCCTTCTACGCCTTTACACCCCTTAATTTTTTATACAAACCCACATTGTTTATACAATTTCGATGGAATTTTGGACATGTACTGTCAACTTTTGGTTTGAAAAAACTGAACCCTTCTCACCCTATCCACGCCCTTAATTTTTGACCAAAAAATCCAAAAACTACACTAGCTCCCCTTTTTACACCACTTAATTTTTCTACAATCCTACATTTTAATCCGATTTCGGTGTAACTTCGCATCCATATACTTTAAAACAAAGAGAAAAATAATAATACTGTCAACATTACTTTCACAAAAACGCAAACCCTATCCCCCTTTTTACCCCTGTAATTACTGTCAATGTTTTGTATATATAGCTACAGTGTCTATCTGATTTTGAAGGAAGCATGTACATATATACTTCGAAACAAACAGAAAAATATTGTCTACATTTGGTTTAGAGAAACCAAACCCCTCTATCCCCTTAATCTACACAAAATTGCAGTTTCTATCAAATTCTGAAGGAAATTTGCACACGTATACTTTAAAATGTTTAAACTTGGTTGCAGAAGCCCAACCCCTCTTCCTTTCTACCCCCCCCCCCCTATTAATTTCAAATGTGGTTTATGGATACCCACAGTTTTTATCAGATTTCGATGGAACACTGCACATGTATACTTAAAAACAATGAGAAACATAGTGTCTACATTCTATTTACAAAACCCAACCGCTAACTCCCTTACCCCACTTAATTTTTGCAAATGTTTTTTACACAAATCTACAGTTTTTTATCTGGTTTCGATTGAAGTTTTCACACGTATACTTTAAAACACAGAGAAAAATACTGTCCACACTAGCTTTAAAGAAACCAAATTACTCTTCGCCTCTACAACCATTAATTATTTTTATACTTACATACAGTTTTTATCTGATATCCATAGAAACTTAGACACATATACTTTAAATCAATAAGAAAAGACGGTCTACATTTGGTACACAATAGCCCAATCTTCCCCTTTACCCCCTCCCCTTTTAATTTCCAATATCCTTTACAAAAATCCACAGTTTTAAATCCCGTCAAAATCAGTTAAGCTATTTTTAAGTCTTGACAGAATATTCATAAAATAAATGTGTCCTAATATCTCAACATTTACTTCAGATCTCAACTTGGACCAAAGCTTTCACGTTATAAAAACCAATTAAAAATCTATATTTTATGTGATATGCCGGAACAAACAGATATATTCCAGAGACAGATCTGTGTAAGTGGTATGTATTAATGCCCAGATGTTATCGAGCAGCAGCTTTAACAGATGTTATGATTAGTTCGAAACACAGCCTGGATCAAGATATTAACTGACATTTCTTAACACAGCATCCAATTGACCCTATTCTGGAAGTTGTTGGGGTATATAAAGACAGATTTAAAAAAAAAAAAAAAAAAGCAAGCGCTTTATCCACTGAGCTACCAGGAAGTTCGCAAAATGAGAACTGCTGCGGCATATTTAAAATACAAAACGAACTATAATACCACTAAACATTTAAAAATAACTTTATATCTTGCTTAGAAGGAATTAAATTCAAATGGACAATATTTTACATTAATATTATTGAAATTTTTATATTAATTAGATATTTTTGGAGTCTGTGCCAGCCAAAGCAAGAAAAACGAAAAGCTAAATATAATAATGAATAACAATAATATATAAAAAATCTTGTTACCACTTACCTACAATTTATGCTAGAAACATGTTTCAACAAAACTGAAACATACAGATGATACGCCGATATTATACTAACTGGAAAGCGGTTACTGCATGATGCAGTCTACCAACTGACACTGTAGCGACAGAGATTGCCTGGACGAACAACGAGGCCGAGCCACAGATTAAAAATACTATCTAATTTGCTTCCCTAAACTGTCTCCCGCAATAACAATATCTGCCTCACTACATACTGTAAAATAATCGTACTTCCCGTTCCGCCTCGAACATCAAATAAAGTTCAGTAATTCGATCTTCGCGATGTGACAGCTGGCACCGATTCCAAAAATAACTAATAAACATAAAAATATCAATATCAGTAATGTAAAATATTGTCCATTTTAATTTACTTTCTTCTACTGAAGGTATATAGTTATTTTAAAATTTTTAGTGTGCTTTTTTTGAAAGCGGTTTTTATTTTTTTAAACAATTATTTTTGTATGTTTATAATTTTAGTTTGCTGATGTTCGTATTTAATATAGTCAAGGTTTGATTGCCATTCTCATTAACGCAGCTTTAATCACCCTTGCGTGATATCTATTTGAGTTAAAGAATAAATGACCACTTTTATTTATTTGTACTGGCATGCATTTTACTGAAAGAACATTTAACGTTTCAATTAAATTTAAAGTAATTGATAAATTATTTGAGATTATAAAATTAAATTCATGCATATATTAAGGTAGCTCAAGAACCCTGTTTACCACAGGTGTCTTAACGGAAGAAGCCAAAATGCTGGATAAATAGGTATAGTGCATGCCTCTTCTATCGCTTGATTACTTCCATGTTTCCGATACCTTTTATTGTAAAAGAAATCACGATTCTACTTTTAAGGAAATTGGTGTTGCAGAACCATTCATTTTATTTTAAGATAAAATTTAATTTTGATTTGTTTTTCCGTAATATTTTTTCTTTCTATTAATTAGCGGCTTTTATAGAAGTAGGGAAGATTGTAAAAACTTGATTTGGTATTAATACAAACAACAAACATAAATAATTTAATTTTTTATTTTTTTAGTTGTGAACAGTGTAGGTGAACACTTTAAATGGACATTTATGTTTGATGTGAATATGTGAGTGATGTGTAGCCTATAGATCGAACTATTTTGCCCGTCTTCGTGACATTATAGGCAATAAGTCCTTCACTTATTTATGATGACTAGAATTTTCCAATTCACATTCCTTAAATCGTGATGATTAAATGATTCAGTTGCAAGAAACTATCCATTTCCAAAATGAGAATAATTTTTATTAGTACATACAGTTTCTAAAAAAAAGTTTGTCAGTGACTTTTAGTACTGTTTTAAAATTAAGAAACTGCACTTGAAGGTAATTTTGATATAGGTATTAGTCGCTAGATCCAATGTAAGAGAGCAGTGAATATAGAGGATTAATACAAACTGGTTCTGGAACGTTTTGGAGATGAAAAAAGAAATCTAGATTGAGTAGTATGCGTTTGGTTCCTTGCACATTATTTTACAACTACTATTGCGCAATACGGTACAAAAAGCTTCGTATATTCTCAATGCTATATCGATAATGATATGTTAAATTCATTAAGAACCTTATGCGACTGGATCACACGAGGAATATGGGTAGTAGTGCACTGTCCACAACACGAATATAAATGGTTGGATCCTTCAGAAGGCGGCGTAGTTAACCATTTCGTTAGAGCTAGAACGCCCAGCTCCTTTTCTACGGAACCAGTTGTTTAGCGTGACTTCTGGGCGTAGCTGTATGAACAAAACAAAGCTCGTAAAAATTCGTGGCGGTAACGTGTTTTGAACTCTGGAGTTTGAATTTTATAACGCTCAATAATTGTGCTAGTGTGCGCTTATTTTAGAACTCTTAACTCATGACAAATATTATTCAGCGTCATGAAGCGATTATTTTAGCAATATTTTAAGCAACTATGGGATAACAGATAAAGCAAGTATCTTCTAACCGTTGTTTCTGGTGTTACTCTGGATTTCCTTGTAACTGTGACCACTTCTCCTGTTTCAAGCATATATAAAATTTTATGATTGTTTAATTATGTTCCGTGTTTGTAATTCTTTGCTGATATTATTCACTAAAACCATTAATAATTTTGTCTTTAAGATTTTATGAAAGGTATGCTGCTATTATAGTGTGATCCAAATTTTGTTTTAAAAATTGCAAATCAGCCTCAATTTTAACTAATTGAAAATAGTGTAAGCTATGATTGCAAATTGTTTACGGTTTTGAGTGATATGGAATGTGTTTGCTATAATTATGTATTAAACTGTGTAATCCAATCCATCATAAGAATGATTCCACAATATTGTTCGATGCGTCCAGTAGTTTTTTATGTTCACATTACATCTACCTTTTCATTTACACTTCTTCAGTAATTGTCTGGTGAGCAACACAAAGGCAACCAGTTCGTTTGCAAAGAAATTAGTGCCTCTGTATTGTGATTCACTTATTGCAGATCGTCTGTATTTGGACCCAAACTGCAAAACACATTATGACAGATGGGATAGTTACATAAATACACCGTTAAGAATCGTTCATTTGTAGCAGTTTGCAAGTAGTTTTATTCTGGAAAAACTTGTTTTTCTTTAACGAATAGTTTTTATTTTCCTTTTGAAAGGATCTTGGTATCCGCTGTCACTGTTACACGTGGAAGTCTCCGTACTGACAGGAACGATGTGTAGCACGTTCAGCACTGTGCTACGGCGCAGTCCGGCGTGTGTGCGTGCGAGGAGGGCGTGCTGGGCGCGAGCAGCGGCGCGCCTTGCAGAGACAGCGAGAGGGGCAGCGCCGCGGACGACGCGACGCTGTGCGCCGCCCCCGGCCGCTCCGTCACCGACAGGTGGAACCGCGACGGCCGCGCAGACCGGTGGCAGCGGCAGCGCAGCAGGCGCACGAACGCCGCGCGGAACGTCCGGTTGAACGCCGTGTAGATCACCGGGTTGATCGTTGACGACACGTAGCCTAGCCACAGGCACGTGTTCACCACGCGGTCCGGCACGGGGCAGTCGGGGCACGCCGCAAACAGCACGTTCAGCACGAAGAAGGGCGTCCAGCATAGAACGAATGTGAAGAACACCAGCCCCAGCACCTTGGAGGCCTTCTGCTCCGTCAGCACGGCGTGCACTGCCGCAGAGTGCCGCTTGCTGCGACCAGCCAGGAATCTGCAAAACATTAACTTCATAAACTACGTGAATTGGTCAAGAGGGTGGGGGGGAGGGGGGGAATCCCGAACAAGGCTACATAGCTTTTCAATCATTTTATTTCTCACAGTTAAAATATGATACTGAATACACAACATCGTGTTGATATTTATTTCCACGATTTAATTATCTCCTTATTTTAGGTAACCTACATACTGACAGTGCCATTGTATGTGTGTCTCTTGGAGTCATATTGTTTGGATCGCACTTGGCCAGCGAATGACGCGCCAAAAAACATTAGGCACGTGGTACCTAGACTTAAATTCGCTTACAGATATCACACGGGATGTTCCTCGCCAGTGATTGATTCGGATCGCCCGCGTGTCACCTCACCACTCTCTGGTAAAACAATTCTATTTTTGCTATGGCAAATCAACTTTAGTTCATATTTAATCATAGTTCTTTCTGAACTGTTATTTCAAGTTCTAAGTGTGGTGTAAACAGGCGCTGTATGATAAACTTTACAAGCGAGTTTTCAATACTCAAAACGACCTCGATGAGATATGGAAATCTTTTAATCAGGGCAAAGAATCATTCTCAAAATGTAGAACGAAAGGTGACAGCGCCCCTTTTTTATGGGGCAGATATACCTTGTTCTATTCTATAAATTAGTAAATGATGAAAATAAGTTCAGGAAAATAAATGTTTTTAGTTTCACCTATAGAAAAAAAAACAAAGTATCCCCGACTGCACCTGTGAAAGAGGATTTTCCCAATAAATAATCATTTGCATGAGTGGCTAGTGTCACAATTTCATTCAGAATATTTACAATTATAGAAAAGTATATAAACCAAATATCGGTCGTATTCATTACATACGCAATAATTTTAACGATAGTCTGGTAAGATCTTGCAGGAGAAAACAGCACAATATGGAATTAGTCAGGAAATAGCTTCGTTTCATACGGCGGGAGGGGTGGTCAAGGCAAAAGCAACGTCAGGCTACGCGGGGGAAGGGGTGTTCAAAAGAGGCCGACATGGAGTCACGTTGTTTCTGTACGCTCCCAATGGCTCAGGCGTATGTTACGTCACTCGATACTCTCTTAACGACAGCTGTATGAATCATAGCTAATACTTGTGCATGGGACGAATGTTTTCGCTCTATCAGTAACCAAGCATTAAAACATAGACGTATGTGTTGGTATTTTCGATTATTTTTTATATACCGGACGTGATGGATTCACCATATTGATTACACGCGCCAGTCACTAGGGTACCAAACAATCTCGGATTCTCCTTTTACATTCGAAGCTTATCTCCTACTCTAAGTGATTTTCTGTCGGTTCTGCAACGGTTTTTTAATATTCCAAGTTGATCTTTTTTAATACTAAATAAATATGGTTGTTCCATCGCGTTTTCCCTAATTACGAATAAGTAGATTCCTTGAATGAAGTAAATAAATTAAACTGAAGAGTCGGTAAATTACAAAGCCCAGTTTTGCGGGAAAAATATAATGTAGTAGTTATCGTTTGATCTTCGTTTCTTCATTTATTGACATAAATTACGAGGTGATAACTTCATCAGTGTACATCGGTTTGGAAATCGCATAGGATAAGCAGAACGTTCTAAGATTTATTTTAGTTAATCAAGGCCATGTGTTCTATTTACCTACGTCTCATAGCCCAAATTCTATTTCAGGAAAGTGAATTTCGACAGCATGTAAAAAGTTCTTGATGTAGTTTTTTATAGTTAGCTCATAAGCTTTAGCTCTAGCCACATGAAAATAAGATCTTAAACTGGTTTATCACTGAGCTGTAGACCCAGCTACTAGAAACAAGGTTCACAGCATAATTTCTAGTGAGATGTCTTGTTTCATTATCGTTTCCCTCCGTGCTAGCATTGAGTATTTTCCAGATTATCTTTTATTATATTTATTATTTTTTATAACTGCAAATTCTTCTCTGATTTTATACATATATTGAAATAAGTGCTTAATTTATATTCTGAATTAAATAACAAACATTGATTAATTTCTTTAAATTATGAGAATAAAAATTTTAAAAATTAATGTGAGCTGGAAATTATTAAGTTATAGATTTTCCGCGCTGTACATTACGTTTAATTATCAAACCGTGTTTATTAAAATATGCAAAATTTTATAAACATACATTTACATCCGAACTTCCGTAAGCCATTAAAATAAAACAATGAGATTCTTAAATTCCAACATAGAAAATTTATTTATGCCCCAAATTTAGTCTCGTCTCATTAAAATAATATATGGACTTTATATGAAAAACTCCTCACAAAGCTAATCGTACAAATCACATTTGCATGAACAGCGGCTAGCTTGTTAAACAAAGTTAAGCCTTGGTTGTTGGTTGATACTTTGTGACTGTAGACGCGTAGTTCCTTGGGATACAGTTGGATCTGCTGCAAACGGAGGTCGCTCGAGCTTACGCTCATAAACCTCGTCACAACTCCTCCAGAATATCTTCTACTCGGCTCAGCCCACCTCCAGGGAAGCGATCTCGTTAGAATTACCCCCTCCCTTGCCGGGGTGTTGGCGCCCCCCCTCCCCCTCCTCCCGCCCCGAAGAAGGAAGCGCTGATAGCGGCTGGGAATGTTGCCCGGTGCGCACGAGGAAACGCGTGTGTGCAGCGCTGCCGCGGCTGAAGTCGAAGACGTGTCTCCAACCGAAAGTACGCTAGGCACAAAACACCTAGTACGCGGCTGGACGGGACGTGCGCTACTGAACCCCACTTGAGAGAGGTTCGTCCAGCTCTACAGGGTGCGGCAGAAATAACTCCCGAATTTGCCACCGCTGTTTCTCTGGCGCTAGTGGTGCGGCGTGAGTCACGGTTGTGGCGTTTGGTTGTGTGTGCCTTGCAATTTCAGTACGTACCATGGCGTGGAGCGGAGAACATGGTGGTTTCGTGATTGAGACTTATTTCAAAAATGGGGACTCTGTTACCATAACGCAGCGATTATTCCGTACACATTTTCGATTACGTCGAAATGCTGCTGTTCCTGACAGGAAAACCATTTTGTCATGGGTCAACAATTTGAGAAGAACGGGTTCGACTTTAAAAACGAAGCCTCCTGGTAGACCTCGCACCGTTCGAACACCGCAGAACATTGAAGCAGTGAGACACGCCATAACGACCTCCCCACAACGTTCAGCCCGTAGGCATGCTGTTGCTATGGGAATATCTGAACGCAGCATAAGACGAATAAGAAATCGCGGCAATACCACCCGAACTGACTAGGAAAGTGATGCGGAATTTCAGGGAGAGACTTCAGAAGTGCATAAGATGTGAAGGTCGGCATTTGGACGATGTGATTTTCAAAACTCAGTGATGTAGTGGACAAACATAATGGTAAACATCATTCTTTGAAAGTGTGAAATAAATATCTCAGTAGCTTCTATCAGTGCTGTGTTATTCACATTTTAAATTCGGGAGTTATTTCTGCCGCACCCTGTACTTTCTACTCTCTTCTTCCCGTTCAGTGTTAACTTCTAGATGACCAGTGTGGTCCGGTTTTTCCACTGAAGACAGCCTTCGAAAGTAAATTGAGGGTTGTAAGGGTCTCGGACATACGGAGCAGCTCTCGTCCGAGGCTTCTTGTTGGATGTTCACAACTTTCTGAAGCTCCGTACGCAAGTCGTGATATAGTGGACAGCGTCTGACGATATGCTGTGCTTCTTCAATCTGATCACGGGCACAGGTCCCAAGGCTTTCCAGTCCTCTTCTTTGTAGTGTGCCTCTCAGCCGACCGGTTTCTGGTCACGGAGTATGAGAGGTCTATTTTCTTCCTCCACTCATTGCTGCAGAAGATTACACCTTAGAGTCCAAGTGTACATCTCTCCTCCATGTGGGCTAGTCGCACCAGGATTGCCAGCCAGCCACTAGCTATCTTCTCAATCTTTCCCTTTTCTTTTGAATTCTGCTGTTTGGCGCTGAAGCGGTAGCCTACCACATCATCTTCCATTCCGCAAGTACCTGACACCATTCTTCATACTCTTGACGTCATTGAAGCGTATGGGTGGTGGATGCCCAATATTTTTCTTTTTTAGTGTGCATAGCCCTGTGCGCCCATAATGATGCACAGTACGTCAGTACGGGCACACAGATTGCCATGTACGTAATATCCACGGTTCTTCTTTTCAAGCCCCAGTCACGTCGGGTTACTCGTAAGTATAAGGGACTGCTTGCGGGAGACTTATTTGTAGATCATATTACGGCTCTTTGCGTGTCGCTATAATGTAGCACGTGACAGGTTGTCGCATCAGGATCTGATGGTGTCGCACTCACTGAGTAAGAGAAATGATTATGCTACCCCATTTCCACGACTGGTCACACTTGAGAACCGTTCGTGCCAAGAGCGTGCGTTTCGTTCACCTACGATATTTGACATAGAAATATACAATGTTATTTTCAATCCTGACGTACAAGTCAGATTAGTCAAGTCACTTCGTGGATAGATGTACATAGAATGCGTGTTCGCTGGTTAGACATCGAATCCATGTATCGTGGTTGATCGCCGCACTGATGCGTTCGGTTTTCCAGCTTTTTCATTTGAACTTAGAGAGTTTGAGCATGTTTTATTGGATTTCGGTTCGCGAGAATTATTATTCTCTAGCACTCGCTTCCACAATACAATGCAGCCATTCCGTAATATTTCATTAATATCCTTTAATACAATAGTAATCACTGCTTTAAAAAAATGGTTATTAAAGCCAGTGTACATACATTAGTGATAATTGTTCTTTTCTTAAATAAATAAATTCACTCATAATAATATATATCCATATTCTAAAATAATTTAATTTAAATACTATTTTAGTGTACAATGTGAACTACCTGAATATATATACTCTTTTTCCATAAATTAGTTGACTGAAAATACTGCGTTTCCCTATTTTCTTGCTCTGCATAATACTTGGCCGCTCCTTTTTCGTCAAGTCAGTTTACATAAGTTACATGGTGTAATTTCTTTTTTATGTTTTTAAATATCGCTATCATAATAACAGCGAGATTACCGAGCGTTGTGGGTGAACGGTTAACATTCTGGCGTCGCATTTGGGATGAAGCGGGTTCGAATCCCCGTCCGGGCATCCAGATTTGGGTTTTCAATGGTTTCCCAAAATCACTCCAGGCGAATGCCGGGATGCTTCCTTCAAAAAGGCCATAGCCGAATTCCTTCCCGTTCCATGTCCCCAGTCCTATCCCGCCTCTAATGACCTTAGCCGTTGATGAGGCGTAAAGCCGTAAGTAAAAAAAAAAATATTAAAAAAAATTAAATAAATAAATAAAACAGCGAGATTACTCGTAACTTACAATTCCCTTAGTTATCATTAAACAAACAGAAAAAAGGGGAGGGCTGTTTTGCTGTTCAGTCTGTAATGTAAATGTTTGTGTATGCAAAAAGAGCACTATCTCAACGCAACGTTTATTTGGAGCAGTAAACAGGCCACTGTTGTTTTCTGGCCTGTGTGTTTTAGGGAGCTAAGTGAGGTAATGAGTTCAGCTGAATCATTCATTTGGTCCCCGTTTTTCTTCTTCTGATGGAGACTCCTGTGTCGTAAACGTTAATAATCAGACTTGACATTAGTTAGCCCTGTGAGGATCGCATAGTAAAATGAAGAAAGTGTCTCATCTATGTAGGTAGGTAGCGTGGGCGATGCTGGTTTCTGACCTGAGATTGAGCGTGGAGGGACAGGAGTTGAGCTGCAGGCGCAGCGTACCCAGTCTGAAGTTCCTGGTGAAAGCCTCCGGCGTCTGGGTTCCTTGGTCTCTTCGACCCGGTCCTCCACCGCCGCCGTTCGCCACCAGGCTCAGCGCCGGCTGCGACGAACTCGTGCGCAGACTTGACGTCCTGCGAACACACGTATGCATCACACGATCTCGACAAATCTAATTCTGCCGGGACGGTTCCATCGCCGAATTCCTTCCCGTTTCTTGCCACCCACTCCCAGTATTTTCCCGGCTCTAATGACCTCGACGACGACAAGGCATAAACCATAACAGATTTATTTTGTGGCTAGTCGCGAAGTAATATGATCAAAGAGCAAAGCGGCTTCATCAGAGCTGAAGTGTTAGGAACGTGTGACATCTAATGTTTCTTATCACAGAAAACAATTTTTCTTCGTTTTCTATTTGTCTTTTTTTAACTGCTTAACGTCTCCTATAACAACCAGGTCTTTAGAGACGGGAAAGGATGGGGGGCAAGGAATGGGAAGGAATTCGGTCATGGCCTTTTTTGAAGGAAGCATCCCGGCATTCACCTGGAGTGATTTGGGGAAACCATGGAAAACCCAAATCTGGATGCCCGGACGGAGATTCGAACCGCCGTCCTCCCGAATGCGAGGCCAGAACGCTAGCCGTTACACCACCACGCTCGGTTTCGTTTTCTAGTGACTCTTAAATTTCAATGTAAAATCATTTGAAAATATTTAAAGTGAGTCTAGTTACCCAGGTTATTTTCGTTATTAACAGTTTTTTAGATCCTTCATACCAGCTTGACCTGTGTGAATGTACCGGAATTTTCTAATTAAGTTTCACCCACTTCCAGATATACGTATTGTTTGAAATTTTGCACGCATATTAAGATCCGATTACAATAATTTCATAACTAAGTCCTGCTATTCTAATTACTTTGACTGTAACAATAGAAAAGTCGTTGAACGTAACAGAATTTTCGAATTCAATTTTTACCAACTTCCATACGTCCGAAGTGATTGAAAAGTAGCTCACGTATTTATAGCGAATTATAACACATTAATTTCATATCTTTCATTACTTTGACAGTAACAACGGAAAATTGGCTGAATGTAACGGAACATATGAATTCAATTTTCACCCACTTTCAGATGTCTGAATTGTTTGAAATTTTGCATACATATTGAGAACATGTAATAAAACAATAATTTCTTAACTATGTCCTGGTATTCTCATTACTTTGACAGTAACAACGTTTTAAATGTTTAGTAACAATTTGAACTGGAAAGTTAAAATAATCTATGAATAAAGATTTTTTTTTGAAAAGTGATAGGATATCCCACAATTCAGTGTGACTTAGTTATTTTGAATTAACTTAAAATAATAATAATGGTTTTATCTTTTCAAATAGCTGGCGATAAAAAAAATTCAAGACAACTGTTACTTCGCACCCCACGCGTTTTTTTTTTTTTTACATCGAAGTTATTTTTTTTTTTGTCAATGACTTTTTTACTATAAGTTTATTCAAAAAATTAAGTCATACTAGCTGTGAGACATCTTATCGCTTTCTAACAAAATCTTTAAATAAAGATTACCTTAACTTTTTTAGTTCACTTTGGCACGAAAAGTGTGCTTTATAGTTTTTAAAACTATAATTTTATTTCTTTTGATTAATTTGCCCATTTCCGCGATAGTCATTGTTCAAGCCAGCTTTGAGGTTTGTGCACAGTTCTTACAACGGAAATAGTACTCCACTGTGTTGAAATTCCTTCACATTCTTGCCTATCTACTTACGCACCGAATACTGGCTTAGTTGCCTGGTGAAATAAAACTTTGGTTGATCTATATGCTAAATCAAATTAAAGTGTTTTCACTCGCTCATCTTGGCAGAATAAACGGCTTAGATGAAGAATTGTTAGCGTGCGCTCGACAAGCAGATGGTTTGTTTGTTACCTGTCGCTGGAGGAGGCGGAGTGGCAGGAGCCGCCGACGGAGCGTATCAACGGCCTGTGGGGGCGCTGCCTGAGGAACCTGCCGGCCAGGCGTCTGCCGCGCTCCTGCTGCTGCCCGCTGTCCCCGCCCTCCGCAGCCACCGCGAAGCGAGCCTTGCGCCGCAGCAGCTGCACCGTCAGCACGTACGTCACCACCATGATCACCATCGGCACGTAGAACGCCACCAGCGAGCCGAACACGAAGAAGTACCGGTTGTTGATCACACACACCTGCTCCGACGGCATGATGTTGCGCCGGTCGTGAACACCTACGGCCCCAAAACACTGACTTCTAGCTTGCTGTAGCTTAGTACTGTTACAAGATTATTATTTATGCACTAATTTTGTCTCATTTCAGCTTTTATTCCCTACTTTGTTGCTCATTTAGATTTTTCAGTAGTATCTACTAAAACATAAACACCAAAACACAATGGGCTTCTTTGTTCGTTTTGGTCTTGCTGTTAGTGTAGACTGATAAATATTCTGAATTCCAGAGTCAGTAAGAAAATATGAGCTCTCAGTTCATTAGAACTGATGTAAGTATTACATATCGCATCCCCACTATTACTACCAGGCATAATACAAATCTCAAACAACTCACAAACATTACCCAACAAGTGACATCGCGCTTTTCTTTTCGTGTATTAATTTCACTTGTAATCAAGACCATTATCTTTAACGTGTGCTAGTATATATCAAGATTCGTACTAATTCAATGTAGAATTTGCCGTCTGCCGTACATGTTGTTCCACCGGCTTTCCTTTTTATGTCACGGGTGCAGGCAACTTAATTCCTAGATCAGAGTGTTGGTAGCTTCTCCAGTTTGTTTTTAATCACTGAAATATTATGTCCCATTTTAAGCTTCTTACTTTAACTACCCTTTTTGAAATTTACGAAATTGTTTGATACGGTTTCTTCACTTTTCAAGTAGCACCTGATAAATTAATCGTTCAATGTAAATATTTTCCTAGGTGATTTACAGAAATAATGCTTTTTATAATTCATCGTCAAAACACTCCTTTTATGAACGCCGTAAGATTTTTGCAATGCTCTACCGCAATGGTGTGTCTCAACTTTTTTTATAACCTCGAGAGTGGTTCACCTTGTAGTTGACACATGCTTCGTCACTGGAAGTGGGGCGTAATTAGAGTTCGATTAGCTTGACGAAGGCGATACTCACCGAGCGCCGTTATGGAGGAAGAGACGAGCATGGCGAGCATCCAGACGAGGGCGATCTTGAATCCGACGAGTCGTTTCGTGCTGTACGCGTGCCTCGTCTTGAGCGGGCTGCGGATGCCCAGGTAGCGACTCAGCGAGATGAAGCACATGTGCAGGATGCTCGCCGAACATGCCAGCACGTCGCACGTCACGTACACGTTGCACCATACTACGCCGAACGGCCAGTAGCCTGACACAGCAGACAAACATCATAACTTTCAACCAGCAACTAAAAAGAAAACTATGAAACTGTAATTGAAAATGAGTAAGTTGTAAGGAGGGCGAAAATCAGTTAAAACCCTATCGTTTTAAATAAAATAAAAATTCAGAAATGTTACATGATGCAAAACATCAATCAGATCGCGTTATGTCACGTCCCAGCACGCACCAGTTTTGCTCCGTGTTTTAAAAATCTGTGCGTCGTATATTTAAGGTTTTAGCTCTGGTTTCCAATCCATAAAACAAATAATATTTGCAATGGAAGCTGGATTTCCCAAAGCAAACATCTCTAATTTGTACAAAATTCATGTGACGATGCTGGGAAAGTTTTCCGCAAAAAATCAGTGATATTTGCACAGGATAATTCCGGAATATAAAAGTTTACTTCAAATTATACGTACCCAAAAACTGAAAGCATAGTTTTGTGCTGAAAAGTGCACGTATTATCGTATTGTTAAGAAATACTTTAATTCTTATATAAGTTATCTCGACGTTGTGTTTGAATGTTAGGCTTTAGACTCAGTTTAGAAGATAGAATTAAGAAACTTATGTATCGTATTGTTATTATGAGCTAAATATTGTTTTATATGACTGATATTAGCAGAGGCAGTATTTAAATTAAAAACATAGCTTAATTGTTGTCCACATAAGTAGATGCTAACAGCTAGCATTCTTCTCAGCAATATACTAATAGTTAGATGAGATGATATATTAATTGTGATGATAAAGTGGAGCCAAACCTATCAAAAAGTAACTGCATTTGTATTAGCCAAAGGCTATTAGGAAATAATAAATAAATTGCAGATATTTTTAATGATGAACAGCGCGCACTGTTAACAGCAGCGACGTTACGAATATTACGGATATATTTTGAAAAGAATTGCTAATTTGCTAGATGCGTTATGTACTTCATTTGAATCATGTATCAGATCATATAGATATCTGACTAATTTCAACAGGTTATAAGCCCTACTTTGTGTATATGGGGTACTCAACTTCGAAAGTGATAATACATTTATAGATAAAAATTTAAGATATAACAAAATATTGGTTTGTATAACTTATTAAACATAATAAAACATTAAATAAAAACCTACGTTAAAGTACTCTTCACAAAAATAACTTCAACACTTTATATACAAATAAGCCCAGTCGTGTCGTGCTATCTTTAACCTTTTTTCCGCATATATTCGTCATGTGGAACCTAAATAAACAATTTATTTTTATTTTTATATGATCTGTTTACACACTGAGGTTCTATACATCACTTGTAAACTATAGGACTTATTTTATCAACAAAACAAGCAAACCACCCCTTTACTTGCAGCGGCTCGACCAGAGACGTGACGTCACAAGAGATAACATGGAAGCTGCGTGTTACGGCGCCAAATTTAAATCTGCGTTTAAAAATATAGAACTTAGCGTTTTCCCGTTTACTTTCTGAATAAATAAATTTTTTTTGTATAGTAGACATAATTATTTTCCCAAAATTAGTCAATTATCCCATTGCATTCTGAGGTTTTTGCCTATGTATCCGGTAATACTGCGGCAACGGCGTTAGTTGTCTGATTCCTTCCGTCATTAATTATTACCGACAACCAATTGTAACCTACCTAACTTCCAGTCTGTACCACAATAATTTCTCCTGTGAGTGGTGGGTAACTATTCTGCTGGAATTAAAGAACGTAATTACGGTTTCCCCCGGGAGGAAGGTAGCGATTTTTAATTAGGGTTTGTCAGCGTCAAGGCCTACAGACCGACCCGATGCCTGTGGCCTTTCCAATTTTCTCAACCCACCCGGCAGCCACGGCCGCCCAAATGCCAACTGAAAGTCGAGTTACGGCCCCAGAAACTGCTGCCATATTGGACGGTACACGTCATGCGCAACA
Organism: Vandiemenella viatica; assembly: GCA_031002005.1. NCBI lineage: Eukaryota > Metazoa > Arthropoda > Insecta > Orthoptera > Morabidae > Vandiemenella > Vandiemenella viatica. The sequence continues at coordinate 297,426,284 of JARYHS010008074.1, forward strand.
ACGCAACGTATTAAATGTTTTATTGTTTGCCAAACTGAATTTATTCTGTACAAGTGGCCGCTAACGTAACTATATTCCGATATATTTGCGCTTTTTATCGTTTCTTTTGACCAGATTCGTTAGTTATTCATCGCGAGGTGAATCGCAAACAGATAATTTAGATTCGTATTGATTCCATCACAAAAAAACTATAGTATCAGCTTATAATGGAAAGTAGCTCGTATCTTCAATGAAGTATGAATCGCGTGTTAAAGATATTGTTGGTCGACTCATATAAGTATATGTTTTTCATCCCTATTCTATAGTGTCATTGAAATCATAATCATTGTAATTTCTGTATATCATAGGTTCCTTGTATTTATTATCTTCAAAACATGTGTCAGTTTTTGACAAATGAGACGGAATAGAGCGAAGATGTAATCTTTCGACTCCCATTATGGAGCACCGATGCTTAAAATCCCGCTTTTACCACTGAAATTTTTATCCCCTTGGTTTCCCGACATTATTTTTGCCTGAAATATTTTGCTGATTTATTAGCGTGATTTATTGGCTAAATGATCATGTTTACCATACTATTCCAAATAAATTCATATACAGTGGTGTGTGTTATTGTTTTGGCGTCGTATCTACATCTACATATATACTCTGCAATTCACAAAATTGGGGTGGCCGGGGTGCTCAGCACCAAAGCTAATCTCTTTGTTGTGCATTCCAATTCCTAATGGTACGAGGGAAAAAAAGAATTCATACAAGAATCAGTGCGGCACCTTATTATATCTTTAATTTTATCTTTCCTGTCATTCCGACTCAAATAGGTTGGCGGACGAAGTATTTCACTACACTCGTAAGTGAAAGTGGGAGTACACATGTTTACCAATAAGTTTATACTAAATATGCGGCGTCTATCTACCAGAGACTCCCAGCCTAGTCTACTAATCAGTTCTGTAACGCTTTCATAAGGACTGTAGCAAGCGGTCACAAATCAAGCAGCTCTTCTCTGTATCTCTATACTTTCGATCAACCCCATACGAAACGGATCCCAGATGGCACAACAGTAGTTTAAATGTGGACGCACAAGAGATTTGTACGCTAACTCCTTTGTTTGTTCATTGCAATTTTTCAAGATTTGACCTAGGAATCGCAGCCTAGAATTAGCTCTACCTACTAACGAATTAATATGTAAGTCATAATGACATAATATCAGTTTCGCCGTTAAACGGTTTTTTCCCTTATGAAGTAAATCTAGCAAAAAAAACACGCACAATTAATTACTATGACCGCCTCCAGCCCAAGAACTGACGGCCTCCCGGCTAGAGTATGGCAGTGGGTGCTGCGGCTGTGCTATGTTAAATACTCAGTTATTAAGAAGAATAGATGGCCACCCGATGAGTAGGCGGCGGGCGCCCCGCAGCTCGGCCTTTCCACACAATTCACAGAGCAGGAATCAGAGTCTGTGGCTGGAAACAGCTGCAAAAGAACTACTTTCGTGTTTCAGTATTCTCTGCGAACTTGAAATTATTTCTGTTCGATATCTCGCTATTAAAAATTACCTGTATTCTTGAAAGACCATCTCTGAGCACTGCAGTCTCTCGCGTAATTAGCAGTGGCTCTTGTTGCGTCATACTCCGCAAGAATCTTGTTCCTAGTCCCAGTTAATCGTTACGGAAGAGCCTACTTTTTTATATAACGAATCGATAGCTAATATGCTTGGTTAATCAAATAAAAAAAAGCCTAACTCAATTGTGAAACCATAAATCAAATGTTCTACTGTTAAATTAATACGTTAATTTTTTTTTTTCAGAAAACAGGTTCTTTTCCATAGTAACGGTTAGGTAAAGTGTATAGGAAGAAGCGAAGAATTCTTTCACCGAGCGTAGTGGGTAAGCATTAACGCTTTGGCCTTGCATTCGGGATGACGCGGATTCGAATCCCGGCCGGCCATCCAGATTTTGGTTTTTCATGGTTTCCGCAAATCACTCCAGGCGAATGCCGCGAAGGTTCCTTCACAAGATCCATGGCTGAATTCCTTACCGTACCGTGCCTTTCCTGCCTCTAATCATCTCGACGTCAACGAGGCGTAAAGCCATAAGAAAAAAATCTTAACAGGTATGCAGGTTGCCGCAGGATAAAATCGGTTAAGGTCTTGCGACATAATGTTTACAAGAGGTTGGCCTGTCGTGAAATCTGTCGATCTGCTATTCCCAGCACCCATATATCTATAATGTATAGTAAAATTAATGGAAATGTTAAATCTTTACATGGAATTTATTTAAAAAAGAGTAATTGCAATATACAGTACTAAAGATGGAAGTTTTTATTTATTTACATATTGCTTTGGGTTTTAAACTTGTTGATGATTCATCAGAGCTGCGAGACTATGGTGACAAGTAACGGAAAGTAATTAGGACATATCCTTTTTAGGGAATATTCCCAGCCTTCGCCTGGAATCATCACTGTAACTATGATGTTAGAGATGCCAAAACTATAACATTTTAAATTTTTGTCTGTCACTCTGTTCATGGACGGATTTTAAAGAAACTACACATATTGACGGTAGCTTCTGTTACCCGGAAAATTTTAGGATACTTTTTATACTTATTTCTTTCGTAGTTCCCAGTGACAGGAATCAAAACCGTAAATTTTGAAATTTTTGTTTATCTGCTCGCTCATCACAAAAATTAATGAATGCATTTCAGATAAACTTTGCATAGTGACAGCTTATTTCATCATTTAACATATGGAATACTTTTTATCTAGTTCAGTAATATATTTCTCAACGATACAGGAGCGAAAACCGTAAGTTTTGGAATGTTTGTGCTATGTGCGCCTCGTGGAAAGATACTAGCGTAGCATTTGAGCGAAATTGCGCATAATAATAAATTCTACCATCAGTTAACTCGTGTGATACTTTTTATCCCGATTTTTACATTATTTCGTCTGCGATAGCTAGGAAAAAACAGAAAATTTTCGTATTTTTTGTATGTGTTTGTAAGGATCAAGCAAAACTCAACCATTAGAACGAAACTAGCTTGTCAATTTAGTGATAGCTGAATTTATGTTTCAATGTGACGTTGAATAATAATAGTAATAGTCTTCTAATTCAGCTGATCCGTAATAGAATCTCTCCATTTAGTATATCTGGCGCAATCATTTTTCGTCGTAATGTTTGCCATTATTTGCAGTGACGGTGTGTTGAAATCGTACAAAATATAATATAAGATCCCTAAATGAATCACAAAGTCGATCTATCATAGTTTATTTATAGTCATACAAATAAAGCAATCGGTTCGTACACGCCGGACAGCATCACTTCATATATTACCTGCAGAGAGCTTCTCCTTCGCTTTTTTCCTTCGCAGCCAAAATTTCTTTTATTTTTTATCTCTGAAATAACAGCACAGATTCGGCATGGACAAAGTCACGGGCACATCTAGTCGTCAATAAATGGGAAACGTATCCATGAAGAGTAATGTGTGTACATCCAAAGTAATAGGCGTGTGGAAGGTTCCTTCTGTTACAGAAGTTGTTGTCAGTGTTTCACTTTTCAGTTATGTAATTTTCAAGTCTGGTCTTTTGTTCAATGTACTATAAACCATTGCGATTATTCGTATGTTCCTGATATCGAGGTTTGTCCTTCTGCTGTTGCGTGTTACTTGCTTGGAAACGTTTCCCTTCCTTTTTCTTGCAGTAGAAATTGTGTCGCGGTGAAGTCTGTTTGATATACGGAGCTGCACTAATCGAGTTGTCTACCTTGTTAGCTGCAAATTTTACCCGACAGCACGTTGTTCTCTCGAGCATGGCGCTAAGTGCCGAGCGCTTCGACTCAATTCACGACTTGTACGCTGTCATCTCTCTCTCTAGTTTAGCTCGGCTACTTCGCACAAGAGGAAACTTCGTCATTACAACTAGGGAAGTGCAAGTTTATATCGATGGCTAATCCTCTCGTTTGAACTCAGTTTCTTCTTATCTAAAACTATTTTATGACTCTGCTCCGTATTTTTAAGTGAAATAAAATAATAATCAGGAAATTAACATTAAAAGGGATCGTATTTAAATTTTGTTCCAATGATATATGCGGTAATTATACGGAGCACGAGTTGACTGATACTGTGAAACGTTGACTTCTTCGAAGCATCAGTTAAATTTTATTTTTACGACTTGGTTTAAAAGACCTTTTATCGATAGTTTTCTTGCGTTGTAAATCTTGTGTAGCGTTAACTTTATACAGTTTGGGCAATGTGTCTATTTTCATTTTTGCTTTTTATTTTTTTGAACATGTCATTTGTAGAATATTACTGAGTATGTATGAATTTTATTTTGTAACTTGGGCTGTGCACATTCCTTCAATGTTGTCATTCTCACAGAAACCTCGGGTATCAGTTGAACTGTACATCGCTGTGTTAGTAACTGTTGAAGGTATTTAATTGGTGATTATTATACCTCAGTGAGGTAGATAGTGCCAGTTGAAATTATATCAGGCTTCGACGTAATCACTTTTACTGATATTTAAATGGAGATTTTTTAAGTCTCGCCGTCGAAATGAGCCTGACTTCTTATGTTCCAGTACCTTTTCTCTCGAATTGCTGATTAACCTTTGACTTTTCGTAAAAGCAGACTTTCGATTTTTTTCCCTTTGGATTAGTTCCGAAATAGGATTTTATTAATATTATAATAAAATAGCTGATTTTCTATTTGCTCATTGTATTGATTGATTAATCTAAACGTACTGTAAATAACTTTAATTATTTGTTTCTTCAGGTTTTTAAAATGTAGGATGTTAAAATAAATACATTAAAACACTAAATCACACCTTTAACGGATATTGAGGAACCTCCGATAAAACAAAGTAACTTGGAGGGAGAACACTTCTTATTTGATATTATTTTAGCACTTTCTTTCGCTAGACGTTTTTTTAGGTTCTATTATTGCTTGGGATTAATAAAGACTATGAGGAAAATAATCGTTCCACAGTTAGGCTCACAGGGACGAAGATGCGGGCAAAAGCCACTATTGTCTTAAATCGGCAAGGTTTTTCATGACGGAAAGATAAATAAAAGCGCTCCTTTTTTGTCTTTGGTTATTTATACTGCAGCTCTGTGATATGAAATTTGGTACACACGTTCTTCATGTAGTAATATTTTAGAAAATATTCATATTAAAAGTTCGAAATACTAATCAACTAATTTTTTCCTTGCTTATGACTTGTACGACTCGTCGACGTCTATATCATTAGAGGCGGGAAAGGACTGGGAAGGAATTAGGTCATGGTCTTTTGAAGGAACCACCCTGCCGTTGTATTGTAGTTTCTTCGGGAGACCGTGCAAAACCGAAATATGGATGGCCGAACCCGCGTCCTCAAGAGTATTATCTCTAATGAATTAAAATAGCCTAACCTTATATGGTAAATGGTGGTTCATGTTGGGCATTCGGGTACTATTTCCAAGTAGCCATATCAGGAACACAGCTGGTTAGGTTGACCAAAATGAATAATCACTTACTTTATTACTGCATAGGGTACGAGGAATTTAGTTTTCATTGAAAACTTAAGCTCGCGTGATTTTTGGGCGGCAACGTACTGACAGTTAGGCTGCACCCTGTGCCAGAGCGAAAAATACTCAGAGCTATCGTTGTTTTGAGGTACATAGAATTGCTATCGAAGTTATGAAAACTTAGCCGCTACATTACACTCGACACTCGGTATAACGGCATAGGAACATGATTATATGGTACTAGCATTTACCCGCTGCTTCGCACCCGCTGTTTCGGTGTATATAAATGCTCTACCCTTCATTATTTTAGTACCAAATATTAACTTCGAGAAACAAAATTATGTATATTTCAATTACAAAGTTTACTTTCTTTTTTGGTTACCTTAGATTCGGTTTTCATACCATTTTTCGAAAGTTTTTTTTTGTTATAGTCTACTTTTATTTTAACACAATATAATATATGAAATATAAAAAATTAAGGGCCTACCGAGAATCGGTTGTCCTTTTGGTCAGAAATTTGGAACACACTTTACTGAGGATAAAAAGTCCATATTAAAGCAAAAAGAAATGTATCTTAGGCATAAGGCAACACTAAAGTTACCGTCTGTGATAGTGTTGGCAGTACAGTTGACGGCCATTTCTAATAATATCTTTACCGGCAATGATAGCATTTGCAACGACAAATCATGCACAATGGTTGTTTTGTTTTCGGGATTATACGTCATTACTAACAGTAACTGAATTCTTCATGTCTTATCTCGTTCAAAGAACATTCTGGTCCTGGCTGCATTTCGACCTAATCATGATTGCCGCTTCAAAATCAAACGGTCCATATACACTTAAACACGTGAAATGCATCGCTAAATACATTTTGGGTAATGACAACATTGATTGCGTAGACTTCCGTCGGGCAACCAGATTTGGGTTTTCCATGGCTTCCCAAAATCACTCCATCCATAAGTATGAATGAATAGGCTTTCCAAAACCTATAAATCGGCGTTAACTCGAAGCCACTAACATAGTAAATAGATAATAAAAACATAATGTTTATAGTTAAGAACTTTTCAATTCACAATTAAACCAAAATTGTAAAAAAATATCGAAAATAAAAGTCATAGAACTAAAGTGTTTCGAAAACGCCACACTCATTTTCTCGAGTAGTATGCTGTTAAAAACTAACATTTTGATATTTGGTTTATATAATCTAAAATCGCCTCTCATGACCTCGACGTCGACGAGGCGTAAAGCCATAAGAAAAAAAAATCCATATTATCTTGGTTTTCCGAGTGGAACCGCCTCAATTTTATTGAAACCTAACGTTTCAACCATTATTCTATGGCCTTCGTCAGAAGAAATTGACGCGGTTCCACCCGGAGAACCAAGATAACATAGTGACAACATTGGATTCAATGTACTCGTAGCATAAATTATAACAATTTCATAACACAACTATAGTTTGAACTGCAAGAGAATTAAAACACGCTCAATAATACATGATTGTATGGCCATGTAAAGTTTAAACTTACTCTCTTCCTAACGTTTATGGTTAGGTTGAAATGCGGCTTGGACCAGATTAAAAACTTCGCCAGAGCCACAAGGGGAGAAATTTTTTGCTTCCGATATATCGACAATATATCACAATTTTATTCTTTACTTTCGAATATATCACAATTTTATTCTTTACTTTCGAATTGTCTGTCACTAACACTATTCTCTATCAAATTGCGGCGACACGGTATCGTGAAAACCCTTTACTATCGATACTAAGCACAAAATTACTTACCGTAAATATTACATGTACAATTCTGGTACTCTTATTGAAGAGTTAATATCTTAGTGGTTTGAGTAACAAATTCAGTTTAATTTTTCAAAATTCATAAAACCTGGAAAATATAATCAAAGTCAAATATAAGATATCAGTATATTCATCTTTGGTCAAACGCATCATTTTTACAGCAAATTAATTATTAGTAATGCTTATTACGTTTGATTCAGGTACTATTTACTGCATTCAAGGAAACTAAAAAACTGAATATTAAATAGAATCTTAAGTTGTGTGATTTTTTTGTGGTAGGAGAGAACATCTCAATTACAGTGTGATCCGTGGCCCATAATTACGTATCTAGAAATGTATTTAATTATTTCCTCCGTCCGTCGGTACATATAAGTCATTTAGCTATTTCCGCAGATTTTAATTCGGACCATTAGCTCTAAAAATTTGAAAACGCCATCGAAATTGTTGTGGTAGTTTTTGTGCAGGTCCAGTTCAAATAATGAGACGTACGCAGATTGCTTACAGATTTATAATAGTATAGATAAAGAAAATTTGTCAACGATTTAACATTCGTTTCTGAGGATACTATGGTTGGCATCAAAGAGATGGTTAGAAATGGCCGCCGGCTCTGCTGCCGAGAATATCGCATATGGTAAATTTCGTATGGCATTATGTCTAAGGTACGTTTCTTTTTGCTTTGATATGTGCTTTTTCTCCAAAGGTGTGTCCTAAGGAAAGTGTGAACCGAATTTTTGACCAATGGGACAATTGCTTCTCGGTACGCCCTTATTGCACTGTTACCTATAATTTTTCACGTAGCTTTAATTTCATGTTTCATTTATTACACTACGTTCAAGTGAACAAACAAACAAAATTTCTAACATCAGTATGAAAACTGAATATAAGGTAATAACCAAAAAAGGGAAAGGTTTTAGATGAAATTTAATGTTTTTGCTTGTCCACGTTATTATTTGGTACAACAATAAAAAGGGTAGCGGAGAAATGCTAGTAATTATATAAGATAACAATGGACTAGACTTACGGAGTACTGAAAATATTACGTTGGAAATTTCACTATCATCTTCCTTCGACCAGAAGAATTGTTTCTCTTAGAATTTTAAGGAATTCGTTCTTTTTGCTGTGCTGGCTACTAAATATTAATCAGCTTAGGAGTGTTATGATTTATTTGTTAACAAGTAGTAAAACTGGCCAAATTTAAATAACGTTTCTAACAGGATTTGGTGTTACGAAGAACACCATTATTTAAACACGCGAAAAAAAATTATTGAGGTAATTTAGATATGTATAACAACTCTCAACCAGTAACACATTGTGTTAATGTTTTTCTGCTGTGGAGAGGTTGCATAGATATTCTGTTCGCCAGGTGAAGAAATTTCCATAACAAACATTAAAAAAAAATACACTTCTTAAGGAGCGTTTATCTCGGCCATTATTCTGTCCTCTGTGATTAATTGCCTTGTTTCTAGAATGTTTCGCTGCACTAAAAGACGAAACGTATGTCGCTAACGCAGTTCTTGCACGTCCAACGAGGATCGACTGGCAAGAGAACTAACCCGTGTTATACACTGCCTGGCATGCCTAGTATGTAAGAGTCTTTGAGTTTGGGAGCAAAGGTTGTACTAATATCGGTGGAATGACGCAAATGTTTGCTCAACATAATGCGTTAGAACAACACTTCATTATGATCTCAAGATTGTTATTCCTAGAAAAATCCAGTGATTACCATAATAGACAAAAACCTGGAGATGGTCTCAGCCAGTCACACGGTATCTTTCCTGCTGCATCAATAATATTGAACAACGATGGTAGGAGGCAAAGACCATTCGACTCCTATAACTTTATTAACATTAGGTCCAGTGACTTTACCATTCTTGTGAATTTTAAACGCATGTATTCCCTACTTCACTCTTGAAGAACGGTCTGCTGGCTCAGTGGTTAAGGTGTCTGACTGGCGATCGAAAGATCCCCGGCCCGAATCCCTATCTCTACGGAGATGTTCAGAGACCCTTAAACCGACCTTCATCTATAGTGCAGCTTGCTGTGTAATGTGAAGAACGCAATAACGCTTCCTTGGCACGGATTCCACCTTAAACTGTAGGTCCCCTGTACTCTGAAGGACTGCCGGGTTAGGACAAGGCGGCTACGACAGGGGCGGAATGCGCAGCCGATATATACCCTGTCACCAGGACATTACGACCACACAGAATCATCATTATTATTATTATTATCATTATTATTATTATTATTATTATTATTACTTCACTCTTTATGGTTACTCTGGAGTATGTATATATGGAGTTTAGGAACTAAATAGTTTTGTTTTCTCGCTAACAATGTGTTATGCCTGCACCATCTGTTTCTCTGTTCCTGAGGACTTCATACGTACCGTTCGTTACGACCTATCAACTTAGTCGAGCGCTAGCGCGCGTGCTTTTCCAGCTCTCACTGCCTTCGTTATGCGCCAGCCGGAAGCAGGTGCCCCTTAATCTAATGCATGCTCCAGGGCTCTACTTCACGTTCTCATGATGCTGTTCAAAAATATCACTAAGCGACGCAGGTTGAATAGTTATTTCACAGTTGTATAGATCTTGATTATAGTAACTCCAAAAGACAGCGTTGATAAATAAATATTAAATTTGTTTCAGTAATAACGAGCCTATTTGGGCGCCTCCACACTGGTCAAGGGAAGTATAAACAGTCTAGGTTCAGATATCGGCCTTGACGCATATCTTCTAGAGATTGAAGTTGACGTGAGTTTGTTGACACACTACAGTGGTCGGAGTGATATGTAGGTATGCCTGTAGTTGTCTTTTTTCCTCGTCTGCGATGCAGCTTATGATTGTATTGCTTCTTCTTTTAAAAAAACTCATTTCATTTATAACAGACAGCAGAAACAAAATTCCAGTTACCGCTGATTTCCAGTCAGGTTCTGCATATTATTGATGGAGAACCTCCAAGTTAAAATGAACCATACCTTTCGCACTACTTACGCAACTGATTCACGGTTAGAAACTGTTGATCTTTCTATGGTTAGCTACTACTCGTCCGATACGTGCTGGATACTATCCGCTCGATTGAGAAAACGTACAGAATCTTCCTTTAATTTACCTGCAGTTAGAATCTATACGCCTAACTTATTCTCTTCGTTGCTAAAAAATAGTGCATTGTCCCACCGTAGTTTAAGATTGCTTATTCGGAATGATCATCGCTCTGTTTGATGATGAAGTATACTTATAATGTCATATAAATATTAGTTTGCACAATGAACGTGATACCACCGTGTTGCGTTTGACAGGGACGAAAGACCACAGGCCGCCTTTTGGATGATACCCTATGTAGCGCAGGTTGCATATAACATTCAGTAGCATCCTTTGAGAGTCGAATAGCCGCTCCTGAATAAGTGACGGGGCTCTAATAGCACCTGAATCTGTCATCACCTGTGACTCCGTGGTTAAAACTATACCTTGTTGTAGTGATGCTGTGTTTACAGGTTAACGTAGAAGTAAAAATTACCTTGTTCGCGGTTTTATTTCAATAATTTTGATACAATTTCTCGTGTTGTGTATTATTTTAAAATAGCAAGACATCAGTCACCAGTTTAAAAGCCAAATTGACTGTTATGAGGATAGTTCGATAAATTGTGGCAACTATGTTGTGTTTTCCAAACACGTTGCAACGCGGGACGTCATACATTTTTAAAATTTGAGAAATGTGCTTCTATCGCCACCGCCCAGAAGAGATTTCGGTATTACAGCTACCTGCAGAGACAATGAAAAAAAGGAAATAAGGCTCATTGTTTTGGTACATTACAGTGTCCAAAATGAACACAATAGCCATCGAGATTCAAGAACAACAACTAACAGCATTCAAAGTAATCGCCCATATTATCTCGGGCTCTTTTCCAACAATAGGGAAGGAGTTGAATGCCGTTGGTTGTGCATGATGATAAAGTGATTTCGTCTCCATACGTCAGTGCTGTTTCAGTGTCGAAATGGAACCATAAAATTGAGATCGTGGGAATACGAAGGATGTTATAATACTTCGCTCCCCTACGACGTAACGTGTGCCACTTTGAGGGGCACAATTGCACGTTCAGTCATCTCTCGTTAGCGTTTCAAAGAAAATTTCAAATGTGTATGCTAAATTTTCAGTCTTGTCACATGTTCGGAAGCAATAAAATTGTTGACGCTACCTATGACGTGCAAAAACTACATGTTAACATTTTACAACTATTCCGTTACCCATAATTTCATCAGTCTCGATATTCGTACAATCATGAACCGATCCAACTCCGAAGGGGAGCGTACATAAACCACGTAGCTCCATTTTGGCCTCCTGTGAACCCCCCCCCCCCCTCCCACGTAGCCCTACGTGGCTTTTGCCTGTAACCCACCCCCCCCCCCTCCCCACGTAGCACGTAGCTTTTTCCCCTTTTGATTTTGTACTGTTTTCTCATGTCAAACTATTGTAAATTATGTACGGAGATAATTAACTGAGGGAAATAAATATTCACATGCTGTTGTGAGTTCTGTTCCTCATTTTAACTATGAAAAATGTTATGAAAGGAAGGTTACGTAGCCTGGCTCGGACCCCCCCCCCCTCTCCCCACGTAGCCTGGCTCGGAACCCCCCCCCCTCTCCCCACGTAGCCTGGCTCGGAACCCCCCCCCTGCCCCCACGTAGCCTAGCGTAGCCTTCCAGCCAACCCCCCCCCCCCGGACCGAGCCACGTAGTTTGTGCACAGTCCCAAGGCACTATTCTTGATTCGGGAAAAATGGGATTTTACGTGAAGAAAAATAACCCAGTCATTCTTTCCTCAAATTTTAAAAACTTCCATCGTTTTAATATAGTGCATGGTGTATATTAGTCCTGTAACAAGCTGTGAATCCTCGACTGTTATCAACGATTCTGTCCAGTAAGCTTGTAAAGGGAGTTTGTTCGTGAAGAGTTCCTAAGTCCCTATATGGAAATATTTTCCTGTATGAATTACCGCATTACATATAGACTTGTTATAATGAGTTTTTAGCGGATAGTACATTGAATGTTTGAGTAAATGTCTTTCTGATTTGGTAAATCGCTGATCCGGCTAGTAACGCTTGGCTTATTGGATAGTATTCGGATATCTGTGTTCTGTAGACAGAGATTTAGCGTACATATTAAAAGAGTTGTCGCCACGGAAGCCGTGTCCAGTCAGCGCTATCTTTGTTTGCACATCTCTTGAGCCGGTTTCTAATTTTTCTCGGCTTTGGCGACAGGTGATAGCGCACGTAGCGCCAGCTGTCGTACTATATATAAATAAATTACAGGAAATAGCATATGAGCCCTTCAGTTTGTGCTCTTCGTAATTTCCTTAGCATTATTTCGGTTACAGAATACAAACTAAATTATTATTCCCGGTACTTACAATACATGATTGTCATGGATTAGGAATAGTACGTGTTATTGAAAAATTGCGGAATGGGCTGTAATATACCTCTGGAGAGGTGATGGTGCTGAATTTTTAATCATGAGGTTGCTTATAAAAAGACATTTGACATTAAGTACTAAAGTAGGTTGTAAAGAGGTACACTGGTGGTGGCAATTCGTCTGTCTGATGGAGAAGATAAACTTGGTGGCCCCTGGTCTTTTTCAAGAGTAAGCATGCACTGTATTTCACCCAGTGCCTTATTTCATCTATTACCTACTACATTATACGCATAAAATCGCCAACACTTATATAGGATAGTACAGTTAACGCGGACACTTCTAATATTTTCATAACCGTTTCAGATATCTGAATGCGGTTTTCGCTAAATGATAGTATGTAAGGAGACGGAGAAATATGTGTGTGTGTGTGTCTAAAGAAATGAACCAATATTTTTTTAATTTTTTTTTGAAACATTTATTTCAGTGGTATGTGAAAGAAAGTCCATAGATGAATTCAGCTATATAGGAGTTACAATTAAATTTATCGCAGAAATGCCAAGAAATGATGTGCAAATACCATTAACTTCTGTGGGCCAGCCGGCTGATAGTAAATAATTGTAATCCAAGTTGCTATGAACAACAAGCGCCGTCTGCCCTCTACAGCCCCATGTTGCTGACACACAGAAATTATAATATTTTATTTGCACATTATTTCTTGGCGTTTCTGCGGCACATTTCATTTCAAATGCTATATTACTGAATTCCCCTTTCAACGTTTTTTCAGAAGCTGTTGAAACAAATTTGTTGCCAGCAAAAAAAAAAAAAAAAATAATAATAATTTTGGTTGAATTTACAAATGCTACGAATAGTCACTATATGGAAATTACCTCCCTTACATACTTTCATTTAGAGAAAACCGTATTTAGATATATGAAATAGTCGTGGAAATATTGGGGGTATCTGCGTTAGCTGTACCGCCGTGTATAACACTTTCAGTTTCCCTCTTCCACAAATTACACAAAAAAGCACAGATTATACATTTCAAAAATAGATGTCAACACTCGATGCTTTCTTTCATATCCATAAACGCACACCACCATACCAGTGACAGGCTATGCGACTAGCCGGCTGATGATCAGTTCAATACAAAGATGGAAATCAAATTATTATGAAATACGAGTCATTTAATGTTTGTTTTGTTGCCTTACATTAGGATAACATCATTTTATGAGAAATGGGAATTACGAATTGGAAGGCAACTTTATCTTTATTGATAAATCAAGCACCATTTAACTAACTTGGTATCAGGAAAAAACATGGAAGATGGAATGTATGCACGAAACTTCTAATGAGACTTGTCACTTAGGCCGACTCATTCGCTGGTGGTGGTTTGACCGTAGTTGAATGTTTTTCGACAGTAGTAGTCTCGTTGGGCTGTAAAAAAGAGGTAAAGGTTGCAGGTTTTCTATGGCTACTGCCGCTTCCTGCAGAATTCACAGAGGTAGAGGCTCCGCATTCCCATTACACTTTCGGCAATAGAAGTGATGACGGGATCAGCGCCACGCTCTTTGACCGCGCGGAGTTTCCTCCACGGCACACATCGGATAGTAGGCTTCATGCACCACAGTGTTTATAAGCCCTATGGCGCGAAATGTGTCATAGTCAAAGCTCGTAATAGTGTCCAAAAGATTGATAAGTTAATCTGTTATTTGGCTTTGTCGATAGCAGGAAGTGAAGACTTATCTAAATAATATGGGAGAATGCTACGCTAGTTTGATTATTGGTAGTAAATCTGATGCGTTACAATCAGTATCGCTGCGGGATATAATCCTTCCAAGCTGTAGTAGCCCCTGTTTTCCGTGTTTGGCTGCCAGATTGGCCTTCAAAATATCAGAACTACTCCCAACTAAAATAAACTTTACAGCCCAATAAAGAATTTTGGTACAATAAGTTTCATGGAGTAAGAACTTCATTTCAAAATACTAGTGAGCTCACATAAGCTAACATGCCCCCGTCGTATGTGACATTATAATTTTTTTAGTAACAAGAAAGAGGATGCATACTATTTATCAGGTATGTTAAAATTGGAATATTAATAGGATTTCGAGAGAAACATACATTTTATTCAAAGAATTCAATCTTTCTTCCTCCTTGAGCGAGGTCCACATAATTTCTTTTTTTCCTTAGGAGCCAATCCAAAAGGCTTAGCAATTAGTGTTAGTTGAATTCCCCTAATCTGGAAAGTGCTGCAAGGCCACAACAACAAATAGGAAACCCAAGGTTGCCTAAGTCATTATCAACACGACCGAGCATAAAACCATTATCTCAGCCCGTCCTAATAATAAACTGAGTCCGAAGACATTGTTTCACTTGTGTCCATGGTTTAGTGATACGAGGTATTGGAGTGAACCGGTGATTTCTATAAATTTAGCGCACTACCAGTGGCATAGTAGTCAGCTACGTACAATTAGGTGTATAAACTATACTTGACACAGTTCCAAGAACTCCACTGACCAGACCAGCGCAACTCTTGAGCCAACTGATACGTAGATGATGGGCTCTAAACATGGGTTAAATCAGATAATGAGTTTTTTAGCGTCGGGCAATTATTTTGAACAGAAATTTTTGTTGTGGGCTAATTTAGTGAAAGTAGGATGTCGAGGTTGTAAGCTGACAAATTATTATTAAATGGATATAAGCTTTGGTCTTCCTTCGTCAGGTACAGCTGATTTTCTGGCACCACTCATTCACCGCGCTATAGTAGTACTCATTTTCAGAAAGGTACTTGATCACACTTTTCACGAGTCAGCGCAACCATTCGGAAGTCCGGATTACTATGGAGTTTTTACGCTCGGTCCGCCATTATTCATAGTTACGAAGCCGTTACCTCCGTTTTCAGTTCGTCATACTTTATAAACTTATTCGTCAGTCGAAAATTAGCAAAAAAAAATTCTATTTTAAAAATAATTTTTTAGTTCTCTCCACCTTATAGTTTTTTTGTGTCTCCCCCCCCCCCCAGCGAACTTGAATTGTACTATCGGCATATTTTAATGTGGTGAGCGTGATTGCTGATGGCGTGTTTTACCTGCCGACAGCTGCTTACAGGTACTCTCGACAAACACAGCGTTCACTTTACGACCAGCCTCTCTCTGCTCTCTGATTAACTTTGGTCCTCATGCGACCACTTTACGATCTTTGTTTATTATGCTGCTCTCTGTATAAGCTAGTTTTTAATAATGGCACTTGGCGACCTATTGTGAGGCATAAAAACCGAAAACCGAAACCTCGATCCAAGATATTGGCTACTTTTAAACGAATATAGCTACCTAGTCGCTACGCTTGTGCCTCTGAGGTGTTTTATTGGGAAATTTGCTGTCAGTTTACGATTCTACCCGGGTCTAACTCTGTTTGTTATAAGTTCTTTTCACAAACTTTCATTTTTATATTTGCTTCATTTCTAAATCTGCTTATAGATGAGCAACACCTTTGATACACATTTTGTTATTCAATCAGTATTTTTTTTAAAAAAAATGATGGTTTGTAATTGTGCTCCTTACCGAATTCGTTTGTATATCACCCGACAGGACGAAGGCCAGTCAGTCTACAGTACGCTCGTTTGTCGGTCACAGTTGATAATCCCATGCCAACAAGTCGTATGTTAGATATGAATGTAAAATCTTTTCAATTGCTGAGCTCTTTATTCTGTTTCAAGAACAACTATCTATTTATCTTTATGAGGTAAATCGAAGAGCGATTTTTGTTATTACCATTGAAATTTAACTGCAGTTAATGTACAGGATGCAAAACATTGGTGTACGGAAAGTGAGGTGAGTAACTTTGAATCAGATTGAGGAACCGTTGAAAAGATTTTGATCTCTGGTATGGTTATATAGACGGTACTGGTGATTAGGTAAGTGAAAATACCAGATTACTTTGTTTTTCTCGCAACATCTATTCTAGGGTATCGTGGCCACTTACCCTTTAATGTGTTTGTGTGCCAGCTTGCTAATATTTTAATGAATTCTATCAAAGCTGGTTATGTTGTTTATATTTTTTAAATCTACTAAGCTGATATAACTAAACTCATTTAATCAGAAAAATTGGCTGTTAGTGTTATGGTCCGCAGAATTCCACTGAACAGACATGAGATTCGACTGAAGAGGACCTGCCTACTAAAGAATTATCTACACTCTCCTGTTTTTAAAAAACACACGAGACGAATGCTTTACCTCTTAAAACATTAGTTTTTGTAAGGTAGGGTGGACAGTTAGTTTGGCAGGTTATTGTATTATATTTTAAAGCTTTTAGATATTTTTATATTCAACATTTGGGAGTAGATAATTTCGTGTAACTGTCAACATATACTGACTGGACTTCAGTATGCTCTGTATCCAACATGTGTCGCACCTTAACCTAGCCCTGTAATCCTAATGACCAAAGTCAACACCCAGACATGCAAGAATAAAGACTAATTTTCCAATTAGCTTATAAGCTATACTTATAGGCATGAGACTCAGCACAATAGGTGCTGAAGAATATAACGCTTTGTGTAAAAATGTTTAAAGTAGCTGTGTAGGGAAATTGTCAATGTGTCACAAGTATCCTCGCATTTATTATTATTATTAATGGTATTAATAACAACAGTAACAATAATAATAATGAATAGGAAGAACATTCATGCTGTAGCCATCATAGTCGCAAGCATTTCACGCCAAAATTAAACACTTTTTGCTTTCTTGGATTATTAAATCGAACTCAACTAATTTATATTAAAAGTTAATTGCAGGTTCGTAGTAGAGAAACACTCAGGTCTCCTACCCCCGCTAGCAAAGTTGATAATCTATTTCAAATTTATATTCATATAACACTTAAGATGTGCTGTGAAATATTTCTGTAACCGGTTAAAGCGATTTAAGTTAAAGTATTTTTAAATAAACAGCTCGTTTTACAGATACAATTGAGTACAATTTTGTTTGTTAGTTGTGGGAATCAAACATTAGGAAGTAGCTCTAAAAGTTTAATCCTTGTGAAAATGTCTGTAAATGTGAAGTCTTACGAAATTCTGTCAGTTTCGATATGTTGCGTAAGAAGAAAATGCGATTTAGAATTATGTCAGACCTTAACATCACTTATTACGACTTAGTCTGAAAATAAATGGGCTCATGCTTGTAGGACATGAATAAAAACAAGTTGGAAGATCGGGCAAAAAGTTCATTAAAGTACAATTCTTAAGCTTCAGACTCATATATTTATTTTTCAACGTAGTCACCGTTAATGCTAACACATTGCTCCCAACATGTAACAATTTTTTTTATTCCTTTAGTGAAAAATTCTTCCGACTTTTCTCAAATCCAGGATTTGACATCTGCCTTCACCTCATCGTCCGAGGTGTTATGACTACCCTTGAGGTCTCTCTTGAGTAGAGAAAAAATATGAAAATCGTAAGGCGCAAGATCGAGGTAGTAAGGAGGGCGTGGAATCGGTTCAAACTTCCGGTTCCGCAGAGCCTTTACAGTTGCGGCGTGGTAGCCGTCGTGCATAGATTTTACGGTATCCCATTTGTTCAATAATGAAGCCTACACATTCCTTGGATATTCTAAAATGGTTTGCGATACACTTTTGACTCATTCGTCGGTTATTTTGAATCAAATCGTCGACGAGTTTGCGATGTTTATCGTCTGTGGCAGTGATCGGAGGTCCGCTGCGTTTTTTCACACTCGCAATAACGACATTTTATTGCCCTTCAATTTACAGTACGCATATCATCACCGTCAACAGCTTTTAAAGGACGATGAATCTCAGCAGGAGTCACTTTTTCAGAAGTTAAAAATTCGATAACAGTACGCTTTGAGATAGCACTAGAACACGTCTCCATATTTCCGCTACTCAAAATACACTGGATAAATTCAGCGACTTCAAACCCGATGATTCTGAAGTTTAAGGATTGTACTTTAATGTATTTTTTGCCCGAGTTGGCTATTTGGTTTTGTTCGTGTTATACTAGCATATGTGATTTTCTTTTCAGCGTATCCTTGGAGGAACACATTCTCAGCTATAGTAATAGAAATAATTTTATCAGCACCAAAGATTTTCGTTGGTAATAGGTTGTCTACATTCAATATTTACAATTGAATGTAAAGGTGTAAGGCTTGCCTTGGTGATAAGTAGTCTACATTCAGTATTTTATAGTCAACGTTTGTGCTCACTAAATCCTGCCAACAAACTGACGCCACGACAAACGTCTTGCCACGAATGATTAATCAAAATAGCTTCTGTGGTCCACAAAAGTCGAATCCGTGAAAATTTCAGTCTTCCTTTGATGTGGTCGATGCTAATTCAGTTCATGAAAGCATTGGATTTGCTACAACGAATATTCCGTACGGTCGCAGAGAAACATTACAGATTTCGTTCTCCTGCATATAATTATCCGTTACGATTTAGTTTTAAAGCCGAGCGTGGTGTGTGTGAAGACGCGTATTCGAATCCCCGTCTTAACATCCCGATATCAGTTTTCGATCATTTCCCGAAATCACTGAAGGAGAATGCCGGGATGATTCCTTCGAAAGGATCAACTACTTCCCGTTCCTTATCTCCGGTCCTTTTCCGCCTCGACGTAGATGAAGCTTAAAGCCATAAGCAAAAAAAAAAAAAAATCGTTTTAAAGAATATTTGATCGTTTTAACGCCAATAATACTGTAAAATTCCTTTACTATGGTTGCTAGGGCTTGTAGAACGTTGTAAAGGGATATCTGTTCATTGATTTTTGCAGTCATCATACATTGTTTTGTTCGAATCCCCGTCCAGCCATCGAGACTTTCCAGGGTTTCCCGAAATCGCTCCAGGCGAATACCTGAATAATTGCTTCGAAACACCATCGCCGAGTTCCTTCCCGTTCATTGCCCCCATGCATTTCCGCTTCTCAAATGACATCGATTTCAACGAGGCGTAAAGCCATAAAAAAGTTCTAAGTGCTGCAAGTTAGCTTCTTTTTCTTATTTCATTTTTTTATTCTTATTTAAATCTGTTTCCACAGTGCGGATGGGATATTCCAGACAACACGACGATAACAAAATCGAGGATACAGTTTGGTATTTTAGCTCCAGATCATCTGTATCCAAAAACCAGTTACACCACTTGCTACAGTGACTGTGTACCGTATGTTGTGTGCGGGAAACTATTCGTTTCGCAGCATCTCGAAACTTAAGACCAGCATAACTTTTGACTGTGACGCTAGCTGTAGTTCAGTCTTCATTACGCTCTATCAGATTCTTCTACCTGTATAAAATATTACTGTAGGATGATTATAGTGCGATTGAAAATAAAGTCAAAGTAAAGGTTGCCTTTACTTGTCAAGAAGGAAAACCAAAATACAGAAATCGTATATGTTTGGAAAGAACATCTAATGCCTAACATATAGTGCTACGCATGAAATCCCATCTCTGCCATTCAAGAAATCTAAACAAACGCAAGATATTCATCGCGGTGGTGGCTGTTTGCGTCAACGGTGATGCGAGTACATCTTCCGCAGCAAATAAATGAGGAATTGAATTGTATGTTGGCTCACCTAGAAAACCGGGAATGGCGCCGAGCGGCATAACGAAGAGACTGACGAGTAGATCGGCGACGGCGAGGGACAGTAGGAAGTAGTTGGTGACGTTGTGCAGGCGTCGCTCTAAGCATACGGCGAGGCATACTAATATATTTCCGAGACCGCCCGCCGCTATAAACACCACTACGAACAGGAAACTCCAGTCGTAGTCGCCGGCGGCCGGCGCAGCCAGTAGTTCGGAACGGTTCAGCGAACAGTTGTCTGCAGCCAGCTCTGGGCACTGTAGCGATACCTCCTCCCACGGCATCACCGCATCTCGAGCAACAGGTAGCACTTAAATCGGAGACCGACTCGTTTTTATTCAATCATATTAATACCTAATGCCTCAACTTGCACCTCAGGAAAAATCTATTTACCATCATCCTGTAGGCTTCTATGACCCTATTAAGTTTACTAACACAGGCTTAATTCGGTTTTTTCAACGATTCAACTGATTACACCTTTTTATTATTTTAGTTGATTTCATTGGTGGACGCTGTTATTTTTCGGTACATTCGTCCAGAACCAATTGGAAGATCTTGTGTTGCCCGTGTTGCGGGCAGCGTTTGCGCCCTCGGGAGCGGTCTCACTCTGGCATCCATCTGTCCCGAGGCGTGCAGTCTGGCCCGCACTCGGCGCGCAACTACTGCTCAACCGGCAGCCACTGGAGCCGGCCCTCCGCGGCCGCCGCGCAAGCGCCGCCACGCCCGTACCATCCCGGCTTTCTCTCTCTGGCCTCTGTTTACTTTCCCGTAATCCCTAGTAAGATTCCAGAGAGAGAGAACCGAAGAAAATATTTCTCGGCATTTGACAAGCCGAAAATCTCAAAATATTTGGATTTTCCTTTTTACTTCACGATTTGCAGAAGGTTTTGCTCTCACTTTATTTTTAAAAAAACTAATGATTCTAAAATTCTTTAATAATTTACTGTCACATGCAGCCTGCTGAAGTTTACACAAAAACTGTAGCAATCTCTCCTTATTTCATTCGTCTTAATGGAATTATGGTGCAGCTTGTTTCTCATATACAAAATAGCTTGAATTGCACTGAACATCACGTTTTTATCGTGTTATCGCTTTAGAAATAAAGTGTGCCCTTGCATAAGAAACATTTCCAGCAAAGAAAGTTCTAGGAAACATATCACTGCTTTATATTCACCTCTTGCTCTTACCTCTGAACTATTATCACCGAGATTTTAGGTAGTGACAACCAAACGTGTAGGAGTTTTAATTTCCTTTGTACATTTGATGTTCTATCATAGGGTAATAGAGTATTTAAGTATTTAAAAAAAAAAAACTTTTTCGTGACGCATTATTAGAATTTCTCATATTTGTAGGTTTGCATGAACAGTTTACCTATCAAATACATGATTTTATATTACTTTAGTTTTATTTTGGTTATTACTATCGTTCGTATCTTTATAACCAAAAAAAATAGAGAAATATTCAGGCAAATATGACATTAAAATGGGTAAATATGACGTAAAATGACAAAATATGACCAAACATTTAAATTTAATATACATCAAAACATGCTCAGTTATACATAATTTATTTTATCTAGTAGTGTCGCTTTAATGTAGACAGCATAATTTGCTTCCGTGCACTCCCAGCACCGTTAAGTAATTAAATTTTAAGTTGTTTTTTGAAGTCACTTTAATTTAAGGTAATTTTCAGAATATAACTCATTCATCCTTACTAAAATGCTCTCTCTAAATTCCCTTACATAACTTCGCACTTTCAGAAAATTTTAATTTCGGCATGACGGTAGGTCTACTCACTGATCCCGCTACAGATTTAACGATGACTGAGGATATTTCATTGAGACATTGATTGACGCGAATCGACACAGGAATGCTTCTGCTGCATTGTACAGATTAAAAGGCGGGTGGAACATTAACGTTTAGAGAGTAATTTTTTTCCACCTTTATAGCAGAAGTACAGTTCTGTGAATAATTATCTTAATTTCTTCTGAATTCCCGGAACTTTTTAAAAAATTACCAGATTTTTCCTCAAAATATGGCCAATGACCATAAATATTACCGAAATATGACCGAAACTAGGAAAATGGTCTGAATATCCGTGGTTCGGATTCCACGTTAAACTGCAGGTCCCAGAGGAAAGGAACTGGCCGTCCTACCTCTGTCACAATGGCTTAGTATGACTCCTTCGGGAGGATCCAACCAACCTTCGGGTTGTGTACTAAGTTAAGTTTTAAGATACATTTAAATACAATCAGAAACATTGAATCAGTGTTTAACTCGGCATTTAAACTCAAAAAGAAGGCAGGAAAAAAATATGACCTGTCCTGAAGATCCGAACCCTTGTTTTGACGCACATTATAATAATATTTACGTAAGTTTAATTCGTCAGTTCTCTTGTTTTTACTTGTGTGTTAAAAAAAATTTCACAATATTTTGCAACCATTCCTATGCAAAGGATTAAAACATAATTTTCCAAACGTTCCTCTACTAACAAGAGCAAGAATAGCGTTGAAAGTACCGAACCCACATATTTAGCGTCTGGTTATCTCGTAAGTAAATTAAATATTATTTATAATTTAAAAAATGGATGCAGAGTAATTTGTTCAGTAAAAAAAATTTGTTTATCAGCTTACTTTGCTGACCGCAATGTATGTCTTTGTTTGTCCAACACGTCATAAGTTCTATAGAGACAACTAATTTACTTAATTCAATGGAGAAGTAAGCGTTTTTAAAGGCTACCTCGGTATTCTAACTCAATTTTAGTTTTTGTTTTTAACAGACCGGATTTCTTTGTTGTTGTTTATAAAAGTGTTTGCGTTGTAATTTTATAGAGTAGTTATTTCCCGTTTGGTATGCTGTCGTTTGCTGTTGCTAGTATGCTCTTCCTCCAGCAGACTGCGCGAAGAACGTAGTTTTTTGTTCCCATATTGCGTCAGCAGCCATTGCGACATGAACTTCGGAGGCCCGTCATACCAATGAACCGTCAAGTCATGCAGGAGCCACGCTCGTACTTGGCACTGCACATGTTGGAAGAAAAGTCCTAGTTTCCCTATTTTCCGGAGAGTATTATAACCGAGAAAAAATCTTATTAGAATTATAAGTGGGTCTTAAACGGTTTGGCGTTCTTTGCTTCTGTTTATGTTTTGAAATTGATTAAATTACGCTGCTTGTAAAGCTGTCTTACGTCGGGTTTCATAGTAGAACGTTTAATGTGTGAACCGGATACTTTCCAGCCGTGTAGATCCTACGAAATATTCAGGAGATGACGCCGGATAGTTATGAACATCTTCACCTTGCCGAAGATGTCCGAGTCGACAGATATCGAAGTATACATTTTATGTCTAACTACGTACTGATATACACAAAATATTATGTTATAAATTGGTCTAGATATTTTTTATGTCAGCATTACCATCTTATTTCCGCACCTTTATTAATTTAAAGAAGTTCGTTCTCTCCTTTATTTTGTTTCAGTAAACGTAAATTTTATTTCGCAACAGTGTAGACAGTGTTACATCTTTTCAGCTGCTGATTTTTCTCTTTGGACTGTCGTATAAAACTAACGTTAGGTAATGTACTCACTGCGCCGGGGTATTGTCACAGTTTGATTGGAAAGGACCTGTATGTGTTGAGTTCTTATCAGTCGGCTTCGGCACTGTAAGTTAAACGATGTTTTGTTTGCTAGTAGTGGAGATCGAGTTTCAAGTTGTGGGACGCGCCCCGCGAAGCGCGCCCGTCACGCCGAAAACGAGTCCGTCCCCAAGGCCACTCACTGTCCATTCTACACACCTCATACCAAATCCTTCTTTTCGTTTTTCTTTTTTAAATCGCGTTTCCAGATCCATCAAAGCCCCTTCCGGTGATTTAACAGTTGAGCCGAATGATTCACATAAAGGAACACAGTATCATAAAAAGATTTAAGTATTTGTGGGGGCGGGGAGAGATATATATGAATTTCTTTCGAATAGGTCAGTTGTATTCATTGTTTTTTTAAAAAAATATTGAATGCTGTAATAAATTTGTGATTATAGACCTGAGAAATTGGAATGAATAATTTTTGGAATTACTGTTATTTCTCTGCGCCATTTACCCGAGAGCGCTATAACTTAACTTATATAATGTTTGGTATAAAACATTTTTTAATGATGTATTTTCTCTACCACCCCTTAGAAACAGTTTTTAACAAATGGTTATTTGAGACATCGTGTCTATGTAAAATACTTTTATTTTCTCTGTATGCAATATAAACGCGATACAATTCGTAAAAATTAGTTTGATTTAGAGCACCAAAGTTTTCCATAGTGAAATTTATTTGTCTTCATTGTGGCAGACTTTTATTGACTGTCCAACCAGGGCAGCAGTTAGCAATTGTATGCAACACTGTCTGTCCCATTAGGTCATCGCTATTTTATTTTTCTTGTTTCAACTTATGTTTTCAAAAGTGTAGTTATAAACTTTTCGCTTCAGAAAAACGCACAGAACTATTTTAAGGCGTTTTCGAAGAGGGGTGGTAGCTGTTGGTTGACTGGACGCGTCCTTTAGCTGATTAAACAATATCCATGCTTAAGATAGCCAAAGGAGCCATCTCTATTCACATTGAGCAACAAAAAAAAAAAAAATACCACTCGCGGTTTTCTATGCCCTTAAAGACTGCATATTACCGTTCGTGTAATTGTGTCTCGGGACCGTCTTAGATGCAGCGTTAGATTAGCTGGCACCCACTCCGTTGAAGCCGGGCAAGGAAAGGTCTGCGCCACATACGAAAGCGTTACTTTTATTTCTAGGTATCTTATGCCCATGACTTTTGATTGACAGCTACCGACATGTAACCACCATAGTGCATGATGGGAGACTCTAGTCTAATACCATATACAAACATCAGTGATCTGCGAAGGGTATATATGGCTGCAAAGTGAAATATAGGGACACACGTGTCCCTGGTCGAAATATGAAATTACCCTCCGTCGACCAATTTCAACCACCATATCTCCCACAGCCCCGTAACTATTGACATGACACCACCATGGTGCACAGTGGCAGACTTGAGATTAATACCACACACAATCACCAGTTGACTGCGCTGGGTAGTTTTGGCTGTGGAGTGAAATATAGTGACACACGTGTTTATTTTTATCAGGTCCACCACTTTCAACCACCATATCTACCATACACCCACAGCTACCGACATGCAATCACCATAGTGCACGATGGAAGACTCCAGGCTACTACCACACACAAACGCCCGTGGTCTGCGCCTGGTATTTCTGGATTTAGGGACACACACGTCATTGGTAGAAATAGGAAAATGCCCTACGTCAACCACTTTCAACCACATTTCTCCCACACCTTCATAGCTACCGACATCTAACCAACATAGTGCACGATGGGACACTCGAGGCCACTATCATATACAATCACCAGTCGTCTGCGCTGTGTAGTCGACGCAGCAATGTGAAATATATGGACAAACATGTCTTTGCTCGAAATACGAGAATATCCTTGATCGACCACTTTCAACCATTATATCTCCCACATCTATCGACATTCGACCAACGTTGTGCACGATCGGTGACCCTATGCTACTACCACACACAAACACCAGTGATCTGCGCTAGGTAGTTTTGGTTGAAAAGTGATACATAGGGACACATACGTCTGTGGTGGAAATCTGAAAATGCCCCACGTCGACCACTTTCAACCACCATATCTCCCACACTCCCATAGCTAACGACATCTAACCACCATTGTGCACGATGGGAGATTTGATGCTACTACCACACACAAACACCAATGGTGTATCCTATGTAGTTGTGACAGGAAAGAGAAGTAGCTATACGGAGACACAAGTCTTTGGTCGAAATATGAAAATGCACTGCATCGACCTCTTTTAACCATCATATCTACCACACCCCCACAGCTATCGGCATTCAGCCAACGAGTTAGGAAACTCCACGCTACTTCCACACACAAACACCAGTTATCTGTGCTAGGTAGTGGTGGTTGAAAACTGAAATATAGGGAAACATACGTATATATATATAATATATGGTGTGACGTAGTGTTACGGCCGTTTGTACCGTAAGCTTAGTTACAATGCGGTTGTTTCAGCTCTTAAACCTGTAAAATCATTTCACGGCTGATGGAAAATAAGTTTTCAGTACTTTGAAAAAAACTTTTTTCTTGGAATATTCCACAACATGAAACCTAATGGGTTGAAGTATGGCGAAGACATAGTTAGAAGATGTGCAGATGATAATTGCGCCTGCCACCATCATAAAGCACAGGGTTATCCATATTGTGTGTATTCATCAATCCAACAGGCTACACAAAAGTGAGGTATCTGTAAAAAAAAAAAAAAAAAAAAAAAAAAAAAAAAAAAAAAAAAAAAAAAAAAAAAAAACAAATGCATGTTCGGCCGACAGGGCAGTCTCCAAAAAACCTTTACAGCCCTCACACACATTACATTACCATCATGATAGTCGAGAGGATGTGCAAAGGATGATATCTACGGATGTTTGCATCATAGAGCTCAATGTTATCGATCAAAAAAAAAAAAAAAAAAAGGTATATGGACACAGAAGCTGACATTAACACAGAAAGGCATAGACACAGAAACATCAGACATCATCACTACTACTGTCATACAAGATTTCATTCACCGAATAGTATATACACATCAATACACACACCAAACTCACACGGAAGAATGCAACTGCATGGCA
Source organism: Vandiemenella viatica (assembly GCA_031002005.1). Lineage (NCBI taxonomy): Eukaryota > Metazoa > Arthropoda > Insecta > Orthoptera > Morabidae > Vandiemenella > Vandiemenella viatica. The sequence goes on from JARYHS010008074.1 coordinate 297,453,266, forward strand.
TACGTAGATAATTTACGATTTTACTTTTGTCTACGCTTTAGTAAACATAGAAAGTGAGAGTGCACACCGAAATTCGTATTTAACTGGATAAAGTACGATTTTATAGATTGCTAATAATAGTAAATTATTAATATTTCAGAATACACTACAAATTACTTATAAAATTACACATCAGTAATTAGTGCGTCTCAATACTGAATGTTACTTTTTTTCCCCACACAACTTGTCAGACGTTTCACCGTTAACTTTCACTGACTACTCAGTGTTCTGAGACTACTTACAACTGCATTATTCTCATTTGATTTCGTCACATTTATTTGTGCCGTTGGAGTTTAGAATTATAACGTACATTCGTGATTAAGAACAGGCGTCTCATAGTAGCTTGTACTTTGAATAATTTGTCCTAATACGGAGACACTGTTCTTTAGAACTTCATCGTATCCAAAAGTTGCACCATTACAAAACCACCTTAACGTGTCTGTAGATTTTTCAATTGCTCTTCTATATTTCCATGAATAACTTATGTAACACGCCCGGAAACCATAGCTACAGTAAGATAACAGATGTGGATCTATTCGTCCTCTCCAGATTTAGCATTACAGAAGCAGTCATTTCCAGTTGTCTCCGACCAGATAAGATTAAAACTCATCTCTGAACACAACTCTTCAACGTGCTTAGCGAGTACTTGATTTCGCGAAAATACACATTTCAATCTCTGACTGTGTAATACTATTAATGGAAGGCGTCGAAAGGGTTGGCATAAATATGTTACTTTATTTATTTCTATTTCGACCGTCTATTAGTGTTTCAGGATGATTTGTGACAGTTCATGAACGGCGCATCTGCTTATCGCGGTTCCTATAGAATGAAGTTGGCGTAGTTGCAGGCTTTTGCGTCATGGAAGCAGCACTTATGTTGATCCCCTACATTTAATAACAACATACGTGATTACGAAGGCTTCCGCGGTCACTGTATGTATGATCTTGGTTCTCCGGGTGCAGCCGCATCGATTTATTAATACCTAACGTTTCTGCCATCTTACTGTGGCTTTCATCAGAGGACTCTAAAACCTAACGCTTCTACCATCTTTAATAAATCGACGCGGCTCCACCCGGAGAATCAAGAAAATACAACAACATACATGTTATCAAAGACACGTTTGATAGTAGACACATTACACAACCTGTCATTAGCAAACCAAACTGTTTTATATAACGCGTGGTCCTACTCTTCCGAACTAATTTATTTTAAAAAAATATTGGTTTCCGCTTTTGCCTTTAGATGTTTGACTTACTTCTGTAGCGCATCTATTCATTAAATTCTACAAAACACAGTATTATAACTGTAGAATCCTTGTTAACGTGTCTAAAATGGTAGTATTTCGTACTTTCCATTGGATGCCTATTTGTGTGGGCAACGCGATTGTATTTTGTTGTGTTTCGACATTTACCCCACTTTACTTTAGACGGGCTACTGACGGTTTGGCTGGAGTCTGTTTAACAGAGATGTTCTTTCGACCCAAACGAGTGGATATCCTTGTTCGTGAATGAGATTGTTGTTACGAGTTGTGTGAGCTGCTCGATAATAGTTGCAAACTGGACGGCTCACTGGTTGCGGCTCTCCAGTGCTGTAAGCAGGGTTTCTCGACTGCTTGTCGAGCACTGGAAGTAGCTTGATGTGGCGTTGCAGGCTTCACGTGGCGTCCTTCTTGCATATTGCTTCGATCGTGGTTGTTTTTGTGCTGGTCGCCCGCCATAACAAGCTGAAAAGTGGCCACTACAGTTTCAACACGTTGCTTCCTGTCGTGGTCGCGGGCAATGGCCGTTTATATGACTGCCCTCGCATCGAACACCTCAATATCTTGGTGAATTCGTGAGCATGATGCCAGAATTTCTGGTATCTGGAGCACTATACTGCTCTCAGTTGAGGCTTTTCGGAGCAGTAACCGTATACAGCAGCCATAACCATCAGCTGCCCGTTTCCTTCAGTGGACTGTGCACAAAGATGTCTGTCTTTCGACATTTACTCCTAGTATCTTCAGGTGGTTTACATCTTCACTGTTAGTTTGTCATATTGTTGGTTATTGATTTCTTCCGTCATGTCATGGGGTCGTAGTTTTGTGGTCATCGCAATTTCAGAGATGGTCAGCGCCAGAGGTGACTTGACTACTAGTTGGTGGTTGGAGAGCAGCTCTTATGTTGAGCTGATAGTAGATTGACGGCCTGCTTGAGTAGCTCGATGAGGGGGTTGATCTGGGTCGGGGTTGCAGCAATAGTCACGATGTGTGGCGTTGCTCTGGTGTCGATGTCTCGGCTGGAAACCACTGGTGAGTCATGGTCGGGTGCACTGGGAGGTGATTTGCGCTGCGCTGTCTTCTTCTTTATGTTCTGTTGGCCTTGCTGAATTTTCAGGACATAACAGTCGAAGTGTGGAAGCTGGTAGAAGAGCCCTGTTGCCTATCGTAGACTTGGCTAAAATGTATCGAAATATCTATATTTTTTCATAAATTAATCGATATCTATCTTCGTTATTTTTATTATCTATATATTAAAAATCTATATTTTATTTGGAGTATCAATTTTTAAGTACCAATTCAATATTTTTGTACGAACGCAAATCAGTTTCCAATTTCAAGTGTTGCATATATATTGAATAAATAAACATACATATCTGATCTGAATGTGCGTTAAAAAAAAAAAAGTGAATTCATCGTAATTGAACAGTTTTTCATCAACGGTTTACAGTTTCCAAATTTTTTAAAATTTGAACAGGTTTACGTTAACGTCAACGTCATTTTTCTCAATATATTTGAATGTTAACGGTTACAGGGGTGTCCATTTATTACGTGATGTGTTTTTCCGGAATTCCACCCCCCCCCCCTTATCTGGTGAGATTTCGTGAGATCTGGTCAGACCACCACCCCCGTGAGATTTTGGTGGAGACCCCCCCCCCCTCCTCCCTGCTAATCGACCTCGTAACTTTTTGAGACCTTTTTCTTTAGCTCTAATGCTTCTAAAGGCGGTTATACCCCCCTAACGTCGGATTCCGCGTCGTATTTAAACCATACTCCCCCCTAAAGTTGTTTTAGCATCCGTGTTGCGAAGTTGAGGGTTGAAGTAAATAAACAGCTTCAGTTTACAATTTTTTTTTATTTTTTTTTTATGAATTGAAGTTAAAGCTTACCCGATACGCCAAGCCTCTTCTGTGTCGTCCGAAAGAGTGGCTTCTGCAGTTAACTTGTCGGCACCTATCGATTGATCGATTTTGATAGTACTTAGCACACGTATACTTCAAAACAAGGCGGTCTGTTAGCTCAGCGGTTAAGGCGCTTACTTCTGAAAGTTTCTCTCTCCGGTCGCGGGTTCAAATCCCGGGGTGCGGAGGAATGTTTGGGAGTTGTATTTTCTGCCTTTTATCTTTCCTAGTATAATACTGTATCACATTCAGTGTGTTTCTCGCAGTGAACAGTAACATGACGTTTAGTGTAATGCGCAGTGCAGATTGTAAACTCGTGACGGAGATTTAACTGTCAAAGTAATAAATATATTTGGGCATTAACTAAGCAGTTCGTCATCATCATCGTTCAGTTTTCAGCCTCAGGCCGGGGCTGCGAGAAAAAGTCCTCTCCTGCGTCTACTGGTTTTCCATCTTCCTACTCTTCCACTAGATTCCAGTTCGCTCACATTCTTGCACACTTTTCTATTCCCTTAATCCACCTATCCCATGGGCTTCCTCGACAACTCTTGACTTCTGATTTCAAATTATAGGTTCTCTTTGGCATCCTTTCATCACCCATCCTATTCATTTGTCAATAATCTTTCAACTCTGTCCTGCCTATTGTTTAGGATACAGGATAAGCAGCTTACAAATAAGAAAATTGCAGTAAAGTACAGAGGTTGGACAAAATAATATGAACACCATGCGACAGAGTACGTGTTGTTGCATGTTGGCACCACTACTGCAGTGTGAATACTGCGATGCGCATGTACGGCGTAGTTGATGTGGCAGGTCTTGTAGGTTGTCTTAGTGTATTATGCGCTTTTTTCTGCTACGGTTATAACAAGCGATCGGTGAAATGCATGATCTCTCAGACATCGATAGAGGCCCAATCGTTGGAGCTCGGTTAGCAGGAGCGTCTGTGAAGAAACCAGCTGAGCTCGGTTAACGTCTCACGAGCGACAGTATCCACGGTAATAATGGCATATACAAAACGTGGTAAAACATCGTTGGCGAAGAAGAATAGTGAACGAAAAACAGAGTTAATAGACAGAGACCGACGAACATTTAAAAGGCATGTGGCCAGACAACGCAAAACTACCGCGGCAAAAGTGATATAAGAACTCAACACACACCTGAGTAATACTGTTTCGACAAAAACACTACGGCGGGAGCTCCACAAAGCCGACATTCATGGAAGGGCTGCAATTGCAAAATCCCTTATAACGGCAACCATCGCTAAGCTGCGAAACAAGTGTTGCCACGATCATGAGAACTGGCCACTTGATGATGGGAAGAATGTGGTATGATCCGATGAATCATCGTTCACATTGTTTTCTACTAACGGCCGGGTTTATGTATGGAGAACCTCAAAAGAAGCCTACGATCCGGATTGCTTGGATCTTACAGTCAAGCATGGGGGAGATTGCGCAAAAAGAAACATGGGGGAGGTTTGGGCGGCTATATCGTGGTATTCAGCTCGTCCTCTCATTCACATCACTGGCCGGATGACTGCGCACGAATATTTCGACATCCTCAACGATGACTATGCCTATGACTAGCATACTGCTGCCATCTTCCAAGATGATAATGCGCCCATACACACAGCCAAAACGGTTCTGTCCTGGTTCGAGTAGCATCAGAGTATCATCAAACATCTTCCTTGGCCAGCACAATCGTCAGACCTGAACATAATTGAACCGGTGTGGGGAGTTTTAGAGCAGAGATTAAAAAGCAGATTTCCACCTCCAACATCATTGAAGCAACTGGCGGATGCTTTGGTACAAGAATGGGACAACATTCCGTCGGAAACTATTGAGACACTCTTCGAATCTATTCCGCGAATAATTGCAGCTATTCTACTAGCAAAAGGTAGCCCAACACCATAATAATAAATCAATAGAAAGTAAATGTGAGGTGTTCATATTATTTTGTCCAACCCCTGTATAGTGGTGTGATTAGAGGCGACGGAGCAGAGTGCAGTGTTAGGGCTGTGGTGGCGGCGCCAGGTGTTCTGTGGCGAGGCCTAACTTGCCAGCTTGCTGTAACTGCTGCCAGCTGTTACCTACTCAGTCCCTCTCAGAATTTAGTATTTCGAAAACGTCTCGTAATATTAATTTGTATCCACAGATACCAGAGTTAAGCCATCATGATCAGCATTGCGTTTGCTAAGTTAATTTGTTCCAAAGTCTGATCCCGTTAAATCGTCCTTAAGAGAAACCGCTGAATGAAATTTTTCAGTTATATTTGTGGACATCCCGTAACCATTCCTGCTAGTCAACGGTCACTGTGTATATAAATTTTTGTACCTGTGGTATTTTGGCGAAGTAGATTTTTTTTCAGGTGTTACTACTTTGATTTTTGTGATTTCATTTTTGATCTGTACCCCTTTTCCCTGGGCTTTAGTTGTGTTTGTTATAAATGGATTTTATCTTGTTTTGACTATTACGCGTTAAACCATCTCTCAGTATGTTTTATACCTTGATCTTAATACTCCTTTAAGGGACGAATCTCGGCCGACATTTCTGTTCAGTATCTTTTTGTGATTTTGGTAGATGTCATAATAACAAACGTAAGGGTTCAACTAGATCTGTAGTTTTCTCTATAGGCATTTTAAAAATAAAAGTATTTTGTCTGTGTCGTGTTGAATGGTATAGTCTGGAATATCTCACAGTCACAAAATTCTTAGTTTTAGTTTCGACAAGGGAAAAACATTCAAAGTTACTAAAAGCTTACAAAGAGTCTGCCCCTTCATTTTCAACGGTGAAGAAATGGATTACTGAATTTATAAGTGGTAGAACATATTTTCAAGATCATCCATGTTAAGGGAGATCAAAAACTGCAACTAGAAATGAAAACATCGATTAGTGTGCAATATGGTATTGGACGATTGGCTGAGACCGCAGGCATATCAGAAGAAAGATTGTGGTATATTTTACGTCAAGAATTAAAAGTGAGAAATCTTGATGCAAGATGGACACTTCAGTTCTTAAATGCCGGCTGAAATAAATTCCGATATTCCGAAATGTCTCAATAATGTGTCGACCATTTTGAAATAGATTCAATTTTGTATGCTGATTTGTTAGTATTGTCGAGACATGAGTACACCGCTGCTCACCAGAAATGATACAGCAATCAAAACAGTGAGAGGAAGCAGGTGACGTTGCATCAAAATAGGTGAAGTCATGGCCAATGTTTGTGGAATGAGAAAAGTGTTATTTTTATTAGTTATCTGAGAAAGGGTTAAACAATAACTGACAAACACTACGCAAAACTTAGGTATTACGATTTCATTTGGATTAATCGTTGCCAAATGTTTACTTTGACATATGAGCTTAGCAATATTTTTTTAAGTGGGTGCGCAGACTTCCGCCGTCGTTGTCGATTTTATCTTGGTTTTCCGTTTGCAACCGCGTCAATTTATCGAAACCTAATGTTTCAATCATCATTTTGTGTGTGTGTGTGTGGTTTTTTTTTCAGAGGATTGTCCTCTGAAAAAAAAAACACAAAAATGATTGCTGAAACGATACGTTTCGATAAATAGACGCGTTTCCATCGTAACAACGAAGATTATAATATTTTGCTAGTCTAGCAAAGAATTAATTGGTCTCAGTAAAGTTTTATTAACGCTCATTTCTTTCGATACTGCTTTATTACCTTTGGGAGCGTACATACACTACGTGGCTCGGTCGGGGGGGGGGGAGAGGGGCGGGGGGCAGGGGTTGGCTGGAAAGGATGCGATAGCTTTTCTTTTATATTATTTGTCACAGTTGAAATGAGGTACAGAACACAACAGCATGAAAATACTTATTTCCGTCATTTAATTAAATCCTATGTAATTTACGATAGCCTTACATGAGAAAGTACAAAATGTCTTATGGAATCAATAGAGAGAAAAGCTACATGCTACGCGTAAAAGGAGGGGGGTGGGGTAGAAACAAAAGCCACGTCGGGCTACGTGTGAGGTGGGAGGGGTTCACAAGAGGCAAAAAATGGAGCTACATGGTTTATGGACGCTCACTTAGCAAAATTAATTATACTGTAAGTTCAGAGAGAAATAATATATATACAACTCTCAACCGTTCTGAGTATCTAATCGATTTTGGTTTGACTACCGTATAAACGGTCCAAAAACGAAATTTCGTTTCTTTGAAACGTGTAAATAATACTTAAAACCGATTTGTAAATTCCACGCACACTCATCTCAGCCGTATCCCCCTCTACTACGGAAAGGATTATATTTCTTACTAGTAGTTACACACGATTTCGTAAACGTGGACTTAGAATTTCATTTCCGGAATTCGATATAGAAAGCTATTAGTAACGTAAGACTTGTCTCAAACAACGCCGAGTTGGCATAATATGACAGGAAAGCCATCACTGTATCATTCTACCGTGTAACTTGTCTCGTGAAAAGAATCTCCAACATGTATATAAAAATACGCAGGTGCGGGGATGTGGAAAGCGGGTGGGGGGTTAACTGAGGGCAGCTTTATTTCTGCTTGGTCTTTTCTTCTTTCTTTAGCATGAGGATCAGATTCTTTGGTTCTAATAACGTTTGCTGCTCGCGCTCTTCTAGAGCTACACCTTACGCCAGCTTTACGCCCGTGAGGCATGTCAAGAAAGAAGACAAAATAAACTGGTGCCAGTTACTTTTAGGCAAACACAAAGTAATTGTACAGTGCACAGAAAATCGAAATCTATAATATATAATAAGTTTTGTCTCTAAACGAAATTTACTAACAAAACATACGCTAATAGACTGCGCGAGAAGCACAGCTTGAGCAACCGACCTAACATTGCGGACTAACGTACGCATCCGTCTGTCTGTTCTTATTCGATAAGTTCTCAAAATTTCGTGACTATAACCGTTATTCATACCAAAAAATAATGTCCTGTGTCCTTCTTACATGTACAAAGTATTTCCTTATCAAATTCCATCAATATCGGTATAGCCATTTAGTCGTCAAAACGTAATGGAGAGACAGAGACTTACTTCTGCATTTATAGTATTATTATTGCAGATCACACACTGACTGCAAGAGAAATAACGGCTAAGAGATCAATATAGCGTAAAAAGATGTACAGTTACAGCATTGTTAGACCTCCTACGATTTGCCATGCATTGGACGCCTACATTTGTGGTATCTACAATTTAACATGGAATCCGAACAAATGCCCGTTCAGACGTGGCTCATACGATCAAAAACAATTCTTAAAAATCTTTGCTTTCACCGGTTTTGAACCGGAGACTACGCCCCAAACATCAGTAAGCGCATTAACCACTGAGCTACGAGCCAGCTATGCGGGAAAGTATTAAAGAGACACATCCAATGCGTCTGTCTATCGCCGTTCAACAATTTTTCAAAATTATACAATATGTACTATCTATACAGAAAAAAGTATCCTATGTCCATCCTAAAGCCAAATAGCATCTCCTTGTCAAATTTCATCACGATCTGATTAGCCGTTTAACCCAAGAAACTTAACAAACAGACAGAGAGACAGTTACTTTCGCATTTATAATATTAGTATAAACTAAGCGAAGTGTCAGTCGGAGTTTCTTGTTGACAACAAATCCCGGAGTTCCGCATGTTATTACGGTATTAGCCAGTGAGAAATGGAGTCGTTGGAGATAATGAGACAATGAAACGCAGTGCCTCTTCGTTCGAACACAGTAGACGTCAGCTCCAAGTTAATTAAAATGTCGTCGAAAGATACACATTAGATGGGGTTGTTTCGGCTCAGTGGATTTTCGTTCTCCTTAGACCTTAGTTTGCTGTTAGCAGTTAGCTACGACGCGCAATTGCTGATAAAGTACAAATTTCGCTTTCTGTGATAACAAATGGAGATAGCAGCTGCAGGCGTTTGGGTTGCTTAAAGGGAGTGTACGTAAATTGTTTTTCCACAGTTGCTAGTTCTGTCTCCTGCCGCTCAATTTTCTCATGCGCTCAGAAAAAGTGTTCGTCAGTTCGTCGAAATTTCTGTATCTTTTTTTATTATTATTATTAATTTTATTTTTGCAGTTTGGAAATTAGAATTTATTTCTATCCAGCTTTATCTGGGTTTTTTTGTTGTTTTTTTTTTGGGTTTTTTTGGTAGTTCTTATTATTTTTACGATAGGCTTCGAAGAGGATATGCAGGATGACCCGCAAAAGCGGAAACGTCTGATGATGATGATGATGATGATGTTTGCTTTATTTCATGTGGGAACTCTCTCGGGAATTTGGGGGAAAAATTATAGTTTCCAAAAACTTATAAATTGCTAAGTTTTTAAACAGTTCGAAAATAATAAATAATAATAAGCCATAAAGAAGATAAAAAAAATGTGTTTGATTAACGAAATTAAGTATTTACAAACAGAAGCTCTGATGGTTTTCGGATTAGTATTTTTGGTGTCAGAAAAATATGTATTCACAATGGTTTGTGAAAATTGCAACACCCAGAAGAAATGGTCTGAATCACTCCATATTCGGAGGATGGGTACAGCAGTGAAATTGTAATAAGTGATAAAGATTACAGAGAAAAGTCTGCACGTATTCCCACCAGTGCTCTCTTTTGTGCGACCAAACAGGTCAGTGTTACGTATGTACAGAGCCGTCAAATAAAATGGAATAAAGTGCTGGTATGCATCATCGACGTCAAAGGGCACAATTTTAGCATGTGAGTGAATTCAAACGTGGCAGAATGATTGGTCTAAGTGAAACGGGTTTACTGTACCGTGACATTGCGGCAGGTACAGGGCACACTGCTTGTGGAACCAGTGAATATATGAGGGTCGTAAGCGGCTAGCTAGTACTGTATCACACAATGTGACCTCAGCGCGGAACGATCACTATCTTGTTTGCATGGCCCTAACTTCGTCCATAGGATTGGAGCGACGTAGGAGCACTGTAGCTGGTGTGGACATGTTTGCTTTGACGGTCCGACGCCGGTCGCTGAGGGCTGGACTGGTGTCACGCATGCCATTGCGTCGGCTTCCATTGGCCAGAAATCACCAGGGCACGTGAACGTCGTCACTGGGTTACCGAGTGATAAAATGTAGTGTTTTCGGACCCTTTCAACTTGTCCCTCAGTAAAGGCCACGTACGTGCTAGGTGATACAGTGGTTAAACGCAATCAGGCACACTGCATTGTTGAGCGGTTTAGTAGACAAATACCAGGTGTGATGGTTTGGGTCGCCATAACAAGCAATCTCGCCTTCTACGTACTGAGATCAACCTGAACATCAACCGCTACATCTGGGAGGTTTTAGATCCCAAGGCACTGCCCCTCCAGCAGGCACCTCCGCAGGGCCATATTTCAGCAGGACAATGCTCGTTAACATGTGGGGAGGAATGTATAAGCCTTCTTCGAAGAACGGCGGTTGCCACTACTTACTTACCTGGCCTGCACTTTCGCCTGATATGTCGCCTAATTCGTACATGTCTGGGATATGGTCAGATCGGCAATTTGTTCATACTGGACCTCCTGCAGTCGATTCTGTGTGTACCTGCCTACTAAGCGCGTCTCTGTTCCCCAGCAGCATATACAAGTTCTCTATGATTCCATGCCACGACGTCTAGAGGCTATAATGGCAGCGCATGGTGGCTTCACACCGTACTGAATTCTCACGTTCAGAGTACACTTACAGTTCTGTAATTCTAATCATTTGAGTATTGTCATATCCCTAATCTGTGGCAAAAATTTCATTGTAATCACATGTCTCCTTCTTGTTGCAATTTTCACAAACAATAGTGTTGATGGACGCTACAAACTTAATCTTGTGCATCTCGTTCTAATTAGCAGTAAAAGTAGCTGGTTAATTTGCGCGCATAAAGATAGAAGCATGAAGAAATAATAAAGTAAAATATTTAATTTAATTGCAATGGAGCACAGGCTCCGGTGGCAATTTCCCTACACACCCATCTTCCCCCTATCCTGCATCTACCTAGATTTGGCCTCTACAAATTTTATCTTTAAATTCTTTCAAAGTTTTTGGTAAATTATTCATCATTTCTCTTGGTAACTCATTCCAATCCCTCACACCCTTACCTAAAAAAGAGAATCTTCCCACACCCTTGTGCCTGAAATCGAGTGCCAGCTTGTGGCCATGGTCATCTTTTCCCTTCCATGCACTACTTTTCATACCTATTGCAATATCTTTCCATGCCTCATCGCCAGTATACGCCCTGCACACTCCCATGACCCTCCTCATCCTCCTCCTGTCTTGCAATGAATCCCATCCAGCTCCTTTATCATATCCGTCACTGATTGTATTCTGCGATAATTTCCAGAAACAAATCTAGCAGCCCTTTTTTGCACCCTCTCCAACTCCTGTATTTGATACGTAAAATGAGGGTCCCATACTACACTACCATATTCGAGCAATGGTCTGACCAAAGTTTTGTAACCCAATTCCTTGACTTCTCTCGTACATCCCCTCATCACTCTCTCCAACAAATGCAGAACTTTGATACCTTTTCCTACCACCTGTCCTATGTGTCCTGCCCAGTTAAGCTTGTTATCAAAAGTAATGCCAAGATATTTACATTTCAAGTCTTCATCAAGCAAATCTTTCCCCACCTTATATTCCTAATTAACATTTTGTTTTTTATTTGTGTATCTAATAAGCTGACTCTTCTTTGCATTTATCTTCATTCCATGTTTACCAACCCAATTAGATATCCTGTCCAGATCACCCTTCAACTGTTTACAATCCTCTATAGTTTTATACAGCATTATGTCATCTGCAAACAATCTAATTTCAGATAGTAAACAATCAACACAATTATTCATTAGAATAATGAATAGCAATGGTCCCAATACGCTACCCTGCGGCACACCCATTTTTACTTCCACTTCTTTTGATACTACATTTCCTAGCCGAACTTTCTGTTTTCTACCTTTTAAAAAATTCTTCTACCCAGCAAATCATTTTCTCATCCACTCCAATGGTTTTTACCTTATTTACTACCATTTTATGGCTTACTCTGTCAAACGCCTTAGACAGATCTAGTGCTACACTATCAATTTGGCCTCCCTTGTCTATTTCATCTGAAATAACTTGCATATATCCCACCAACTGAGATTCGCATGAATATCCTTGCCTGAAACCATGTTGCCTGCTTGAAAACGACTTACGTTCCTCACATATATTTCTGATGTGGTTGCATATCAATCTTTCCATTAATTTACCTACCACTGATATCAAACTGATTGGCCTATAATTCTCAACTCTATTTATCACCCCTACTTTATGTACCGGTACTACTATTACACTTTTCCAGTCGTCTGGTAAGCAGCAAGTGTCTAGACTCAATTTAAATAATATTTCAAGATTATTGCTCAGCTTAAAATTGGTTTTCTCCTTGCAATCGTGTATAGTATAGCACCGATTATCTTCGTAAATGCGATAAAAAATTTCGTGTGTGCTTGAAGGTCGTCCATGAGTGCCCGCCACCGTACCCAAGCCGATTAACGAACAAAAGGCGACCCTGCCTGCCCAGCCAGCACATTAATAAAGATGGGCAGCCAGCCGGCCAAATCCCGGACGAACCGCTGAGCACTGGAGCCTTACTTGATCCGGCCCTTCGCCGGACTGTAATTAACGCATCACTCTCCTCCACCACACTGTCTGCAGCTTCTGTACCGAGAATTATCATTTGATTCTAGCACTATTTTACGTTATCATATCAATGACATACTTGTCTCGTACAACATCAGTTTTTACTAAAAGAGAGAAACACAGGAAGCGCTGTAATTTCTTGACTAAAAATACACAAATAGTAACAGTTAAACTCCGATTATAATTACAGTTTACCAATCTGGGGTAGATATTTCAGTGTTATATAAGCCACCACAAATGCATGGTTGACTGCTGCTGTCCGATGTTGTACTGTACAAATTTCTTCAACTGTTTTCGTACTTTAAGTGAATAACACTCCGTTATCATTATTTGTTTGATGTTAAAGTTTTCCCTTTAAAATATCTTAGGCATTGTAATGTATATAAATTGTGGTATGTAAATAGTGGGTTTTAAGATTAAGGGTGTGAAGGCAAAATTTATTTAACATTAAATTTTCATTTTATTTGCATTCAGTTTACAAGATTATGTAAAACAACCTTTAATTCGATCGTGTTAAGTTAGGACTCTAATCTCAGTCGATTGCGGATCAGCTGTAGAAAACAGTACGGGATCAATACTCATTGTTACCATTAAATTTAATTATATATATATTTAGTGCCCTTGGTTGAAGTTTCTAGATCTAATATTTCTTTTGTTGACAATAAAATGCTGTCTTTTTTTTTTCTACTCGGATCGAAGGGTTGCCAGCACTGCAAACTCCTTTTTAAATTCTTGTAACGGTCATGCAGGTTTCAGCGGCTTATGGCTATGTGTAATTACCTGACTCGAAAAGCCTTAATGAGAGTGGCGCCACACAAACTAATAATAATCGGCAGTGGCTGGAGAATTTTTTCTGCCAGCAGTTGATTATCTTCTTAGTTGGTGCGTATTACACACAAACAAGTTTGTTTGGCTTTTGGCTGTATATAACAACCTTCCGTTAGAAATAAGTCGTTTCCTTTAATAAGTTTGTTTCGCTTGGAGAATTTTCACCGTCTAAAAAGCTAAGATCACCTCAATCTAAGAGTCAGTCGCAAGTTGATCCATTTAATTATGTCTTGGACTTCTGAGCCGTGTACTTAGCTTTTTTTTTTAGGTGGTTCGCCATTTTCTGATCTATGCTGCACTTCAATGCAATTTTTCGCCGACAGCTGTTTTCTAACTTTTATACTATAGTGGTGGGCATCCCCTTTCCATTATAACAAAAGGATAACAGAAGCTCCCGAGAAGTCTTAGTCTTTGTGCTAGCTATCCAAGACCTTTGTGACATCCTCGATTGAGCTACCTTTTCGGATGCTGAGATGCTGCTGATTCATGCTTCTCAGTTACCTGGATGCTTTTTACGCAAGTCTTTGTGTTTTTCTTTTTGGACATTTTAAAGACCATGATCTTTCACGTTTTTTTTATTTTGTTACATCCTTATCTTAAAGCATATGCTAATGTTCTCTCGCTATGCGAACAATTTTTCTGACAGAAATAATCGGTTAGTATTTAAAATAAATTCCTCGGTAGGTTCCATTCTGACTGACAGGCAAATACCCTACATCATATTGGTGACTGTTGCCCACCTACACTGTACATTAAGGTAGGTTGCATCGTTTGATATTAGATTTCCACAAATTTTTCAGTCCTGGTCAAATTAGGAAGGTCTATCCTTCATTGGGGTCACTTCTATCTTTGGTTTGGCACAACACTTAGGGTTGTTTGCGCCACTAGATTTAGTTCCAAGATTTTCTATTTCAGTGAAATCCTCTGTCGACCGTGAACTAAGTGTGCCAGCAGACGATCTCATTTGGCCATCAGTTATATTCATCGTCAACATTTCGTTAAGATGCCCTATTTTCCAGGTTAGCAACCAAGAATTGACCACAATGCGTAGTTATTTTTACCCATACAGCAATCTCGCTGCTTAGATGCTCCACCTTCTTAATATTTTAATAACAGCAGTAGCTGGTTGATATTTCCGTAGTTTTTTTTCAGATTGCAGACATTTATAAATACGGTGGTCCCCTGTTAACTGCGGATGGCGTTTAAAGTACCATAACGGTCCTCAGCGCCCATTTTAGGTCAGAAAAGTTCTCATCGCGGAATTATGGACTTCAATCAGCTATCTCTTTCATGAGCACAGGCCACCCACAAGCAAGCGCTCCGATATATTCCGTCATACAGACATTTAATCTCATAATCTCAGTTTGGATAGCTTTTATTTTAGCTATTTGCCTGTTAAACAATGCGTTTACTGCCATGTATATTTCTGATTATTATTTAGTGCCAATAACCTACGATATATCGACACTTTCTCGTCCTCCATTTAGGAAATTTCAACAAATTTTCGGCGCTAACACTTTGCAACAAACGAACATATATTCATCTCACTGGGGTCTAGAATCTGCACCTATAATCACTTTTAGTTCTCTCTTAAGTTTGCAAATTCTATCCCTTTGTTCATTATACTTCTACAGTTCACCAATAACATCCTTATTTTTTGTGGTATATTCAACATTAACCTTTGTCTTTCCAGTTGTACCCAATTGCGTTATTATTTCAATAGCTTCTTCCGTTTCTTTAGCATTTGTATTTTTTCACATAGTGCATCTACAACCAGTAGACCCTTTGATCACTTATTTTTATCCCCTCGCCAGCAGCCCCCAACCTAAAAAAAAGCATACTCCTGACCCCAGTCATAGTCAGACTTGTTATTAGAATTTTTTTAGTGAAATAGCTACATAAGTTTTAAAACTCCAGCCACCTCAGGCTAGGATGATATAAAAATGCAGCATACTCCTGACCCCAGTCATAGTCAGACTTGTTATTAGAATTTTTTTTAGTGAAATAGCTACATAAGTTTTAAAACTCCAGCCACCTCAGGCTAGGATGATATAAAAATGCATATTTCTCTGTATGACGGTTCGCTAGAGACAAAAAATTCTTTCCGCGACGGACACGCACTCCCGGAAATTCATAATGTATACCTTAAAATACTTGTTTTTATACGTATCATAAAAACTGGTTATGCTTGTCATACAGAAGAGTTATTCAACCACTAATAATAATGGCGAAAATATGGATCATCCTTCCTAGTACATCGTACTACGTAACCTACATTAGTGATATATTGTCTTTGCCCGTAACTTCGTTCGCATGGAATGTTACTGTACAGATCTCTACTGTGGGTCACTGACCGTAAATTCATTTTGCAGGAAGGATCTCCACAATAAATTGTTACTTAATTTCTCCTAATAATACAACCATTCTGAATTCACGTTCAGCATTTCAAAAGAAGTACCTCGCCTTTAAATGGATACTAGTTTGTGGACACTTTTATCTTGTTTTTTCAGCTTTTCGACGTGACATAAGATTAAAACATACTTTAATATATTTGTATATTGTTTTTAACCCCATCAAAATCCGTTTAGTAGTTTTTGCGTGAATTCCATTGAAAGATAAACAGATACTAATTTTTGAGAACTTATTTTAAACTAGCTGACGCGACAGACGTTGTCCTGACCAAATTTCAATGAATCGTGATCGTTTTGTG
The DNA here is from genome assembly GCA_031002005.1 of Vandiemenella viatica. NCBI lineage: Eukaryota > Metazoa > Arthropoda > Insecta > Orthoptera > Morabidae > Vandiemenella > Vandiemenella viatica. Next base: position 297,469,627 of record JARYHS010008074.1, read on the forward strand.
AATTTGTGAAAAGCTATTGAAAATGTGTATACAAAGTAAAAATGAGGGGTAAAAACATATTTCTGAGTGATCAATTTGAGTAGGATTACATTCAGAAGTATGCCAATGGGATATTTTACATTCGAAGTGAATGTTGTCGGCAGTACACTGCTGAAATGCTGGATTGTGATCGACTTGGAACCATGCGGTTTTATTCTAAAATTTAAGTTACAGTTGAATTATATCAGAATTTTATGTAAACCAAATGATTTATTTCTATTTTCTTCCATTAAATTTGAAATCTCAATGCATCTCGAAGTGTTTTTACGTTTTGATTCTGATCATCCCACCATAGGATTCGGTTTTGATTGTTTCGCAGATCTTTAATCGTTCGGTCTAATGCCTCCAAATACTTTTTATATGCCGTCACACATTCATCTCAAAATTATAAATTTTCATTTCTATATAAAAAAAACTTTGGCCATCGCACTGTTCTTCGAATAGTTGCACGTTGGAGTTTAATTGATTTCCTTATTCAACGGCAACTTGAATGCTGAATGCGCCTTCCAACAATGTAGCTGCAATTCCTGATGAAGCAAGTGCAAGTACAATTCTGCTAGCGAATCGTTGCCAAAATCAGTTTTTCCAGTTCCTCCAGGAGCGTCCAAGAAGAATATCCCTCTAGTTCCAACGTTGACAACATTCATGAGAGTGTCTGTCGTACACATATTTCTGTTGCCGATTCAACACTGGAACGTTCGTTCGAACTGATTCTCGCAATGCATCACAGTCATATTGTTTTTCGCTTTTCAACATGTAACGTTCTGACCTTCTTTCCAAATTTGAAAATTTAATCAATGTTGATATTGTTATTGAATTTACTATGAATAGGCAGAACTTGCGTGAGCAAAAATCATCAATAGTTTTATTTCAATTACGGACATTTCATTTTAGTACAAGTTGTCCTTCTGTGGGCGCCAGGGTATTTTATAAAAATACATAAAATTAAACAAAAAATCAACATTTTGAAAGTTCACTTGTTTGCTTCGGGCTATGAGAGTTCTTATCTTGCAGGGTCGTAGCTGGGCAATGCTATGAACTAGAACAGAGTCCTTCACTGGCGATGTATAATTACCAAATTTAGATGTCACACATTGGACGACGTTGTGTGCTATGCTGTAGACCAGTGAGGCACAGTTCTTCAGAAGACCCCTTTGCCTGATCTTATTTGCACAAACAAAAATAACTGGTGTCCAGCTTCAGACAGCAGCATTTCCACTATCAAACCGACAGTGCAGCAGACTCCAAATCGACTGGCTTGACTGCCGACCGGCACAGAACAGACCCCCTCTCCTCTCGTTCGTCATTTCACATTAAAACAAAAAATTTCAGCAGATCACTCTGTTTATCTACCTGGCTAACACAACTCTCCCCTCCATCAGGGACACACTGCCTCTCGCCCAGCGTCGCATCACCTCAGCAACATCATCTCACCTCGCCCGCCTATTCCAGGGACCGAGCCGGCTGGCATTCCAGAGACCTGCCGCTCACACCCTGTCCACAGCGCCCACATGCGAACTAAAATATTCCACATTTATAAATAAACATATATTTTATGAATGTAACTAGCGGTCACAATATGCATTCGTTACAAACTCTTGATTAAATGTGTCGTGCCTCGGACGATTGGGTGCCATCATGCCTAATTAAGGTAATACCTTGTTCGATCTCATCAAGTACATGTCCTCAATAAATATCAATCGATTAGAAACAAAAAAAAAAATTTTATGGACAGATCGCGAAACAACACAAAAATAAAAGCAAAGGTAATTTTACTTTAAGTTGGAATGCGTTTTTCCATATTTTTCTCCAGAACTACCAGGTCTTTTTTTTTCAGTAGAAAACATTCAATTGAGTCATTTTCCTTCCGGGAGCGTTAGGAGCAAATAAAAAATAATTATGCATATCCTTCGTTCGAATCGTGATCTATGGTCTTGAGTTCATCCTAAAATTCCTTAGAAAAAATAAAAAATCTCCCGGCAACTTTTCCAATTTTTCTCTCTCTTAAACCCTTATTCAAATATTTAAAAAAAAAAAAAAATAGCCAGATCGGTCCATTCAAAAAATCAGTTTCATCTTTTCCAATTTTCCGGGCAACTTTTCCAATTTTTCTTTCTTTAAAAACCTTATTCGGACTATTATGAACATTTTTAAAAAGGAATAGCCAGATCAGTACATAGAAAAAAGCAGTTTCAGTTTTTTTCGCGAATTTTTAAATTTTCCGGGTAACTTTTCCATTTTTTCCTTTTATTCGGACCACAACGAATATTTAAAAAAAAATAGCCAAATCGTCCGGCCCTTCTCAAGTGATGCGGTTAGCAAGGAACAGCAATAAATTTTTATGTATACAGAGTTCCGAATTCACATCAAAATGAAACATACCCTATTTCACCCGATTGAAGTGCATCAAGCAATAGTGCGCTACTGAAAAATTCTGCGCATGGCGATCCCGCACTACTGCCCGTGATGATGTTGCCTTTATTTTGATCTAGCGACATTTAGAAAGTAAGGTCCTATTCTTTGTAAACAAACTTTGTACAGTAGATTGTGAATCTGAAGAGCTATTGAAGCACATTGGGCTTATCTGTACTGTGTAATCGGTTACTACATGTCGGTTATAGATAAGGTTTGTTTGTTAAAGGCCATGATTGCGTTCTACATGATGCTGGCAGAAGATAAAGCACCCACACCTTTTTAAGATACGTTGAAATCGCCGTATTTCTTCAAAAATAATTGTCCACATTACTTATACGTCATTGATGGTCATGAACAGATATTAATGAATTTCGGCGTATTTAGCAAAGTTACACAAAGGAATACTAATGAAATTGTAATTAGGCTCTCAATTTCCAAGTTTTTTTTTTTTTTTTTTTTTTTTTTTTTTTTTTTTTTTTTTTTTTGCAAAATATTTACGTGTAGGTTGTTTCTCAATGGACGCTTATTAATGCGAGAGATAAAAATTCGGTTGTGGAACATGAACCGTATTAAGAGATTATGCACAAGTTGCAAAATGTCCAACCGCAATGTAATTCTTTTCGCGTACATTTTTATTGAATGTGGTTTAAATTTGCCTATCAATTTTATAGAAATTGCACGGATATCTAGAGAAAATAAAAGTTGAAATTGTTGGCATCCTTTAAGTTTTGCAGAAGTTGGATAGTTGATCAGATTATGATTCCCAAAATTACTTGATTAGTTAATGTTGACGATTGTTATGAAACATTTCACGCATAGTATACATAATCCGCCATGTATTCTCAAACATAATTCATTAAGGCATTAAAAAAAAGAAGAAGAAGAAGAAGCAGCTAGAAGTCTCATTGCATCCAGGAACCATAATTTTCTGCTTTTTTGTCATGGCTACAGAAATGTGTTAAGACATCTTGCCAATAGTATGAAAACATTATAATCTCGCAGAAGTAATTTTGCACATTTTAAATACTAATTGCAATCGTGGTCTGGTGAGCTGACATTTCCGAGTTACAGTTGCTGGAAACGGTAGGCAAACACAGTTAGGGAGACGCCAGGATGGCGCCACAGGTAGGGCGAGCAAATAGCCGTCGGGCTGCGAGGCCAGCGGCCTTGTTTACGAGGATAGCCCGGGGCCGCCCTAAACGAATTAATTTGTGCCGGACCGAGCTGTTTGCTGCGGTCACCCGTTCAACGCCGGGGCCGGCCCTACTCCGCCAAGCTCCGCGGCCGTATCGACGTGGGGTCGTTGCACAACTCAAGGGAGCGTCCATAAACCTCGTTGTTCAATTTCTTTTGAAACTCCCATTCTCCCCATGTAACCATACGCAACGTTCGCCTTGACACCCTTCTCTCCCGGTGCAGAATTTAGTTTTCTTCCTATTAATTTCAGAATACATTTCGTGCTGTTTTCTCTTACCAGACTATCGTTAAAATTATGAACACTACCGATATTTGCTGTATTTTTTTTTTTTTTTAAATTTTAAATATTCTGAATCAAATGGCGATACTAACAAATGATCAGTTATTAGGAAAACATCTTGCTCAGCTAGAGCCAGACTATCCTTTTCATCTTAATTGTGTCGCTTAAAAAGATTCTCCTTGCCTCATTCACCATTATTTATTAATTGATAAATTAAAACAAACTGTACTTACGACTTTAAAAAATCCCTACGAAGAGTTAGATCTTTATTTTTGTAGTTTTTATTTACTGCAGTTCTGTCAACTTGCTTTCTACCTTGTCAGAAAATGATTCTTTGTCCTATAGTAATCAGGTGGCTCAGTGGTTAGGGCGTCTGACTGGTTTCGAAAGGTCCCGGTTTCAACACCTGTCTCGTCGGGGATTTTCTACGTCCCTTAGCTCGACTTTTATCTCTGGCACAGCTTGCCGTGCAATGTCAAATACGCGTGGCAAATCAGAACCCTGTCAATCGGCGGCCGAACTATTCGGATAGATGCCGGATAATAATGCCATACGAAATTATCATTATTCTTTGTCGTGCTTGAAAGAATTTCATATCTCACTGACGCCATTTTGGATCTTGAAAACTCGTTGTAAAAATGTTCCCATTTAGTGTACATTGCCATTTCTCATCAGTCACATGTCATGCTTGAAATAACTCATGAACGCGCACCATAATTGACATTACAGAACGAAAACAGAATTATTTTTTGAACGAGCGGAGTAATGACACGCCGCCGTTCCGAATCAAACCAGCTTTATTTGAAAACACTGGAACAATACGAGTTGTCACTGGCGAAGGAAATGACGCCAGGCTCGTCAGTTGGTTTAACCGTTCAGGTGCGATTTGGTTTGTAAGAACGCTCCAGCCCCTCGTTTTCCAAGAACTATGATTTCAAGTCACACGCAAGCATTCCACTGTATATAGATAGCGTATCTAAAATATGGAGTTAATTAAATTAGGAAAATAAATATCCACCTACTGTTGTTTTCGGTACCGTGTTTTGTGTCACACAAAATAAGTGAAAAACTATATAGCTCGACCCGGTATTCCTTCACACAAGTAACGCAGCGTAGCTTTCTAACCGTTCCTTCCTCTCCCTCTCCCCGTTGATAGGCCTACGTTGTTTAGTACGCAACAAAAAATACAGCGTTCATCACATTGCATCAGATCAGAATCTGTCATTCTTATGTACAGTGAATCTTTTGCATTGTTTCTGATTATTAAATCTTCGAAAAATATTCAGGATGAGTTGAAAGTTTTCCTTTTGTTTGAACTAAGCTCAATTGTTCATCTCTTAAAAGACGCTTCTTGCGATTCAATGAAACTCCCATGTTGTCATTCATTGAGTTATAGAGTAAGTCGTTAGGTATAGAACATTTAACTTAAACCAAATTTCTTTGATATCTGTATCTTTTGTTGACTTATTCACCGTCTATTAGAATTGAATCTTAAATACCACCTTAAAGAGGCGTGTAATGTTTTGCTGTTTTTACATACCAGTGTCGCAATATTGCACGAGAGAGGTATAATGGGCCGGGGCTCAAACATCGTCCTGATTGTGGTAGTTTTTTCCATAATCAGGTAGGCGAATGCTGGGAAGGCCCTAACTTACCATCTCAAGAAGTTCACATTTCACACAAAATTAACACGTAGCAGCAAAGCAAAACTTGGCACATTATTAATTTAATGTACACACTACTGATAGGCGGCTGGTAAACAGAACGGGGTACTTGACTAATTTTGGGAAGTCAGTTTGTAGCTGGGCGTCTACTATAACCCAAAAAAAATGTTATTTCTTGAAAAAACAAACGGAAAAATGCAAAATATTGCATTTTTATATTTTGATTTAAATATTGCCCCCAAAACGCTCCCAGCTGTTAAGTCGTCTATGGTGACATCACATCTCTGCTCGTGCCAGTGTAAACGAACGGGCGGTTTGCTTATTTCGTGGATAAAATGAGTTCTACGGTTTATAAATGGTTTTTAGTGCCTCAGTTGCGTAAACAAGACATTTAAAACACCAAACAATTTTTTTATTTTTTTTTTATTTCCACACAATAAAAATATGCAAAAAAAAGTGGCTAAAGCTTGCATGACGCGACATAGCGTATTTGCCTACAAAGACTTCAATATATTTTTGTGAACTCTACTTAGACGTAAGTTTTGACTTAATATTTTATTATGTTTTATAAGATATGTTCCTCAATGTTTTGTTACGTGAAAAACTTAAAATTTTATCGATAAATAAATTACAATTTCAGACGTTAAAAACGCCATTCGTTGTAAATGTGTGGAAATTTTTTATTGGTGCAGTTACCAAACGATATGGAAAATTACATGAATTATCATAGGCACCACTATCATAACCGTTGCGCCGCAATTTGATGATGAATTCTTATGTAACTTCATGAAATAAACAGAAAGTAAAGAATAAAATTTTCTGATATCTCGCTTAGTTCTCGATATATCGAATGTCAAAAATCGGTTATAGGTATAGTTCGTTGTCCTTTGGTGACGTTTTTCTTCTGGTCCAGGCCGTATTTAAACCCAATCACAACCGCTAGGGAGATAAAAACACCTATTGAGCATGTCCAGGGTGTGGGTGGAGACATGGTTCCTTGTGGCTTTAGCGAATTTTTTTTTCTGGTCCAGATTGCATTCAACCTAACTATCTTAATTTGGAAATACGATATTCGTGAAATAAGCAAGATATGAATATATATATATATATACATATATATATATATATATATATATATATATAATTTTCGATTTGTCTCGTAGACTTACAGAAGAATCCATCATCGAATTTGGCTTTGGCGAAATTTTTCTTCTGGTCCAGGCTGCATTTCGACCTAACCACCTCATTTTTTAGACAGTACATCTAGAGAACTAAGCGAGATATAGAAAAAATTTAATTCCTCACTTTCGATTTGTCTCTCCAGTTACATAATCATCAAATTGCGGCGCCACGGTTATAGTAGACTACTAGTATCATATAATGGGGAAATATCACAAATACGCATAAAGCCATGTTGTAATCCAATAAATCCATGTTGTGAATTTGATAATAAATTATTTCTGCTTGCTAATGTTTTGCACATAATTATCTACGGTGTTTTTTTAAATCCCTTTACAATGTTTGGAACCTGCGTTCTCTCGCTTAAGTGTTTGCAAACATTTGATATACAGCGGACAAAGTCTACAAGACATATTTTACGTATTTGTATACAATACCGAAAAACATTTTCGATCTGAATAAGACGATAGTTTGCTATTTTTTTTATTTTTTTTTCGGAAATTTGAACAAATTTTCTAGAGATAGAGGAAGGTGTAAAACCACGAATACAGAAAGAAAAAAATTTGTACTTTTGCGTTCACAACGTTATTGTCGGAAATGTAACGTCGAATGAATATAAACAAACTAAACTTTACCGCCATGCCAATAAAAACTTGAAGAATTCACGCAAAGATTTTTTAAGTAATAATTACATTAACGCTTAACCACTACGTCAGCTTTTGAACAGCAACAACAGTCATATTAAAAACTTTTTAAACAATATTAAAATATACGATATTAATACTCAAAATGTAGACCCGCTGACTTAAAATCACAAATTACTGATTTGTATTAATTAAAACGCGTCAATAACTCACGCGCTTCTAAAATACCTAACGTTTTTCGTAATGTGGTAATATGACTAACAAAACAGATACACTTAATTGAACGGTTTAACATTCCCGGGAATTCTGCCGAACAGAAATTGCTGTTGAATGCAAAAAAACATTCCTGGCATCTTCATATCAATTTTGGGTAAATTCGAGCTATTTCACTTCTTAAATCCAACTTCCACTTCAAATATAAGCAGTTTAATATATTTATAATCAGCACTGAAACCTCAAATATACGATGCACAGACTGTCAACACATGGGTACACACGGAAACTAAACGTGACGTCTGATTGGTGTTTCGTACCACATGACTAACAGATGTCTTTTTTAGTTTTTATTTTATTAAAAGTAATATGCTTTTAACTCTTTTCCAACAAATAAAGTTGATTTTTGGTATCCTTTAAGCTTACTTTTTTATTGTAAATTAAGGTTTCATAGTTTCCTTTTTAGTGTCGAGTACCCCACTGTCGCGGACAAACATTTGGAAGATTCGTGAATTGTTCCTTTTGCAGAATTTCTGTGAATATTGGCGTAGAGTACAGGAGTATTTAATTTTAATCGCGATGAGAAAAATCTGTTTTGTCTAGCATCTGCTGTATTGCAAGTTGCGGTAACCCTATTTAACAAAGTGCACTATCTGTTAGTAAAATATTTATTGTGTACCAGCCGGCTTATCACTTTGTGCTTCATATGACTGCCACTTTTTAATCCTCGAAGTAGTAGATGGCGCACCGTTACATTTATTGCATTAGTGGTTTAGCGAGGATGTTTAGATTTCCCATCAGAAACCTGTAATCGCAACGGTATTCAATTCATCACTGCTTTCCAGACAAAACGCTTTTCTAGCAACCATAGTACTCCAATTACCCATTCAGGCCCGCTGCTAGCTGTTTGAACGCCCTTGTGCAATACCGATTGTGCCGCCCCCTGTTTAACTACAGCCAGTGGTGGATCTAGGAATTTTCCGAACGGGGACAAAAACTGTGAGATTCACGCCCCCATCGTTGTCGCCCCCCCCCCCCTGTCACCGCTGTCCGAATTATTACTCATTGTCGCCTCCTGAGTCGAGCTTTAAAAATAATTTTTTTATATTATATTATTATTATTTAAAAATAATAATAATTAATAAATCAATCAAAATCGCTGATGACAGCTATCTAAGCTCAGCTTTAGAGGCGGCAAAATCGTGTTTTAAAGGTGCCAAATTTATTTCGCGGCGATCTTTTTTCTTTTTTTAACTTCACTACAGTCCCGGCAGCGACAGTCGATCACTCGATTTGCCGCCCTCCTGGAGGTGCGCCATTTTAGGTGCAACGTTAAGAAACTATTCTTTGGAAAATTCTATTACAAACCAGCTTTGGTTTTAAATTAATGGATTACTTTATGGTTGCATTTTCAGGAGCAGAAAAGTAAAACCCAGCATGGTGGGTTTGGACATTCTAGAAGACGCGCATTTGATCACCGGTGTGGCCATCCAGGCTTTCTCGAAATAACTTTTGGTGAATGCCAGGATAGTCCCTTCAAAAGTTAATAGAATTCCCTTCCGTTGTTTGCCAACAATCCTTTTCCGACTGTAATGACCTCGACCTGGATGAGACGTGAAGAATATTGCTTTCACATGTTACCTCTTTTGTATATCCTTGACGTAAATTTGTATACCTTATTTATGTACTCAACGTACACGAAATAGTAGATATCAACTTCGCCGATGTTTCCCTCCTTCGGATTTGAACAACGTTCAGGCCGTGAACGGCAGATATGATATAGTAATTGATCGCCTATTAACACAGTTATTGAACATTACCACAAAAGTTTTAGAATAATGAGGTTTTTGCCGTTTCAATAAAAGTTTTGAAATCTGATTCACTGTAGTGTGTGTAATTCTTGTTTCACGTTAATGAAACGAAAATCCCACCGATGACTGGCTTTTCAACCTATCATTTAAAAAAAAAAATCGATTTTCTCTTTCTAAACATTAGTATTCTATGCTTATATTAAACCAATCGATAAATGTGCAATACGTGGTTAACGAACTAATCATATTATAGAATATAAATTTCCCAGAGTATGTGTTTTCTGAAGTCAGATTTGTACCTACCTCGCATCTCCCCTCCCCTCCAGTCCCAACTTATCCACCAATACGCATGTGCGCACTGACTTTTAAGACTGTTGTGGTTTATGATTGCAGGACTCCCGAGCAGTGTCCGAGCGTGGTGTCCCTGTTGGCGGAGAGTTACAACCCTCACGTTCGCTATGGGGCAGCCATGGCGCTGGGCATCGCTTGCGCCGGTACTGGTCTCAAGGTTAGACAATCTCCACATCCAGTCATCCAGTCTCTTTGTGTGTCGCTGTGTTTGGCTATAGTAATCTGTGTTACAAATAATACTTTTTCATCTTTTTCATAATACTTAGATGACTTCGTACCAGCAGAAATCGTTTACATATAAAAAGCCAACGGGAGAAACATGTTAAGCATTATTTTCATAATTTTAAAGGAAATCGTTTTTAATTCAGGATTGGACTTTTTCTTTCCATTAATACGTAATTTTCAAGTCAAATTATCTCGAAGGCTAATAACATTTCTGCCAATAAAATTGGGCTAGCACACAGAATTCATTAGTAGCTATCAGAATGTATGAAAATGTTGCTTTGTTGAGTTGTACGAATACGGTTTTCGGAAGAACAGATAGTGTGAAATAGAACAGTCTCTATACTAACATGACTTAATGGAAACTATTCATGCAAGTCCTCAAGCGGAAGAAATATTTTTAGATATTCAGAAGATATTCCGTCTCTGTACCCAAACGGATTTCTGAATGCAAACATGATTTTCTAACTAGTCGGTCGGAGTATGTCGTTCTTGACCGAGATACATCTACTAATCTAGATGTTACGTCAGGTGTTACTCAAGTAAGTTTAATAAGATCTCTTATTTTCTTAATTTTTACTAACGATCTTGGACAGAGCGTAAATAGCGGTTTGAGATTGTTTGCTGTTGATGCAGTCATCGATAGGGAAGTATGGAACCTGACAGACTAAAATTCAGCGCAATATGAACTTCCTGTCAGCATGGTGCTATCAATGGCAACTTACACTAAACAGCATTAAGTGCAAGGCACAAATACAACTTTCAACTAAGCCGACAATATAAAATAATTTAGGAGCTTTGAAACCATCTGCCGCGACGTAGACAGGCATTTTTTCTCTTTTTTTCACCTAAGCTAACTTCTTGCACTGGCGTGCCCCTATTGTTTCGCAGTATAAGGCCAGCAACTCGAAATAATTTATAAAAGTCCAGAAAACATCTCTCTCGAGAGCCTGTTATAGAATGTTTGTTATAAAAGAACCGGTAAACCAGAGAAGTGTTCTCGTAGGTAGGAGGAATTGAGGTTACGGAAGCTGCAGACATTCACCGCCGGCCGGGGGGAAGTGGATTGAAACCGTTTAATAATGACCTCTCATCATCACCTTCCAGATGGTGCAGGTGTTCACCGCTGGCCGGGAGAAGTTGAGGTTACAAAATTTACAGGTGTCTGTCTCTTGGTAAGCCTGGAAACCATTATTCACTTGCCATCGCCACCATCGCAATTAATCAGCTGCGTAATAAAACCTCCATGCCATAATAATGTTTTTCTACTTTTGGTAAACTCGCATTCGAGTAACAAGTTCAATACAAACTTGTCCGTCGCATATGCAACAATTCTCTGGTAGGGTCAGATATACAAGTTTTACGAACAAATAAGAATGACGAAAAAAATACAGTGGAACATACTTTTTTAAAAAAAATGATTCTTTAGTCTTCCACTCCAAAAATATGCCAATTAGTTAAACTAAATATTAACATCTGCTGCAGCAAAGGGGAAACCAGATGAAGTGTAAACTTCTTAAGATTTTCTTCCCGGTGTGGCTATTACTTGTATTCGTGAAATGCTTATGGATACCTGTGGTAAATGTCATGGTGTTCTAGGAAACCGCAAGTTTCTTGGGTTGGTTTAGGTACAGATATCTTTTATGGTTCTCTACGAAAGTTATAGTTACAGTTACACGAAATATGTTGCTTTTGAATACGAAACACAGATTATTAGAAGAAATGCTACATTAAATGAAAGGAGCCGTAAAAGTTGAGAATTATCTCGTAATCGCGTAGTTTTCTAGAAATATGCTGTTTCTTGGGCAATTTAAACGTGTCAGGAAAAGATACCCTTAAGTACAATAGTACTTTCTGACTCAACGAAACATGTTACTGTTTTATAATCTATTAAAAGAAGTTGCAGCAACTTGTCTCCACAATAAATCTGAGTTGTTAAAGGAACTGACTGTAATAAATGAACATAAATACATCAGAGCATACTATTGCGTAGCGAGATACCAAATTGCTACTAAATTTAATCTGTATCATTCATTGTACCAATAACAGGGGGGGGGGGGGTACGAAACATAGATGACACACCAGATCCACTGAAATGTAATCTCTAAACGAGGTTTTGAACAAATACGATGCCTTATTTTATATGGAGACACACTAAAAATAGTTCCTTTTCGTGGCTTTCTTTTAAAACGTAGCTATCAATTTCACAGCTCCTATTAACAACCAGTCTATGCAATGTGCTTGTTTCATTTTCAGGAAGCAATAGCCCTGATAGATCCGATGACAAATGACCCTGTCAACTTCGTCCGCCAGGGTGCTCTCATAGCGTCCGCAATGATTCTGATTCAGCACTCGGAGCACACCTGCCCCAAGGTAAGCGGGGGATTTTATAAAATAAATGTAACAGCAGGTTCAGTTATTTTATTGAATACTTAATATACTCTAGTTATTCTGTCGTCAGATGTTTTCAATAAATTATATGGATGAATAAGACATTTTAGTGTCCTCTGTAACCATTGCGTTTAGCTATGATAGAGGTAAACTAAGCGAGACGACTTGTGTAGTTGTGAACCTGAAGTGGACTTAGTTTAGCTTGAAATGATATGAAAGATAATCTTGGCATGCCAAACACAATCTATTTAAATCATCTTCATCCACTATTTATAAATCAATCAAAAAATTATATTGGGTCTTAAAAAATTGGAAATTTTATTTAAAAATTGTATTTTCGCGACATACTTACTATCCCAACTACAAAATTCTCTATCAGAGCGTATACTTATGACTATCTGATTAAAAAAGTATCTGTTGAAGTAGTAAATCTGTTGACTACTCATTTAGTTATTTTACGAAAACCATAAATATATCAAAATAGTTTTCGTGTAAACTTTAGGATTCTATATATTACTGTAAATTTTGGAGGAGTTCCCGGTTCACTAGTTTCTAAAATAAAGGAGGAATTGTGTTTTGTTTGGATAAATCCAAGCACTTTGAAAATCGCCGGGTTAGTAAATTTCATTTTATACGCTTGTTGTTTGTTTCCTTCAGGACCCCATTTAAATCCCCCAATAATTCTCCTCCGCCCCTCTCCCATTCCCCGTGAATACTTCAAATTTTATGTTACTGTTGTGTTAAATTTAAGATACTAAAGTAGTATATACTCGTAGTTACAAATTTCTAAGTTAAAGGGAACTTACGAATTTGCTCATTTGTCAGTCAGTCTCACACTCGTAAATTCCTAACCGTCTTTGTCAGATGGTACAGAATTGTAACGCTTATTAAAATTCACGTACTTTACTGCAGTGGTGTTCTGCATGTAATTAATACAAATTCTTACGGCGGCTATAAAGGTTCGAATTTTGATATAATTGAGTGGAGATGCAGTCCTGATACGACTCTGTCACCTAGGCTGTTTCTTGGATAAATTATTGCGGCCAGGTTGTGTATATTTACGTAACTGATGTAAATAAGCTCAGGATAGTTTTCGAGCTAGCTGTAATGATCATTATTGAAAATCTGGAAAAAGTACAAATGAGTTAATTCAAAAGAATGATGAGGGTCAGGGCATTATTGCACCCGCTGAGATCATAAAAGAAGAATGGCCAGTTTAAGTGGAATCTGGACTACTCAACTGAGATCTCACATTCACAAAAAAAGTGCTATAATTGTGTATAGAATTTAGTTTACTTCAGTCTGTAAGCTGATGCAGAAAGTTCGAATTATTTCATTAATGATGGTTTATCCCACCAGTGATTAAGTTGCTTGTCCCTTCTGATTAGCTCCGCTGCGTTTCTTTTTAAAGGAACGTTCATTGAAACAAGAGACTCCGTTTGCCTGAACTGATAGTATAACTTCAATCCAATCTTTGTTGTCAGCATGTTACGAAAGTTTTAACCCCTATTTAGTGGTAGCTTACGCTAGTGCACTTGTTTGCTATGAAACCCATCGCTTTATCACTGTCATTTCATAGCATTTATTTGTATATTATGAGTATTTGTTCATCAGCTGCGTGCTTAGCCTGTAATTTTACGTCAATAAGTTCGTCACACTTTGTGGCGTGTGCCGTCCTTAAAAAAACAATCTACAACAAAATCCTTAAATACTGCGTCTGATTTTCTCACCATATATAATAACTGTAGTCGTTTATCTGCTAGAAACACTGAGGCAATTAATCGAAATGTGTCAGATTTTAGAAAGTATTATGAATTCTGTGTTGATCAAATATCAGTTTAAATTATTTAAACATACAAGTCTCTACAGACTTTCTTTTCCAAAAGAATGGTTTTATTTTCTAATTTTCATAACCAACATTTGACTTCAGATATTGAGCAGCTAAAGCTCATTTCTTAAACCAGAAGAAAGAAGACTAGGCTAAATGCAATGGCCGATCAAAAATAAACGAGACTTGATGTAGCCAGTAATACTTTAAAGATTGTTAATGTGGCGTAATTGGTATGACTGTGGTGCCTAGATAAATGCTACACACTTATTTATACAGTCGTTTGATTACTTATTATCACGATGAATGAACAGGAGATTCTTATGGCCATTGTACAAAACATAATTGAGTTTTAGTAGATGGTGGTAAAGACCAGTTTGCGCATATTGCATGCACAGTACAGGGTGAGTCAAAAGTCGCAGTACACCCTTTTATTTCAAAAACTCTGCAGGAATTGGGAAACCTGAATATTCCAGTAAGGTATTGGTGAGGTGGTCTATCTTTTACGGTATGTACCGAACATGGGCGCCATCTTGAAATCGGCCATCTTGAATCTAAGTCAATTTTTTTAAATGGAAAGGGGGTCGTGTGACACATCAAATAACATCAGAATTTTCTCACAAGTTCATTCCTATAAACAGATTTGAAATAGCAGTTGCGGTTCAAAAGTTACATAGCTTTTTTGTTGCAGATAACTGAAGATGGCTTTAACCAAGGAGGAGAGAATTGAAATCATTTTGATGTCTGGAAAACGAAGTTTCCGTGTTATAGCTGCAGATTTTAACAACCGGCACGCAGAAAGACCTCCAATTTCACACAACACTGTCAGGTGCTTAATTTCCAAATTCCGAGAAACTGGGACTGTGGCTGACAAGGCACGGAGTGGCCGTCCAAAAAGTGCTACTGACGAGACAACCTCAACAATGGTTTTGGCGTCCTTCGTGAAGCGCCCACGACGTTTGTCAGCAGAATGTGGAATCAGCCAGTCATCGATCATACGAATCCTTCATGCCCATCGATGGCATCCATTCAAGATTCAGTTACTCCAGCACCTAGCAGAGGATGACCCAGACAGTTTTGCACGTGGGCCTTAGAGGATCCCTCTTTTGCACAAAGCATCTTGTTCAGTGATGAGGCAAACTTTTATGTCAGTGGTGAAGTTAACCGTCACAACCACGGGTGTTAAAATCTGCAGCTATGCACGGAAACTTCGTTCTCCAGACATCAAAATGATTTCAATTCTCTCCTCCTTGGTCAAAGCCATCTTCAGTTATCTGCAACAAAAAAGTTACGTAACTTTTGAACCGCAACTGCTATTTCAAATCTGTTTACAGGAATGAACTTGTGAGAAAATTCTGATGTTATTTGATGTGTCACACGACCCCCTTTCCATTTAAAAAAATTGACTTAGATTCAAGATGGCCGATTTCAAGATGGCGCCCATGTTCGGTACATACCGTAAAAGATAGACCACCTCACCAATACCTTACTGGAATATTCAGGTTTCCCAATTCCTGCAGAGTTTTTGAAATAAAAGGGTTGTACTGCGACTTTTGACTCACCCTGTACAGTATTGACACAATTTTAAAAATCTAAAAGTGTATAAGTGGCAAAAGTTCTTATTTGAAGGTCGGAAAGTAATTCTATGCTAACAAAATTCACATCGTCCTGGAACGAGAATAACGCTGCAAAAAGCTTTCCAGATTCTAGACCTTATTCACTAAGAGACACAAGTAACAGCTCTGAAATTAGTTCATCAATTGCAGTGAAAAAATATTTAGACAATTATTGGTTACATTTCCACAAATCACTTCAAAATTGAATGCAGTTCTCAAGGCTGTACGAGAGCTTTGCATCAGAAGAAGAACCATTTTTAACCGACTTCAGAAAAAGAGGAGGTTCTCAATTCAATTGTAATTTTATTTTATGTATTTTCAGCGATATCTTCGCCAAATGTGAACCAATTATAGTGAAGTTTTTTTACTGGATAGTGGTCCCATATAAATTTCATAGAGATTCAGTGAATTTTTTTTTAATCTTATATTTAAAAATGGAGGTTGGTATATAAGACATTGTTTAACCAATCGCCATGAAAGTTGGTATGTATATATATATATAGGTTTCTGATCAAAAATTTTTTTAAAAAAAACCTCTCTTCCCCTCAATTCTTATATATACCCACAGTTTTTATCCAGTTTCAATGGAACTTTGCACGTGTGTACTTTAAAATAAAGATAAAAAGAAAAATACTATCCACATTAGTTTTCCAAAAACCCAATCCCTTTCCACTCCCTTAATTATTATCAATGTACTTTATAAAAGGCTACAGTTTCTATCCGATTTTAAAACAAACAGAAAAATACTTTCTACATTTGGTTTAGAGAAACCAAACCCCTCTCCGCCTTTCCAGCTCCTTAATTTTTGTCATGTTCTTTATACAAAGTTTTTTCCGATTCTGAAGGAACCTTACAAATGTATGCTTTAAAACAAACAGAACGATATTGGTTAATTTTGATTTGAAAAAGCCCAACCCCTCTCCACTTCTACCCCCCATCTCTCTTAATTTCCAATCTTCTTTTTAGAAACCCACAGTTTTTATCCGATTTCAATGGAGCTTTGCACAAGTATACTTTAAAACAGAGAAAAATACTGTCCACATAAGTTTCACAAAAACCAAACTACTCTCACCTTCTATACACCCCACTTAATTGATTTTAAACATACCCACAGTTTTTACTCAATATCAATGTAACTTTGCACATGTATACTTCAAATCAAACAGAAAAGAAAAGCCAAATGTCTCCCCTTTTCCCTCCCACCCCTTTTAATTTTCAATTTTATTTATAGAAACTTTTTTCAATCCCATCAAAATCAATTAAGCTGTTTTTAAGTTATGCCAGAATATTCATAAAATAAATGTTTCCTAATGTCTCTACATGTAAAACAGATTTTAAATTTTATTCCAAGCTTTAACGTTTTGTAAACCCATTAAAAATTCACCAACCCGCAATCTATTCAAGAGCTCAATGAACTTATCATAGGTTGTCACATATTTATTGTTAAACTAACTTAGTACACAAACCAAAGAATGGTCAGATCCGCCCGAAGGAGGCATACTAAGCCATTGTATCAGATGTTGGACGGCCAGCTCCTTTCCTCTAGGGTCATGGAACAACCTAGCTTAGCTCACATGGTCAAGCACAGCTCTTAAATATTTCTACCGGCAACCCGGGGTTTGAGCCAGAATTTTTTTAAAGCAAGCGCCTTAACTCCCGAGTTATCAGAAAGTTCGTAAAATGAAAACTTCTGTCCCATATTTAAAATACAAAACTATTACCACTAAAAATTTAATAATAAAATAATTGTTTAAAAAATAAATACCTCATTAAAAAACACACTATAAATTTTAAAATAACTTTATACATTGCTTAGAAGAAAATAAATCTAAATAGACAATATTTTACATTATCATTATTGAAATTTTGACGTTAATCGGTTGTTTTTGGAGTCGGTGTCAGCCAAAGATTGAAAAACAAAAAATAACAACAAGAAGTAATGACAATAATACATAAGAAATTATGTTACTGATTAATGCTATTAACATGTTTCAACAAAACTGAAACATACAGATGATACACCGATATTATACTAACTGTAAAGCATTTACT
This sequence comes from Vandiemenella viatica, assembly GCA_031002005.1. Taxonomy (NCBI): domain Eukaryota; kingdom Metazoa; phylum Arthropoda; class Insecta; order Orthoptera; family Morabidae; genus Vandiemenella; species Vandiemenella viatica. The sequence goes on from JARYHS010008074.1 coordinate 297,487,529, forward strand.
GCATCATACAGCCTACCAACTGACAATGTAGCGCCAGAGATATGCCTCTACCACCATCAAAGAGGCCGAGCCACAGATTAGAATCTAATTTGTTCCCCCAACTTATCTCCTGCAAAAACAATAACTGTTTCACCACATGCTTTAAAATAATCAGACTTTTTGTTCGTACACCCCATGTTGCCTCGAACAGCAAATAAAGTACAGTAATTCATTCCTCGCGATGTGACAGCTGGCACAGACTCCAAAAATAACTGATTAATGTAAAAATTTCAATAATATTAATGTAAAATATTATCCATTTAGATTTATTTCCTTCTATGGAAGGTATGAAATTATTTTAAAATTTTTTAGTGTTTGAAGGCGGTTTTTATTTTTTTTGATACAGTTATTTTATTTATGCCGATTCTCAGTTGTGATTTATTTATCTTATGGCCACATAATCAATAATAAATTATATACAATTGTTTCACACGAATAAAAGCATAACATTAAATTATAATTAAAATTCAAAGTTGACATGTGCGAAGTGTGGAGACGGATGCTCCACAGGAGGTGCCAATTAACTTCTGCAGAATATTATTTCTGGTTCTTAATTTTGCTGCATGGTTGTTTAGATGTTTATTGTACGACAAGGTGCGATCCATTACGACTCCCAAATATGTACTTGGGAAGGGGTTGTGTCGGAGGGGAGTGGCATCAAGAAGAACGTCAAGTGAGAGACTCACTCCCGATTGTTAAGATGGAAGACACTAGTTTCCGTCTTGCTGAAACTGGGTACGAAACGCCATTTCTTAAAATTGTTGTGATGAGCCATTTTTATACAACAATACACCTTAAAGAGTCTGAATGGCATGCAAAAATGTGAAATTCTACACTAAAAGGGTGCTGGCCTATCTTACGTTTGGATGTTCCAAATAAAGAAGTGAAAATAAATTTTACAACTACAAAGGGATTCAAGAAATCTTGTGCAATTGTTTGCGAAGACGTCCTACAAATTAGAATTAAAAAATACTATTAAGTAAGTAGTGCGACGAAAAAATATGTGTGTACTATAATGGAGACTGTGCAAAAGTAGTTTTGTAGTGTCTTTATCCAAATAATATATATATATTTTTTTTAAAAAAAAGTTTTATTAAAGTTCGATCGAGGATCGTAAAATTTCGGTGGGTTTCATTAGTAATCCTAAATTTTATTTCCTTGAAACAGGGAGTTAGGTGTTAGTTATTCAGTTAGTTTCTGTACACAGGACTGTAATGTCGATAGAGACCTAAATTTAATGTTTTTAACAGCGGAAAGTGAAGAAACTGTCTGCATTCCTTTTAAATTTTTTCTTCACTTTAAATAGAGTTAAATGTCTACATGTAGTTCCTCCACACTAGCTTATAGTAATTGATTTTTTCCTGCTTATCTGTACCATAGACGTACACTTTTCACTATCTCCAAATTCCTGCCATTACACTCGAATGTAATGACCGTTTCAAAAACGTCAAGTAATGGTCTTACGGGTCAAATTTATTTTGTGGTACGATATTGTGGCAGAATGGAATGCTACATAATACGCAATTAAGGCACACTGTAATAAAAACTGATGAACTAACGGAATGGTGTAAACGTGTCTTGAATACAAGCAGGGAGAGTGATCAGTTTACAATTTTATAATTAGCATTTCATAAAAATTTAATTACATTTCCTTATCGATAATAGGATTATGTTTTTACATAGTTTTCTGTTACATCGATCATTTAATAGATGGTTCATGGTAGAAATTATAGAAATTCTGCATATTCGATTCAACTGCTGATGCTAACCAACTCATTGTTTGGTCGAGAAAAATGAAATACAGAGCGTGTTGTTGAATCCGGAATAAAGTGGTTCTAATTTTCATCTTCTTACTTTGGTTGTTCTATTTTTTCCTACGTCCGCTTGAGCATCCAGACCTCCCATAATTATAACATTTTCAACGGTTAGCTGTCTTTGCAACTCCCTCTCAAATTTAACCTCCAATGAACAGCTGGTGGTGGGGCTTACGCTCACAATTTTTCAAATTTCTTCCTTTAACTGCTCATGCACTTGCTTATTTTACTTCCTCCTCTGGTACTTCTCACACAAGTGTTCACACTACATTTTATTTCCTCCCTCGTTCCCATTTCAGTTCAGTTGAAAACCTGTACTCAGTTCTTTTATTCTTTGACCCTTGTCAATCCCAAGATTATTAGGTTTCTTCTCACCATCAGAACCTCAATTTTCCCTACTTAACTATTCAGTGTTTGTGTATTCGGATTTCCTTTCTTGTTGAACACAGAAACCTACCCGCTACTGGCCTCTTGCATCTATCACAGCTTCTGTTGAGCGCCGTTAGCCGGCACTTTTCAGGGTACCTGTAGCAACGGAAATAGGTATCCTACACGAAATATGCAACATATTTGGACGCAGTTGTAACATACTAGGTTGCTGGTACGATTCCTACGTTTCCGCCAAATTATTAATAGTTGTAAGTTGGACTTATAGTAATTTATAAATACGTATCAAAGTTATAAAATGGAAGGAATGGGTATATGTAGTATTATTGTAAACAATCAAACCCCAAAGAACTCTGCAACATAATTGTCACACAATTTATTTTAAGATATTCAAAACAAGATGTAAATCAATTTTTTTTTTTTTTTTTTTTTTTTTTTTTTTTTTTTTTTTTTTTTTTTGCTGTCGTCAGTCTTTAGACTGGTTTGATGCAATCCTCCATCCCTTCCTATCCTGTGCTAACCTCTTCATTTCTACATACCCCTTACAACCCACGTCCTCAATTATCTGCTTCATATATTCTAATCTCTGTCTTCCTCTACAGTTCTTACCTTCGACTGTTCCCTCCACTAACAAATTAACCAATCCAGCATGTCTCAAAATATGACCTACCAGCCTGTCTCTTCTTTCCTGTAAGCTTCTTCCATAAACTTCTTTTCTCACCCATCATTTCCAAAACTCGTTCATTTCTTACTTTGTCTGTCCACCTAATTTTCAGCATTCTTCTGTAGCACCACATTTCAAATGCTTCAAGTTTCTTTCTTTCCGGTATTCCTAAAGTCCATGTTTCGCTACCGTAAAGTGCTGTGCTCCACACATAGAGTTTTAAGAAGTTCTTTCTAATTCCTAGATCAATATTTGAAACTAAAAGGTTTCTCTTTTTCATGAAGGCTCTTTTTGCTAGTGCTATTCTGCTTTTAACATCATTCCTGCTTCGGCCATCGGTTGTAATTTTGCTTCCCAAGTAACAGAACTCACTCACTTCTCCTATTGCATCAGATCCTATTTTTATATTTAATCTGCTAGTATTGGTATCATTTCTGCTACATTTCATCACTTTTGTTTTACTTTGATTTATATTCAGTCCAAAATCTTCCTTCAGTATTTTGTTCATGCCATTCAATAACTTCTCAATATCCTCAGCCCTCTCTGCTAATAAGACAATGTCAGTCAGCAAATCGTAGCATACTGATTTTTTCTCCCTGAAAACTTATGCCACATGGAAATTTTTCTTTGACTTTCTTCATTGCTTCTTCTACATACAAGTTGAATATTAACGGGGATAGACTACAACCTTGTCTCACACCCTTTTTAACTGATGCATGTCTCTCGTGATTCTCTACTTTTATTACAGCCACTTGATTCTTATATAGTTTATAGAGTATTCTTCTATCTCGATACTTTAGACCTGACTTCTTTAAAATTTTGAACATCTTGTCCCACCTAACATTATCAAAAGCTTTTTCTAAATCAACAAATGCCATAAAAGTATCTTTGTTTTTCTTGATCCGCCCTTCAAGTATTAATCTTAAAGACAGAATTGCTTCCCTTGTACCGCGATTTTTCCTAAACCCAAACTGATCTTCACCTACTATCTCTTCTACTACCCTTTCCATCCTTCTGTATATTATTCTGGTCAGTAATTTTGAAGCATGTGATGTTAGACTAATGGTGCGATAATTCTCACATTTGTCGGCTTGTGCTTTCTTTGGAAGTGTGAAGATGATATTTTTATTAAAATCAGTTGGAATTTCTCCTGTTTCATAACTTTTTGATATCAGCTTGAATAATCTTTCGATTCCTTCCTCTCCTAGAGATTTAAGAAGTTCTGCAGGGATCTCATCAATTCCAACTGCCTTATTTGCTTTCAAGTCATTCAGAGCTTTATTAAATTCTGTCCTCAAAACAGGATCTCCTAAGTCATCAATGTCGACATCGCCTTCCTTTTCCAATACACTATTGTTCAAGTCGTCCCCATCATACAGTTTCTCAATGTATTCCTTCCATCGGTTAGCTCTATCTTCTGAGCTTAAAAGAGGTTTCCCATCGGCAGCTTTAATGTTCATACCTCTTTTCTTCATTTCTCCAAAATTCTGTTTGATCTTTCTATATGCAACATCTACTTTTCCTACGACCATTTCCTTTTCTACTTCTTCACACTTTTCTTGTAGCCATTTTTCTTTTGCTATTTTGCATTTCCTATTTATTTGATTTCTAAATTGCCTGTACTGCTCTCTTCCTGCTTCATCCTGAGCATTTTTGTACCTTCTCCTCTGATCCATCAGCTCCAAAATTTCTTCTGTGATCCAAGGTTTTCGGGCAGCTTGTTCCCTAAAGCCTAATGTTTCTTTGCCAGCTTTCATTATTTCGGTCTTTAATGCATTCCATTCGTCCTCGGTTGAGCTCCTTTCACAGTTAATTCTTAGACCTAAGTCTACCATTTCTGCAAATTTTTCTCTTGTGCTAGATTGTTTCAGTTTATTCACTTCCAGTCTGTTCTGCTTATACTGCTTCCTTATTCGCTTGAATTTCAGCCTGCACTTCATTACTATCAAATTATGGTCCGAGTCTATGTCTGCTCCTGGGTACGCTTTACAGTCTAGAACTTGATTCCTGAATCTCTGTTTGACCATGATATAATCTAGCTGATATCTGCCTGTATCCCCAGGACGTTTCCAGGTGTATATTCTTCTTGCATGGTTCTTAAACAGTGTGTTCGCCACTACTAGCTTATATCTTTCACAAAATTCTAGCAACCTGCTTCCTCGCTCATTTCTTTCTCCTAGACCAAAACTTCCTACAGTATTCCCCTCTTTTCCTTCTCCCACTATTGCATTCCAATCACCCATGATTATTAGATTTTCCTCCCCTTTCACATATTGGATTAATTCTTCAATTTCAGCGTATATTTTTTCTATTTCTTCGTCATCTTCCTGTGACGTTGGCATATATACTTGTACTAATGTGGTTGGGACGGGCTTAGTTTCTAACCTCATCAAAATAATCCTGTCACTAAACTGTTCATAATAACTCACCCGTTTCCCTACTTTCTTGTTCATTACAAATCCTACACCAGTGACTCCATTGACAGCTTGTGTGCTAATTATCCTGTGTTCCCCAGACCAGAAATCCTGTGCGTCCTTCCATTTAATCTCACTAATCCCAACAACATCTAACTTAAGTTGTTCCATCTCCCTTTTTAAGTTTTCTAACCTACCTGCCCTATTCAGACTTCTAACATTCCACGCTCCGACTCGTAGAATGTTTCTATCCATTCTGATGACTCCTCCCTGAGCAGTCCCCACCCGGAGATCCGATTGGGGGACTATTTTACCTCCGGAATATTTTACCCAGGAAGAAGCCATCATGATATATGTAATTTGAGAGGATTACATGTCCTCGGGATACCCTTTGGGTCTTTAATGCAGTGGTTTCCCGTTGCCTTCTGCATCCCCATGCCGTTGATCATTTCTGATTCATCCGCCTTTAGGGGCCGTTTCCAACCCCAAGGGCAAGAGGGTGCCCTGAACCGCTCCCCGCTCTTCCGCCCTCCTTTCGGAGGCCGTTGGCAAGCAGTGGGTGACTCCTTATACCGGGAATCTTTCAGTCGCCAGAGCCTCGTCCGTGCAAACAGGGTGCACCACGTGAAGGAGAGGTTGACATTTGGTTGGAAAAGACTAGTATAGTCTCTCCCAAACCCTTACACCCCAATATTTATTTAATGAAAATAATAAGATGGTGAACAATTTAATATTTCCTTCGCAGGTGAGAAACGTATGTAAGTTTAGAGTAATGAGACTGTCAGATGACGTTAGCCAATCAGGGGGCTCCGGGTCAAATTTCGTCTTTGATGTTTAGTCTTGCTGTGGACAGTGGAAGTCGCACACACACACACCCGAGCATTTTCTGCAAAATTACTTTATTTTGCAGTTTTGGTGAAGTGTTTGTCTTTTGACATTTCCTTCAATGTTACAAGATGCGTATCATTACTGTTGGTGTGTCTTTGTTTTCGCTCTGAGATATTTTAATTGTCTGTCACTATTGACAGGGGCCTTTTGTGCTTGTCAAACGTGGTCGAGTACTGTCCCAAATTGGCTATGATGGGATTCAGTGATTTTCTGGCGGCTCTGTAGAATGTTCTTGTTACTTTGAGGATTCGCTCCGAGAGTAATGGTATCCCTGCGGCTTCATGCAAGGGGGCTGTAGGGAACCGGCATGGCACATGTAGTGCACGCCGAAGTGCGCGGTTTTGCATTATTTGCAGCCGTTTGATGCTAGTCTTGGACGCATACCCCCACACTGGGCATGCATACTCAAGGATTGGGCGCACGAGACTGCAATAGATGTTGACGCCGGTGCTGGCTGACAAGGCACTGTCCCTGTTCAGCAGGGGGTAGAGTTCTTGAAGCCTAGTTGCCACTTTCCTTCTTACCTCTTGCGTGTGTCTTTGCCACGTCAGGCGAGAGTCAAGGACTACGCCGAGGTATTTAACTGTAGGTGACCATACGATATCTTCCCCGTTGAGGTGCAGGTTTGGTGTATGGTGTCTATCCCGATCACGCTTCCCCAGGCGTCTCGTGAATAATATTGCCTGCGTCTTGGCGGTGTTGAGCAAGATCCTCCATCTCCTCGCCCAAGCTTCTGTTTGTTGAAGGACCTCCTGGAGCCTCCTAATTGCTGCGACCTTGCACCTGTGTGCGGTGAAGAATGCCGTGTCGTCGGCGTAGAGGGCTGTGCGAACTGTGGCAGGGGCCGGTATGTCGGCAGTGTATAGGTTGTATAACACTGGGCCGAGTACCGACCCCTGTGGTACACCGGCGTTGATTGGTCTACGAGATGAGATGCCGCTGCCGACTCGTACTTGGAAGGATCTCCCAGAAATGTAGCTTTTGATGAGCTTTACCAGAGGGGCCGGGGATGCCCTGTGTGTAAAGCTTGAATAACAGCCCACTGTGCCAAACTGAATCGAACGCACGGGCCACGTCCAGAAGAACTAGCGGGCAATAACCTCTGTGGTTATAGGCCGCGGTCGCACGCTCGACGATTCTCATGATTTGCTGTGTTGCCGAGTGCCCCCTTTGGAATCCAAATTGATAATCAGGGATTATGTGCTCCCTGTTAATGTGGGCCTCCAGTCTCTTGAGTACAAGTCGTTCTAGTACCTTGCTAATTGACGAAAGCAAACAGATTGGTCGATAATTTTGGGGGAAGAGGGTGTTTTTCCCCGGCTTTGGTACTGCAACAACCGTGGCCCGTTTCCAACAGCGAGGGAAGAGCTGGCTGCTTATGATAATGTTGAATATATCAGTGATGTGGTCGACGGCTTGATGGGGAAGATTTTTCAATAGTTGGTTACTAATATTGTCGATCCCAGGAGCCTTCCTAGGATGAAGCCGGTTTATAATGCTGCGAACTTCTTCAGGTGTTATTTCGTCTATGGTGTAGTCTTCATCATCAACTGAGAGGAATCTGGTCAGTCGACGACGGATGTCCGCAATTTCATCCTCATCATAGTCCTGAGCGGGTCTGAATTGCCGCTCAAAATGATCTGCCAGTGCATTTGCTTTGTCCTGGTCGCTAAACACTATGCCCCTTTCACCGTGCAGCGGTGGTATTTTTGTTTTCCTCTTGGTGAAACGCCTTGTTTCTTTCCATAAGGTACCGTCACTAATTTGGAGGGTGGCTAAGCGTGCGGACCATTCTCTGTTGCGGAGATCTTGGATCGCCGCCTTCAGCTCTCGCTGCAGCCGATTGAGTAGGCGTCTGGTGTCAGGGACGTCTGGTTAGGTGCCATTCTCTGGCAACTCTGTTTTTGTGTCGGATCTGCGCCAATAGGTGTGGAGGTAGTTGGCGCGATTGACTTCTGTCGACTGCTGGAGGCGTGGCTCTGTTTGCAGTGTCTAAGATGGTTTTTGTGACCTGTTTGATGGCGGACTCAAGGTTCATGGCGTCAATAGGTCGCAGTCTTATCATGGATTCCGCTACATCTGCTCGGAAGCTGTCCCAGTTGGTTGATTTGTAATTGGGAGGATTTATAGTGGCTGGTCTCCAGGGGACCGAGGTCGATTTCAATTATGACCGGCGAGTGGTCTGAGGATAGCCTGTTCATCGTGGTGGTGGAGACGTAACCAGTGATTCCTCGTGTCATAACGATGTCCAGGACGTCCGGTCTACCACCATTCCAAGGATGATGCGTCGGCTGCTCTGGTCCCCAGACGAATAGGTTGTGCCGACGTGCAATTCTGTGTAGTTGCTGCCCTGCAGTGTTGGTCACTCTGGAGTTCCAGTCAGTGTGTTTAGAATTTAAGTCTCCCCCGATGAGGAGTTTGCCTCGAAAGTTTAATATTTGGGTGAAGTCATCTTCGATTAGTCTTCTGCTCGGTGGTCTGTAGGCAGAGACCACCGTGACTGGCCCGCTACTGGTTTGCACCTCGATAGCCTTTGTTTCCAGCTGCTCTGTCTGGGGCGAAAGCAGCTCATGATGAGGGATGCCGTGTTTGATGTAAATTGCAACACCGCCTCCGGCTGTTGGTCGATCTTGCCGGTAGCAGCAGTAGTTGGCCACTGTGGCTCTGAGGCCATGTTTGAGATGTGTCTCAGACACGAGGCATATGTCTATATCCTCGTCACGTAGAAATTGTCTGAGCTCACCAATTTGTGAGTGGATGCCGTCAGCATTCCAAATGCACATGGTTAGTCCTTGTATATGCGTTCTAGCCATTGTGGGGAGAAAGGTTGCCAGGGTTGTCGGTTGTTAGGGCCGTCTTAACTGCGTTTGCTATGTCCGCGGCTAGTTGGTCGAATTTAGTGAGAAGCGTTGTCACCATGTTGAAAAGGTTGCCTACTATTGTTAGCATTTGGTCCATCGTCCCTCCATTCGCAGAATCAGAAGAATTTCTGTTGTGGTTACAATTTTGGCATTGTTGGCCAGGTTTGGGATGGCTGCTGTTGTTGGCTGCAGGTTTCTTGTTTCCCTTGGGTTGACTTCGACCAGTGACGGCTTCAGCAAAGGAGGTGTTTTCCGAGTGGTCGATTGGCATTTGTGCCTCACTCTTCTTGCTTCCTTTTTGCTGGCCTTTGCCATTCTTCTGAGGTGGGTTCTGGGCGTTATTATTATCTTTTCGTTGGCGCCTGCGTTGGTTGGTAGCTGATGATTCCTGGGCAGGTGTTTCTTCCGCCTTCTTCTCTGCGTTCGTCTTCTTCTGCTCTTTGTTTGTCTGGGTAGAGGTGACACCCCGTTGTCTATCTCGGGCGCGTTTGAAAGCTGGACACCCCTTATAGCTCGCGACATGGCTGCCTTTGCAGTTAGCGCATGTCGGGGCGTTTTCGCCCTTCCTCATGGTGCAAGCGTTGGACAGGTGCGCCCCTGCGCACTTGACGCACACTGGGGGCATATTGCAATGTCTCGCAACATGCCCCAGGGCCTGACAATTATAACATTGAACTGGGCCATTGGAAGACCTCAATTTTTCTACTTTAATCCGTAGGGACATCAGTACTTCCAGTTCAAACACTTTCCTGTTTTGAGGCCGATCTGGAAGCACCACAAGGAAAAGAGGCATTACTTCAGAGCCGCCAGGTCTCTTTAGTTGTGTTACTGTTCTTATGTCGAGTCCCAGCTCCTCTAATTCTTCCTTGATATCTTCCGGTGGCATGTTCGAGGGCATGCCACGGACGACGATCTTCAGTAACTTTTCCGCCGCGGACGGGAATGTATAATAAGGTATTTTCCTCCGCTGCAGCACTGCGGTGACGTCCAGGTAATCTTCAGTGTTGGATAATGTCAGTTTGACTTTATCTCCACCAGGCGGACTTGGCTTGGAAAGGCCGCCCGTTCAGTGTTCCTTTCACCATCTGGTACAGTTCCTTGTATGTGTTGGGGTACTGTACCACGATGGGCGGGATCTGCTGTTTGGAGCTCTGCTGCTGCTGTTGTTGTTGCTGCGGCTGCTGTTGTTGCTGCTGGTGTTGCTGCCGTGGCTGCTGTTGTTGCTGCTGCAGCTTCTGCTGTGGCTGTGTTTGTTGCTGCTGCTGTTGTTGTTGCTGATGCTGCTCTGGTTCTTCCTGGATCAGCACGTCATATGGGTTGCTGAGTTCAATTCTGCCAGGGTCTAGAGTAGGCGGAGGCTTACAGGTGCGACGCGCCTCCGTGAACCCTTCACCGTCTGTTTGGTCCCCAGCTGAACTTGTTTTTCTGTTCTTGTTCGTGGATTTACCGCGAAACAGGAAAGTGGCGGATGGTTCCGGGAAACTGAAGGCACCGATGACTTTCTTCTTTCCCGCCTTTTTATCTTTGCTGGTCGTGGCGAGCTGCGACACAGGGATGCTGAGTTTACTATGGCTGGCTCTCTTCTCACTCCTCGACATCTTCGCTTTACCACCGTGGAGCGGTGAGGTGCATCGCTTAGTTGCGCGGGAGTCAAGTCCGTGGGCAGGCCCGGTTGTCGATTGCGTTGTGTGAACGGTACCAGTCGTATCCATATTCGAATCCGAGTTTGGTTGCAAGGTCGTCGTACCATCTTGCGTAGCCGTCCTATTCATATCCGTTGCCAAGTCCGTTTCCGTTAGCCGGGTCGTCAACGTGGCCGCTACTTGCCGCCGGCAAAGCCGAGTGCGGTGGGGCACTCGACCCGCCCGGCGCGACAGCGCGGCGAGCACTTTCCTTGTCGCACATCTAGTCTTAGCGGATGCCAACTCGGAACTGACACTACTCCAGTGGAAGTCGATCTTAGATTACCACATTTATGCAGGCCGATGATTGATGATGAGTCGGTACTATGGAACCATTCGCTGTGCCTTGTTGTCGACCTTGGTATAGCGTCTTGAACTCTGCAGCAACAGCAATGCGTCGTTGAATGGCGAAGGCAGTGTGCAGTGTCGGAAGTAACAGAGAAAGAGTTCTCTGTGCAGTAGTTAAAACCAGAATAGCTAGTGTACAAGCTAGCACTCTCGCCACAGAAGAGCGCACCAGAAGTACTCTTGCGTAGGTAATCAAGAACTCTTGCCCAGAACAAAACCACCAGTGGTTGAGCAAGTCTATACCGCCGACAAACGACGTGTCTCTGGACGCTGCAAACATGACGGTTTACCATGAAAAATAAAATTTAAACATTAGCTTTTTAAAAAAAAACTGCTGTTTCCTTACTGGTTAGCAAGAACTCTTCTCTGGCAAAACACTCGTCCCTACTCGCCTACGAAACCATGCCTCTATTTCACTTCCTCAAAATGAGTCACTTTTTACAAATGGTTGTGACGCTGTTTGTCAGTTCAAACATGCCACTTTTCCACGCAAGTCTTTTCGTTTACTGGTATATTTAAAACAAACTGTCTTTTGAGACTGCATCCTCAGAAACGTCACTGTCAGACGCATTTCCTAACATATTTTTATCTAAAATCAGGCCTGCAAACTGCCGAGCCATCCTCCCTCCTCCCACCCCAGTTGAGTCGATAGAAACTGGCAGTGTCCGTCCTTGTGAAATCTCCAAAATCATTCCTTAATCATTATTTAATATTGCTTATATTAAATTGTGAAATATTGTCATTGATCTGATATTTTACATTATCGATCCTTCACAGTTATCTTAATTGTTCTGGGCCACGCATACTTTGCTGGTTAATTGTGACCATTTTTTGGGTAATATATTAATTACGATAAAATTTAACTTTCGTTTTTTATGCTGTTGGGTATTTTTAGCATCTACGTATATTTGGTAAAATTTGCAAGTCCGCATACTAGGTCTTCGTATGTATGACCTATATTTGTGACTCCATGCTATCGGTTTCCAACCACGTGCCCCGACGTTGTATTCACTGGAGCCTTTGCTGCTTTCCGCAGGGTTCGTGCAACAGCCACTTGACTCCGAATGTACCATTTTTGCAGCAGTGCTATCTCAATAACGTCCTTTATCCCCATCCCTCGCTGCTCTTTGAGATGGCATTGTGCTTTTGAAACTCTCGCCAGGCCAGGCCAGTTGGTCGTCGTGACATGAAACAAATATTGGGTGCCACATACCCAGCAGACATTATGATGTAGGAACGAAACTGAAATTCTAAATGAGTTAATCTTGATGCAGATTGCAGAGGAAAATTTACATTTGCCATTATATATTTTAGGTGCCTTTTTGCAAAATGGACTTCGTTCATTTGAGCTTATTTAACGAGTAGATAAAGTTCAGATAATAACTCGGCACTGATCCGCTACTACTTCTTCTTTGGATGCAGTACCCGTATTCAAGTGTAGGTGGTTACCCTTTCGTGGGAACACCCTGGCGAGCTGATGAACTGGGGTGTTTTCCCATTGTGATAAGTGTTCGTAATTATACCGTACGACCGTGATGGTACTTGTATTGAGTGTTGTGGATGAGAAATGAAGGAAGGGAGATGGTGAAACCCGGTGCTCCCCCCATTTTAGGCCTACTCTTCCGAAAGATATCTAATGAGCCGCCAAGCATGACGTCTCCATCCGACGGATGAATCACCATGCCCATATAATTAGTTTCGATGACATCGGTTCAAGAGAGTTTTTATTAAATATACAAAACTGATATTTTAATATTTATCTATCATTTTTAAGGATTTCATGTTGATTAGGAGATACCATCCCAAAAACTAGTATAACAGTTATAGTGTGTATACATTATTTCCTCTAAAACCACATAAACAGATAACGGCACAGTCGGATTTCGTGCTCTTCTTTTCAGCTTGCTTTTTATCTTAGGTGAGGAATGCGCAAACTTGCTAAAAGCAATACGGTGTTGCTCTCTCTGCCCATTACCAGTGTTATTTGTACATAATTCACCTTTAACAGCATCTTTTCCTGCTCTGTGCGAAAACGCCATGACCTCTGTTGGCGTGTGATCCTGTGTTCTTTGGCTGCATCGCATGGTATAGAGAGTTCTATATTTTCTTTTAAATAGCTGCTGTAGACCAGGCTTTGAAACTATAATGAAAAGAACCATAAGAAAATTTAGGACCGGAAAACTGTTATCCAAACAGAAATAGAAAACTAGCAAACTCTCAGTTTAGTTGAAATCAAAGTTTGGAAGGCAAGAATCATTGGGAATATACACTACTTTATTTAAGAGCGTGGTCAAAGAGCTTACATAACGATTCCGATTATTTTGTAATAATAAATAAATTTGAAGATTATTGTAATTTTTTTCGATTTGTTGGCCAAATATGTTACACGCAAAACTGTTTCAGTGATTTCATTTTTCTCCCAGTACTTTTCCCTTAAGTTCTCCTTTTTCTTCTGACCATACAGTTCCCTGAAAAACTTCGATTGTTTGTTGATTTTCTTTCTGGAAACGTATGTTTATTCCAGTAGTTCTTTTGTTATTTTCGGTTCCATTACATTTTCTACGGCTTCTTGGAATCATGTGATTCTGTTCTTTTCAGATGACCATTTAAAGTTGTCATTCTTTTTTTTCTCACTATATCGGTTAATTTTTCTGTTATTTTCTTGCATTTCTTTTTATTTTCAACTTGCCTCTAAGCCTCCAAAAAATGATGGGTTGGACAATTACTTTCTTCGCAGTTGCTTAAGTAAATAAAATTGTTATTGCTCAGTTACATCAAATTTGCCTTTAGAACGCAATAAACTTTGAATTTAGAGCATTTTAAATAATATTGTGTTAGCATAGTATAGATAAGTAACCTCAAAATAAAAACTTTTGCTTAGTTTTCTCACTACTTACAAAGCGTTTTAGATATAAATGTTTTAAGCGTTTATCTTTTAGATATTGGTTATATTCGATATTTAGGACATATTTCAAGTTTCTTTGAAATGCCTTTTTTTTTAGATAGTACCGGCAACAAAAATGGTCACAAATTGAAAACTTTGACGGCCATATGTGATTTCCTTTCCCATTGAATAAAAAAACGAAGAAAATATTAGTTAACTACTGAAGGGCTGTAAACATCGACAACCCACGCTGGGATAGAAGTTTATTATTATTTTTGAGCCCCTGTTTATTTTTATGCAGCCCCGCAATTGTGTAATTTTATAAAAGTTTGGTTATGATTTTGGGTTTTGGGTCATTACTTGTGTAAATTTTAGCACCGAACTTACTCGGTTTAAGTGTTAGAGATATATGGCAGACAGACAGACAGCAACAGCAACCCATTGGTTCCGGAACTCTAAAAAGAAACAGGCTTGCTTTTTAAGCAAAAACAATGAAAGCTTGACTTGAAAAACACAATATAGGTGAGAAACAGTACCGGTCTCTTGACGTTGTCATGACAGCAACTCGGGTGCTGTGTTGTGTGAGGCGCTTTGTGCTCCGAGAGGCAGCAGGCCAGTTGCGGCTGACATCCTCTTGTCTGTCTGCAGTGCGACGTCGCGCGTGCTAAAATAGGACTCGACTGCTTCAATACTCACCATCAGATCACCGTCACGTCTAACAGTTTATGAGACGCTCCTAGTTATATAATGGATCTCGTTAACTAAAGTATCTGTGTGGAATACAGAACCATGATCAACAAACAGTTTTTAGTCTTTTGTTTGGACTCTGTTCGATCGTAAACGATCAGTGCCGAGCGTCCGTATGTTTATAGTTTTTGCAAAACAAAGTTGAGCATGCAAAAATAAAACTTCGGAGGCGGTCCAGTTCAAGTATTCTCTTCGCTCTACAGTTTGGAAATCTGTGTGTTGTATTGACGGAATGGTGGGCGGAACGCCGTATTCGTGGCTGCCAGATTAAATTGCGTGGCACCTGTCATCAGCTGTTTAGTTACTTCTTTAAAGGAATAGGGATTGTATCAAAATTTAATTGAATTACGAAAAAGTTAATACGCCAGAAATACCGTGTGTGTAACGCGATGTACTCGGGGCAATTCTTTGGCGGCTACGTAATTTTTTTTATATTTCTACTTAATACATTATTATTTTATTTATGTGTGCAAAAATTAACTTCTTAAAATTCACACCACAATAACAATTATAAGTTATCTTACAATGTAGTATAATTATTTTCTTTCTTTCTTCAGTAACCCTTTAGAGCAGTGATTCCCAACAGGGGTGGTACAGTCCACCTGTGGGCGTTGAAGAGATCATAGGGGGTCCAAGGCAAATTTAGAGGGCGTTGAAGGCCAATCACCGCCCCCCTACTTTCCAGTGTTATTTCTGGCTTTAAGGGTTGCATGAAAGAAGTTTTTAATCGTATTCTCATGATCATATGTAGTAAAAAAAAAAGGGTGTAGTGTAGTCAACAATTTATTGGCTAAGAAAAGAACATATTTCCAATAGTGGGACACGGCGATTTAAGATTAGTGATGACAAATAAGGCAAAAAAATTTGAAAAATTAGTTTCATTACACCATTTTCAGCCCTCTAATTAATAATATGTTTCATGGATGTAGTCTTCTCGGGAGACTAGCCGAGTGAGTAAGATGTTTCCACACGATATTTCGGCGATCTCAGACTCCATCGCCATCTTCTGGTGAAGTGCCGGATCCGTCAGAGGGCTGGTTCTTATAGCCTCTGAATGCGCGCGTGGTGGCGTGCGCGCAGCTGGTTGGCTGACTCGGTCGGCGCCTAGGCGGTGGGGTGGGGGTTGGCGCCGGTAGGAGGCAAGCGTGGGCAGAGTTGGTCCGCGGCCGCCGTGCTGTGCACTTCGGCGCGCTGACGACGTATTGCATTAATGACAGGTGCCCACGCTTCGCTCAGCTGGTATCCACAGTCCCGGTTGACGAGATTGCGCGTGGTGCGAATTTCAACTGCTTCTGTGAGAATACTTTCCCAGAAGTTCCTTGTACGTGCCAATATCCTGGTATTCTCAAAATCGAAGCCATGGCGTTGTTCCAGGCTATGTTCCGCCACCGCCGATTTTTCGCTCTGCCCCAGACGCACGTGTCTGGCGTGTTCCAGACATCGCTGGTTAATGCATCGTACCGTCTGGCCTATGTATCTCTTACCGCATTCACATGGAATGCTGTAAACTCCCGGTGTTCGGAGTGCCAGGTCGTCCTTGGGGGAGCGCAAGATGTTCTTCAGCTTCGGTGGCGGCAGGAAGATGGTCTTAATCCCGTTTCTGGCCAGAACTCTGCCAATTCTCGACGTTGTAGGACCGGAGTATGGCAAGAAGGCAATGCGATCCTGTGGCTCGTTCTCGGTATTATTGAGCCTGCGTCTCGGTTCTCGGAATGCCAGTCTGATCTGATGCTCCGAGTACCCGTTGCGCCTGAATGTCTGCCGTAGGTGTTTGACTTCGCCCGGTAGGCTGTCGACATCGCAAATCGCTCGCGCCCTATGTACCAGCGTGGTGAGCACCGTATTGCGCTGTGCCGGGTGGTGGTGACTACGCGCGTTCAGGTACAGGTCTGTGTGCGTAGGCTTCCTGTACACAGAGTGTCTGAGTGTCCCATCTGGTTTCCTTTCAATCAGAATGTCTAGGAAAGGAAGCCGGCCATTCTCTTCCACCTCCATCGTGAACTTGATGTTTTTGTTGATACTATTCAGATGCTGGAGAAAACCTTCCAGGCTGTCCCTGCCGTGGGGCCAAACGACAAAAGTGTCGTCCACATAGCGGTAAAACGCGCTTGGCTTCAAGTGAGCACTAGCTAGCGCTTTATCTTCGAAGTGCTCCATGTAGAAGTTTGCAATCGCCGGCGACAAGGGGCTGCCCATGGCTACTCCATCAACCTGTTCGTAGTACTCCCCGTTGTATAAGAAGTACGTTGATTGGAGGGTGTGCCGGAACAATTCAATCAATCCAGGCTCAAAATGCTGTTCTAATAGAGCCAGCGTCTCATTCAGAGGGACCCTGGTGAACAGAGACGCCACATCGAAGCTCACCAGTAAGTCATGCTGACCAAGGCGGAGATCCTTGATGATGTCAATAAACCTTGCAGAATTTGTCACGTGGTGAGGACATCTTCCCACAAGTGGGGTCAGCAGCCCAGTTAGGTACCGTGCCAGATGGTAGGTGGCTGATCCGATGGCACTCACTATTGGCCGCAACGGGTTGCCTTCTTTATGCACCTTAGGAAGTCCGTAGAGCCTGGGTGGAACCGCCGCACGGGGCTGTAGCAGTTTTAATGTGTCCTCAGGCAGACCAGAATTCTTTAGTAGGACTGTCGTCTTCCTTGCCACAGCATTGGTTGGGTCTCGTGGGAGTTTGCGGTAGGATTCGTCCATGAGGAGATCTTCCACCTTTCGTCGATAGTCCACCATAGTCAGGACTACAGAGGCGGTCCAACATCTCAGCCGCAGAAAGAAGAGCACTTCGAGCACTACGGAACAATAAAGACATTATTGTCTTGCCGGCTGACAAGGGAAACGCCTCTGTAGTCCTGACTATGGTGGACTATCGACGAAAGGTGGAAGATCTCCTCATGGACGAATCCTACCGCAAACTCCCACGAGACCCAACCAATGCTGTGGCAAGGAAGACGACAGTCCTACTAAAGAATTCTGGTCTGCCTGAGGACACATTAAAACTGCTACAGCCCCGTGCGGCGGTTCCACCCAGGCTCTACGGACTTCCTAAGGTGCATAAAGAAGGCAACCCGTTGCGGCCAATAGTGAGTGCCATCGGATCAGCCACCTACCATCTGGCACGGTACCTAACTGGGCTGCTGACCCCACTTGTGGGAAGATGTCCTCACCACGTGACAAATTCTGCAAGGTTTATTGACATCATCAAGGATCTCCGCCTTGGTCAGCATGACTTACTGGTGAGCTTCGATGTGGCGTCTCTGTTCACCAGGGTCCCTCTGAATGAGACGCTGGCTCTATTAGAACAGCATTTTGAGCCTGGATTGATTGAATTGTTCCGGCACACCCTCCAATCAACGTACTTCTTATACAACGGGGAGTACTACGAACAGGTTGATGGAGTAGCCATGGGCAGCCCCTTGTCGCCGGCGATTGCAAACTTCTACATGGAGCACTTCGAAGATAAAGCGCTAGCTAGTGCTCACTTGAAGCCAAGCGCGTTTTACCGCTATGTGGACGACACTTTTGTCGTTTGGCCCCACGGCAGGGACAGCCTGGAAGGTTTTCTCCAGCATCTGAATAGTATCAACAAAAACATCAAGTTCACGATGGAGGTGGAAGAGAATGGCCGGCTTCCTTTCCTAGACATTCTGATTGAAAGGAAACCAGATGGGACACTCAGACACTCTGTGTACAGGAAGCCTACGCACACAGACCTGTACCTGAACGCGCGTAGTCACCACCACCCGGCACAGCGCAATACGGTGCTCACCACGCTGGTACATAGGGCGCGAGCGATTTGCGATGTCGACAGCCTACCGGGCGAAGTCAAACACCTACGGCAGACATTCAGGCGCAACGGGTACTCGGAGCATCAGATCAGACTGGCATTCCGAGAACGAGCCACAGGATCGCATTGCCTTCTTGCCATACTCCGGTCCTACAACGTCGAGAATTGGCAGAGTTCTGGCCAGAAACGGGATTAAGACCATCTTCCTGCCGCCACCGAAGCTGAAGAACATCTTGCGCTCCCCCAAGGACGACCTGGCACTCCGAACACCGGGAGTTTACAGCATTCCATGTGAATGCGGTAAGAGATACATAGGCCAGACGGTACGATGCATTAACCAGCGATGTCTGGAACACGCCAGACACGTGCGTCTGGGGCAGAGCGAAAAATCGGCGGTGGCGGAACATAGCCTGGAACAACGCCATGGCTTCGATTTTGAGAATACCAGGATATTGGCACGTACAAGGAACTTCTGGGAAAGTATTCTCACAGAAGCAGTTGAAATTCGCACCACGCGCAATCTCGTCAACCGGGACTGTGGATACCAGCTGAGCGAAGCGTGGGCACCTGTCATTAATGCAATACGTCGTCAGCGCGCCGAAGTGCACAGCACGGCGGCCGCGGACCAACTGCGCCCACGCTTGCCTCCTACCGGCGCCAACCCCCACCCCACCGCCTAGGCGCCGACCGAGTCAGCCAACCAGCTGCGCGCACGCCACCACGCGCGCATTCAGAGGCTATAAGAACCAGCCCTCTGACGGATCCGGCACTTCACCAGAAGATGGCGATGGAGTCTGAGATCGCCGAAATATCGTGTGGAAACATCTTACTCACTCGGCTAGTCTCCCGAGAAGACTACATCCATTCTCAACGCCGAGAAAGACTTCGTTCCTATATAACACACCTCTACGGGGAGGAAATGTATCGTCGAGTTAAGCGACTGGAGAAACTGCGCAAGAAGAAGTCCAGACTTCTTAGTGCGCTCGCTTTTCTCCAGCGGTGCCGGGACCAGGATGTCGTACCTAGGTTTGCCGAGATTCGGCATGCGATTGATTCTTCGTCCGCGAAGAAGATTTTGCGGCGGGCCAGTCTGGCGCTTGTGAGGGAGAGGATTCGGTACACCAGACGTGAATTAGACTCCGTCTCTCAAGCACTGCTAGCTGCCCATTTGTTCCTGTCTAACCGCCTACACCGTGACGCCTGGGAGTGGGTAGATAGCTGCACGGCTGCAGAAAGCCTCAGAGTTCAACGCCGCGCAACAGCACGAAAATGCGGCAAGTTCTCCCGACTTGCCCGCAGCTCAAACGGCTCGTCGGAACCAGACAGCAAAACAGTCATTAATCTAAGCGGTGAGGAAATTGACGCTGACACCATTTCGGTACTATCTAAAGGGCTTAACTTCGCTCCAGTACCGAGGTCCATACCGTATAAGGAAATTCTCACTGGAGTTGAGCAGGCCGTCCGTGGTTTACCTACAGAGGCGGCAGAAGAAATGAGGCGTGAAACCTGCCGTATTTTATGCAAAGCAAAGCCGCCGCGGTCCAACATCTCAGCCGCAGAAAGAAGAGCACTTCGAGCACTACGGAACAATAAAGACATTATTGTCTTGCCGGCTGACAAGGGAAACGCCTCTGTAGTCCTGACTATGGTGGACTATCGACGAAAGGTGGAAGATCTCCTCATGGACGAATCCTACCGCAAACTCCCACGAGACCCAACCAATGCTGTGGCAAGGAAGACGACAGTCCTACTAAAGAATTCTGGTCTGCCTGAGGACACATTAAAACTGCTACAGCCCCGTGCGGCGGTTCCACCCAGGCTCTACGGACTTCCTAAGGTGCATAAAGAAGGCAACCCGTTGCGGCCAATAGTGAGTGCCATCGGATCAGCCACCTACCATCTGGCACGGTACCTAACTGGGCTGCTGACCCCACTTGTGGGAAGATGTCCTCACCACGTGACAAATTCTGCAAGGTTTATTGACATCATCAAGGATCTCCGCCTTGGTCAGCATGACTTACTGGTGAGCTTCGATGTGGCGTCTCTGTTCACCAGGGTCCCTCTGAATGAGACGCTGGCTCTATTAGAACAGCATTTTGAGCCTGGATTGATTGAATTGTTCCGGCACACCCTCCAATCAACGTACTTCTTATACAACGGGGAGTACTACGAACAGGTTGATGGAGTAGCCATGGGCAGCCCCTTGTCGCCGGCGATTGCAAACTTCTACATGGAGCACTTCGAAGATAAAGCGCTAGCTAGTGCTCACTTGAAGCCAAGCGCGTTTTACCGCTATGTGGACGACACTTTTGTCGTTTGGCCCCACGGCAGGGACAGCCTGGAAGGTTTTCTCCAGCATCTGAATAGTATCAACAAAAACATCAAGTTCACGATGGAGGTGGAAGAGAATGGCCGGCTTCCTTTCCTAGACATTCTGATTGAAAGGAAACCAGATGGGACACTCAGACACTCTGTGTACAGGAAGCCTACGCACACAGACCTGTACCTGAACGCGCGTAGTCACCACCACCCGGCACAGCGCAATACGGTGCTCACCACGCTGGTACATAGGGCGCGAGCGATTTGCGATGTCGACAGCCTACCGGGCGAAGTCAAACACCTACGGCAGACATTCAGGCGCAACGGGTACTCGGAGCATCAGATCAGACTGGCATTCCGAGAACCGAGACGCAGGCTCAATAATACCGAGAACGAGCCACAGGATCGCATTGCCTTCTTGCCATACTCCGGTCCTACAACGTCGAGAATTGGCAGAGTTCTGGCCAGAAACGGGATTAAGACCATCTTCCTGCCGCCACCGAAGCTGAAGAACATCTTGCGCTCCCCCAAGGACGACCTGGCACTCCGAACACCGGGAGTTTACAGCATTCCATGTGAATGCGGTAAGAGATACATAGGCCAGACGGTACGATGCATTAACCAGCGATGTCTGGAACACGCCAGACACGTGCGTCTGGGGCAGAGCGAAAAATCGGCGGTGGCGGAACATAGCCTGGAACAACGCCATGGCTTCGATTTTGAGAATACCAGGATATTGGCACGTACAAGGAACTTCTGGGAAAGTATTCTCACAGAAGCAGTTGAAATTCGCACCACGCGCAATCTCGTCAACCGGGACTGTGGATACCAGCTGAGCGAAGCGTGGGCACCTGTCATTAATGCAATACGTCGTCAGCGCGCCGAAGTGCACAGCACGGCGGCCGCGGACCAACTGCGCCCACGCTTGCCTCCTACCGGCGCCAACCCCCACCCCACCGCCTAGGCGCCGACCGAGTCAGCCAACCAGCTGCGCGCACGCCACCACGCGCGCATTCAGAGGCTATAAGAACCAGCCCTCTGACGGATCCGGCACTTCACCAGAAGATGGCGATGGAGTCTGAGATCGCCGAAATATCGTGTGGAAACATCTTACTCACTCGGCTAGTCTCCCGAGAAGACTACATCCATTCTCAACGCCGAGAAAGACTTCGTTCCTATATAATATGTTTCATAACAAACATTTGTTAATTAAACTGTGAACCATACCCCAAATATTATTAATGTTTTTAATACAGTAATTTTAGAAATATGTCCTTGGTTTTTCTACATATGAAATCATTTAAGGGGGGCGCCATCGAATCACTGGTTCAAAAAATTGGGTTATGGAGAAAAATCTGAGCATTATGGGTTACATTACTTATTACAAGAAGGGAAGTTGGTGTATTCTTTTTTTCTGAAAAGGGGTCGGTGGGCAATTTTCTGTTCAAAATTGTGGCCGGTAGTAACTTTTTTTCCAAAAAAGGGGCGGTTGGCCAGAAAAGGTTGGGAACTTATGCTTTAGAGGTTACGTTAAACCAACTATGATTATGCTTAGATGTCTTCAGTCTTCTTTGGACCCATATTTCTTTCATCCTCAACGATTACCCGTTCTTTTTCTGTTTCCACTTTCTTCCACTGGTTGATTTCTCTCTTTTTTTCAATCATTCTTGAAAACCTGATTGTTGAGGTTCCTCTCTATATCGTTTACTGTAAGTTAGTGAGTCTGTATTGATTACAGCATTTGTATATATTTTTCTGTTTCCTGGAACCATGTGGGTTTAGATTCGTAGCGATTATCAAGTCAGTTATCTGTTTGGTTAGTCTTTTCTTATTCATGTCCCCATACAATAGCAGTCTTCTTTTCCTCGTTACATCTGTTAATTTTTCAGTTTTAAAATATATTTCTTTGTTTGATTTTAATTTGTATTATGATTAACTATTGATTTTAGGCCCTAGTATTATCAAAATTCTTCTTTCCATTTTCTCTTGTGTTTCAAGATCTCCAGTTCTGTTAAAGTGTTTCTGCTGCATAAAGTGCTTCTGGTCAGCTACTGTTTGATAGTGCCTTAGTTTTTTATTCTAGGATATGATTTTTATTATATATGCTGTAACTGAAGTTGTCTATCCGTTTTTTGAACTCTGTTTCCTATTATTACATTTTCTGTTGTGTTGTTCGATATCCATTCTCCCAGCAATCTGTTATAGATATTTTATTGTTATTTATATTAAGATTTGCGGTGCGCCGGTGATATTTTTCATTTAAAATATATATATATATATATTTGCAATCCTACATTAACTGCTTTGTTATGTAATTATTTGATTTGTTCTAGAGCATTCTCAAATGTGTTTGTGATTAATGCCATGTCGAGTTTGGCAATCTACAGTGATCTTATTTGGGATTCTTCCTAGTTGTATTGCCTCAGTATTTATGGCTTTTCTCCACTGTAATTACTTTCTCCCAGGCACAATTGCAAAGTATGGGTGACAAACCATCTCCCTGTATTACACCCATTTTTGTTTCAAAATTCTCAGTTACTCTATTCTATTTTAATACTTTTTTATATTAATTTCTATAAATTCTTCCCTGTTGTTATTTTCACCTTCATCATTTCTCCAGGCAAGTTTGTTTTATTTTTTAAGAGAACTTCGGTTTCTTCTGGTACCAATGTTATATATTTTTGGAGGGTTTATTTATATATGGCTTTACACCTCGTTGAGGTCATTAGAGGTGGGAAAAGACTGAGACCAGGAACGGGAAGGAATTGGCCATGGCCTTTTGAAGGAAGCATCCCGGCATTCGCCTGGAGTGATTTGGGGAAACCATGGAAAACCAAAATCTGGAAGCCCGGACGGGGATTCGACCCCGCGTCCTCTTGAATGCGAGGCCAGAACGTTAACCGTTTACCCTCGACGCTTGGTTTCGAGTTCTTCTCAGTTTCTAGGCATCAAATTGATACTCTATTCGGTCATTGACAAATTCGTCCTGTCGTCAGTTAATGCTGATTTTCTTCAATTACTTCGTCCTACACTTTACAATTCACTGTCGTTGGCCGACAGAGGGCTTTACCTCCCCTCAAAGGTTAAATAATTGCTGCTTTTGAATGGTTTAAATAGTTCCATGAAATGACAACACCGACGAATCTTTTCACTTCATATTTATTTCTCCGTGAGTTTCATATTACATTACACGCGGATAATGCAATGGACTAATCCCAAGATACTAAAGCACAAATGCACAAATATTCCAGCGATTCAACTCACAAACGACTACTTGACGAACCACAAACAAAAATTCTGACGACTGACAACTGAGTTACAACTAATTCTGCTCGCCATATCCGCGCGTTTAAATAAGCGCTACGGAAACATCCAGAAGGCAATAAAGAATTCCGACAGACTTTTCTCGAAATCTAACAATACTTTGACTATCAAATTCATACAAAGACAATTACAGCTTGTACAAAATCACTCACAATCATTGGAAAACACCTGAAAAATACTGTTTACATGCATGTACACACAAAATTATCAACATAAACCAGTTCAAACCTTTGAGAAGTGCCCTCCAAACATCGTGCCTCACCAACGTTTACAATTACAAACTTTTAATTTAATCTTTTATACATAATACTGTCCTGTATCGTATTACATTTGATTTACACCTTTGCTCTCTTCAACAGTGTTCATTTACATGACGGATATACACAAATTCACAAAATATCCAAATCCACAAGTAATCAGCTCCCCATCTTGCTGTACATAATTCTTTTTTAAAAACATCATAAAAGGCCTTGGTCTGACGGCTGTTTCTTTCCTACAAGTGTTTGAAAATTATTATCTTTTGCTAACTTGTGTGTGTCAAACTTTTTTTTTGGTTGGTATTCATTATTTTTCTTGAACATTATCTATTTTTAAAGTTTATTACAGAAATGTAACGATCTGAGTCTAGATTGGTATCTACTCTTAACAATCTTAACATTGAGTACTTCAATGGCGGAGTGTCTGCTTGTAGCAACATGATCAAATTTTCACCACAATCTGGGGTTGGTGATACCTAATGTAATTTATTTCCTCAGCTGTTTTTTTGAAGAATGTATATTTTAATACAGTATCATTTTCTTTATCCAGACTTATAAGGCTTTCCACATTTGCATTAGTTGTATTATGTGCAGGGTATCTCCCTATTGTGCACCAGTGGTGATTTTCCTTGCCAATTTGAGCATTAAAATCTCCAAGCAGCCATTCTGTGTAATTAGATGGAATTTGGCTAAAATGTTTCTGATTATTTGCCTTAATTTTCCCGTTGTTTCTTTTTGTGTTCTGTTTCTGACATTTGTTCGTGTGTGTGTCTTCAAAATAGTGTACATTTAGTTTGTTGATTTAAATGTTAGTGTCGAAAGCCTTTCATTTACGGATTTAAATTCTATTATTGAATCCAAGACAGCATCCTTGAAGTGGCAATGAGCCGGACATATTGTGCGGAGAAAAGACCAGAGGTGGACAAAAACAGTGTTAGAATGAAGCCCAATAGATTACCCAAGACCGAGAGGAAGACCGATGGGACAAGGACATACGCAGTGTTGTCGGAGTTAACTGGCAGAGGATCGCCCAAGATCGTGCGAACTGGAGAAGACTGCTCAAGTTATATCTGAAGTCGTGACTTTAAGAGGCCACATCAGAAATTATTGAACTGGCTGATAATAATGATAGTAATAATTGAACCTAATATGTTTTTATTTACAATAAACCCTTCAAAATTGCGGTACATTAGCTCCCTTTGCTGACTTTCCTTTTAAAAATCCTGAAGCCTTCCGAATCAAAGGTATATCCGTCAGTTTAACTCGTTCTTTGGTTTGCAGTTATCATAATATTTTTAAGAAGTTCTGTTAGGATTTTAAGTTTATCTTTTTAAAAAGTGAGCTAACTTTAGAAGTGTCTACGTAAGTTATACATTTTTATGCATAAATTCTTTTTTCTATTGCTTTAGGCAGGTTTCAGTACACTCCGACTTATCCCGTACACTGTGTTGTAGGCCCTCATAATCCTAATGCCGACTTTCCATTTCCTTACAATTGGTGAGGTTAGTTCTCTTACATTCAATTCGATTATGTATTTGTTGGGTTAGGGGCACATGTCCCCTAAGGATACGTCTTAAGCTGGGTTCCCGCGCCGCGTCCCTCGGCGCCTTTTAGGAGACGCCTCTCATCTTTGCCGCATAAGCTAGCAGGCACGGCGCGTCTCGACCCACCGCCAGGCGGTAGAAGATGAAAGGCGCGTCCTGCCTACCACGCGCCGTAGGAACGGACCTTTAGGTCTTTAACTTCCGAGGATTAATATTTCAGCAACTATGGTGAACAGACTCTGACTAGTTGGCGCATGCTACACCTCAAGACACAACGTGGATTTGAGATATTGTTTTGGTCCGCGGGTGATATTTTATTTTCCACCTGCCGGTTCGAATCCCCGTCTGGGCATCCAGATTTGGTTTTTCCATGGTTTCCCCAAATCACTCCAGGCGAATGCCAGGATGCTGCCTTCAGAACGCCATGGCCGAATTCCTTCCCGTTCTTTGAACCCAATCCCACGCCGTCTCTAATGACCTCGACATCGACTAGGCTTAAAGCCATAAGTATGAATGAATAGGCTTTGCAAAACCTGTAAATAGGGGTTGATTCGAAGCCACTAACATAGTAAATAGATAATACAAACATAATCTTTATAGTAAAGAACTTTTCAATTCAAAATTAAACCAATATCGTAGAAATATATCGAAAATAAAAGTTGTAAAACTAAAGTGTTTCGAAAACGCCACACTCATTTTCCCGAGGAGTACTGTTAAAAATATATATATATATATATATATATATATATATATATATATATATATATATATATATATTCTGTTTATATAGTCTAAAAATATTATTGAAGACTAAAGTAGTTTTAAGAATCGCTAGCCATGTGGTTTGGTGGTATTGATAGTGCAACATGGCATCAACAGACAAGGAAAACACATTAAACAATGGGAAGTAAGTGATTTGAAATAGACTAATTAAATTTAAATATGAATGTATGTCATAAGCACCAACAAACACATTCTGATGAAAATTAGAGGCCGTAAGTAAATTCTAAGTATGTTTTTAGAGGGTGAAAAAAATCAATTTCGTAAATAAAATATTTAGGAAGTCGAAAATATGCTTAAACGATAGAGAAAAATTTATATGCTAACGATACAGTATAAGATAAAATCTATGGCTCTATTTAAAGAACATTGGCAAAAAATTAAGAGGGTGTAAAGTGGGAGAGTGGTTTGTTTTTGTGTAAAACTAATAACGACAGTACTTTTGGTTGGTTTAAAGTTAATGTGTGCAAAGTTACTTTAAAATCTGATAGAAACTGTAGCTTTGTATAAAGAACAAGACAAAACTTACAGGGTTGGAAAGGGGGAGAGGGGTTGGTTTTCTGTAAATCAAATGCAGAAAGTATTTTTCTCTTGTTTTAAAGTATATGCGTACAGTCGGGTATATGCGTACAGGGGGTGGATTTTTGTAAAACTAACGTGAACAGTATTTTTCGCTTTATTTTTAACCGACTTCAAAAAAAGGATGAGGCTCTCAATTCGTCTTTTTTGTATGTATGTTCAGCGATATCTTCCCCAATTTTGAACCGATTTAAATGAAATTTTTTTAATGGCTTTGGGTATACCTCCAAAGTGATCCCATATGAATTTCATTGGCAAACCTCCCCTTCTACCTCTTTCCACCCCTTAATTTTTATACAAATCCACATTTTTTATTCGGTCACGCTGAAACTTTGGACATACATAGCCAAAAATAAAGAAAAAAAATACTGTCAACTTTTGGTTTAAAAAAACTGACCCCCTCTTCCCCATCCACCTCCTTAATTTTTGCCAATTTTCTTTAATATTCAAAGCTACAGTCGACACCATTTAACTGATCTCCATTAAAGTTGGCAATTACATGTAGTTTTGCATGGAGAGGGTTTCTGATCATAAAATAAAAAACCACCCCTCTCCCCTTTACACCCCTTAATTTTATAGAAACCTACATTTCTTATCTGATTTTTATTGAACTTTCCCCATGTATACTTTAAAACAAAGAGAAAAATCCTATCAACATTTGGTCTGCCAAAGCTCAACCCCCTCCCTCCTTCCACCCCTTTTAATTATTGTTAATGTTCTTCATAAAAAGCTACACTCGACACCATTTGACCAATTATCATCAAAGTTGGCATATACATGTAATTTTTCATGGAGAATCTCACCAAAAAATAAATAAATAAAAAACCACCTCTCTCCCCTTTACACCCCTTAATTTTTATACAAACCCACATTTTTTATTCGATCTCGATGAAACTTTGGACACTATAGCCAAAAATAAAAAAAAAAAATACTGTCAACTTTTGGTTTAAAAAAAGTGAACCCCTCTCCCCCTATCCACCCGCTCAATTTTTGCCAATTTTCTTTATTCAAAGCTACAGTCGACACCATTTAACTGATTTCCATTAAAGGTGGCAATTACATGTAGTTTTTCATGGAGAAGGTGTCTGACCAAAAAAATTAAAATAAAAACCACCCCTCTCCCCTTTACACCCCTTAATTTTATAGAAACCTACATTTCTTATCTGATTTTTATTGAACTTTTCCCGTGTATACTTTAAAACAAAGATAAAAATCCTATCAACATTTGGTCTGCCAAAGCTAAACCCCCTCCCTCCTTCCACTCCTCTAATTATTGTCAATGTTCTTAATAAAATGCTACACTCGATACCATTTGACAGATTATCATCAAAGTTGGCATATATATATAATTTTTCATGGAGAATCTTACCAAAAAATAAAAAACCACCCCACTCTCCTTTACACCTCTTAATTTTTATACAAACCCACATTTTTTTCTGACTTCGATGAAACTTTGGGCATGTTTAGTCAAAAATAAAGTGAAAAATACTGTCGAATTTTCCCCCTATGCACCCCCTAAATTTTTGGCAATGTTCTTTATACAAAGCTACAGTCGACACCATTTAACTTTAAAGTTGGCATATACATATAATTTTTCATGGAGAAGGTTTCTGAAAAAAAAAATATAAAAAAATAAACCACCCCATGTCTCCCTTTACACCCCTTAATTTTATAGAAATTTACATTTCTTATCTGATTTTTATTGAACTTTGCCCGTGTATACTTTAAAACAAAGAGAAAAATCCTGTCAACATTTGGTTTGCCAATGCTCAACCCCTTTCCCTCCTTCAACCCCATTAACTTTTGTCAATGTTTTTTATAAAAAGCTACAGTCGCGATCGTTTGACCGATTACCATGAAAGTTGGTGCTGATATGTATTTTTTCACGAAAAAGGTGTCTGACCAAAAGATCTAAAAACCACCCCCTCTCCCCATTAAACCGCTTAATTTTTATACACAACCACAGTTTTTATCCTTTTCAGACAGAACTTGGCATTATTTTTCTCTTTTTTTTATATAGTAAAAATTTGCTAACTCTTTGTTTGCAAAAACTGAAACCCTATCCCCATTTCCAACCCCTTGATTTTTGTCAATTTCTTTTAGAAAGCTACAGTCGACACCATTTGACCGATCTTCATGAAAGTTGGCGCATATATATGTAATTTTAATGAATAAGATTTCTGACGAAAAAATAAAAAAAAACTACCCTAGGTCCCCTTCCCTTAATATTTGTACAAAACCCAAATTTTAATCCGATTCGGTGGAACTTCGCATGCGTATACTTTAAAACAAATAGAAAAGAAAAATACTGTCCACATAACTTTCCAAAAACGCAAACCCTATCCCCCTTTCTACCCCTTTAATTACTGTCAATGTTCTTTATACAAAGCTACCGTTTCGTTCTGATTTTAAAGGAAGTATGCACATGTATACTGCAAAACAAACAGAAAAATACTGTCTACATTTTGTTTCGAGAGTCCAAACTCCACTCCTTTTCTTTCCATCCTTTATTCTACCATTTCTATGCGATTCTGAAGGAAATTTGCACACGTGTACTTTAAAACATACAGAACAATTGTGTTTAAATTAGGTTGCAGAAGCTCAACCCCTCTTCCCTAATACCACCACCTGTCCTAATTTCCAATATTCTTTATAGATACCCACAGTTTTATCAGATTTCCGTTGAACACTGCACATGTATACTTAAAAAACAAAGAGAAACATAGTGTCTACATTCTGTTTACAAAACCCTACCACTCACTCCCTTACCCCATTTAATTTTCGCAAATGTTCTTTACACAAAGCTACAAATTTTATCTGGTTTCGATGGAAATTTTCACATCTATACTTTAAAACAAAGAGAAAAATACTACTCACACTAGCTTTAAAAAAACCAAACCACTCTTCGTCTCCACACCCGCTAATTGTTTTTTTTTATACGTACCTACAGTTTTATCTGATATCAATAAAAATTTACACACGTATACTTTAAATCAATCAGAAAATTCAGTCTACATTTGGTATACAAAAGCCCAATCACTCTTCCCCTTTACCCTCACCCCTTTTAATTTCCAATGTTCTTTACAAAAATCCACAGTTTTAAATCCCGTCAAAATCAATTAAACTATTTTTAAGTCGTGGCATAGTATTTATAAAATAAATGTGTCATAATGTCTCAACATGTTCTTCAGATTTCAACATGGATCCCAAGCTTTCACGTTGTGAAAACCAATTAATAATCTATATTTTCTGTGTGATGCCGGAGCAAACATATATTCCAGAGACAGATGTGGTATGTATTAATGCCCAGATGTTACATGTTTCGGTTATCGACCAGCAGCTTTAACAGATGTTATGATACCATCGAAACATAGCCTTTACCAAAATGTATACTGACATTCCTTAACACAACACCCAATTCACTCCGTTCTGGAAGTTGTTGTGGTATATAAAGACAGAATTCTTCTTTGAAAGCAAACGCTTTAATCTCTGAGCTACCAGGAAGTTCGCAAAATGGTAACTGCTGCGGCATATTTAAAATACAAAACAAACTATAATGTCACTAAAAATTTAAAAATAAAATAATTGTTTAAAAAAACATAAAAACCGCCTTCAAAAAAAGCACTAAAAATTTTAAAATAACTTTATACCTAGCTTAGGAGAAAGTAAATCTAAATGGACAATATTTTACATTACTGTCATTGAAATTTTTACATGAATTAGCTATTTTTGGAGTCTGTGCCAGCGAAAGCAAGGAAAAAAAAGATAAAAACAATAAGGAATAACAATAATACATAAAAAATCATGTTACTGCTTACCTACAATTAATGCTAGAAACATGTATCAACAAAACTGAAACATACAGATGATACGCCAATGTTATACTAACTGTAAATCGTTTACTGCATGATGCAGCCTACCAACTGACACTGTAGCGCCAGAGAAATGCCTGGATGACCAATAAGGCCGAGACACAGATTAAAATACTGTTAATTTGTTTCCTGAAGCTGTCTCCCGCAATAACACTATCTGCCTCACGACATGCTGTAAAATATTGGGAATTTTTGTTCGGAATCCCCGTTTCGCCTCTAACACCAAAAGAAGTTCAGTAATTCGACCTTCGCTATGTGACAGCTGGCATCGACTCCAAAAACAACTAATTAATGTACAAATTTCAGTGACAGTAATGTAAAATATTGTCCATTTACATTTACTTTTTCCTAATCAAGGTATAAAGTTATTTTAAAATTTTTAGTGCTTTTTTTGAAGGCGGTTTTTATGTTTTTTTTAAACAATTATTTTATTAAGTAAACGTGTACAAAGTTCCATCGAAATCAGATAAAAAAAATGTGTGTTTGTATCAAAATTAAGGGGTGTAAAGAGGGAGAGGGAGTGGTTTTTGGATTTCTTATTTTATCAGAAACCTTCTCCATGATAAAATATGTGTGTTTCTTGGTGATCGGTCAAACGGTGTCTCGGAGATATATCACCAGCATTTTTTTATATATAAGACTAGCTTTGTCCGGCATGCGTTGCAATTCCTATTTTTATTTCTTAAGTAGGTACACATATATAAAACAGACACATTAGCATGTACCAAATAACTGAAAGACAACGATTTTTATCCATTAAATTAAAAATAAAGTTTTTTTATGGAGCTTTGGGTTATACAACATTTTTTGTCTTTGGTCTTCTGCAAGAGTAGAGTACCCGGCGTTGCTCGGCAGGTGGATATGAAAATTCTGATGTTATATCCATTTTGATCTGATTGTATTTAAAAAATTTCCTTCACCATCTACTTTCGAGATATTTGCGAAAAACTGAATGGTTTCATGTGTACATTTTGTGATGGGTGAGAGTGGGTGGGTTTTTGTAAACCCAATGTAGGCAATAAATTTTTCCTTGTTTTAAAGTATACGTCTGCAGTGTTCCATCAAAAATCTGATAAAAGCTGTGAGTTTCTATAAACAACTTTAGAAATTAAGATGGGTTAGAGTGAAGGGGGGGAGGGATTGGATTTTTGTAAACCAAATGTAGACAATAATTTTTGTTTGCTTTGATGTATACGTGTGCAAAGTTACTTCAGAATCTGATAGAAACTGAAGCTTTGTACAAAGAACATTGACAAAAATTAATGGGGTGGAAAGAGTGAGACGGGTTGGGTTTCCGAAAACCAATTTTAGACAGTATTTTTCTGTTTGTTATTATAATGTAGGCCTATACATGACCACTGAAATCGGATAAAATCTGAGGGTTACTATTAAGAACGCTTACAAAAATAAGGGGGTGGAAAGGGGGAGAGGGATAGGGTTTATAAAAACCAAATGTAGACAGTATTTTTCTGTTGGTTTTAAAGTATACATATGCATAGTTCCGTCGATATTGGATAAAAACTGTGGGTATGTGTAAAGAACATTGACAATAATTAATGGGGTGGAAAGGGGGAGAGGGGTTGGGTTTTCGCAAAACAAATGCAGACAGTATTTTACTGTTTTTTTTTTTAAGTATACATGTGCAAAGGACCATTAAAATCTGATAAAATATGTGGGTAAGTATAAAGAACGTTTACAAAAATTAAGAGGGTGGAAAAGGAGGGGGGGGGGTAGGGTTTCTAAAAACCAAATATGTACAGTATTCTTTTGTTTGTTTTAAAGTATACGTGTAAAAAGTTCCGTCGATATCGGATAAAAATTGTGTGTATAAAAGATATTGGCAAAACTTGTTGTGGTGGAAAGGGGGAGAGCTGTTGGGTTTCTAAAAACCAAATGTTAACAGTATTTTTCTGTTTATTTTACAGTTCGTGTGTGTAAAGTTCCATCGAAATTGGATAAAAAATGTGGGTTCGTATAAAATTAAGGTTTGTAAAGGGGGAGAGGGAGTGATTTTTTTTTTTTTCTGTCGGAAACCTTCGCATGCGTGCACACATTAACTTACCAAAGTTTCATCGTAATCGGATTAGGAAGATAATGTTTTTAAGTTTAAAAAACATACCAAGCGAGTTGAAAGAGAATCAAAATTTGAATAGAATAGCAGTAAACGGTAGATTCCACCAGAATTAAATTAACTACAAAGCTGAGATGCATGTCAGTTTAAGGAGGGAATTAGAAGGACTCCCGGGATGTAAATATCTTTGAGAGGAACTAAATACTTCAAAGGAGGTAGCCGGATCATGGAGGTGGAGGTAGGAAAAAATGAGGACACAAGGTGTTGCTAAAACTGCGAAGCCGCCTGTAAACTCTGGAGATGACTGCGCATGGGCGGCCGCCATATTAAGAAACAACCTGGAATAACATTCGATAGGTAAGTCACGTTGTAATTATTGTTCTTAAAGTGTTTGTAATGCGGTGTCTGCAAGAGTAGGGCCTGTCATCATAGATTTATAATGCCGGTTAAAAAAAGTTTATTCACAATTCTCAATAGGACGACGATGTTATCAAATATTTGTTGATGCAGAGAAGCATTGATTCTTACTATTTTTCACATAACAGGTTAGCTTTATTGTATACGAACGTTCAAAGTCTGTGTTAAATGGAACAAGTTTACATAGCTATTCAGCGAATAATTATTTTACGTGCTTTAATCCAGTTGTAATTTATATTGAAAGTGTATGATAACATTAATTGTGATAATTTGTGCGATGCAAACTAGGAATCGTTTTTGTCGTTTGACTTTTTAGCGGCAATATTATACCAAATTGTGATTAGCTTGAAATGCAGCCTGTAGCAGAATATTCTTTTTATAGCATAAGGAACCATTTATTTGTTATTAATTACTAGTAATTTCTTGAATGCCATGTTAATGACACAAGGTATGTCGCGATGTAAACTACTCCCATTTAAGCTTACGACTTTTGATTTATGGCAGCAAGGTAATTGCACTGGGCAGTTCTATCATTACCGTGGCACCACAATCTGCTGATGAATTCTTATGTAACTTAACGATACAAATTGAAAGTAAAAAACAATTTTTTTTTATTTCACGCTTAGCTTATTTTCTTTTGGTCCAGGTCGCATTTCGACCTAACCACCTCACTTTTTGCGACAGTATATTTCCAGACCTAAGAGAAATATATATGTAAAAAAAATTATTCTTTATTTTCGATTTGTCTCATTGAGTTCCATAAGAATTAATCATCAGATTGTGGCGCCACGGTAATGATAGAATCCCGTTGCATTGATGCTGCTGGCGAATTAAGTAGAGCTATCCACTACCAGTGCAATTTATCTTCTGAGTAAGCTGTGAATTCTTTTGAAGGTTTCAGTTGTTTTAAATTCCTAACTATTCACCTAAGCTATTTTTAAAATTTGACATAGGACTTGCTTCTGCTTGTAAATAGGTCTAGAACTATTTTTCTTGATTTTGTAATCTTTCCCATTAAAGATTTTGAAATGGAATGTGGTGATATAATCCATTTGAACATCTATATAATCTATTTGAAATATCAATATGACCCTCAGTTTATTTTTGCGACTGTAGGGAGAAAAAAAAAGTTCTGTTTCGCCATACAAAATTGCTATACAAAAAGGTTGACAGCTTGTTTTTCTTAAATGTTAATGTTTGTATGTTATATCAATTAAGGTATTTATAAATGTGAACCCATAAGACTTCATTTTTAGCAATGCGAAGGTTAAAAACGAAGAAATTCTTCCGTTCCATATACATTCTCTGTGTTTCTTGGGCAAGAGACCTTCACCACGCATTGAAGTGAAGCAGGGCGGAGGAGGAGTGGGGGCATGGCCGGAGTGGAGGGGGCATGGCCGCTTCCATACAGACACGGGGAATATGTACAAAAACCTCAAGGGGACTCTAGGATAAACGTGACGCCGCAATCTGGTGATGGATTATTATGTAACTCGATATGACAAATAAAAAATGAAGAATAATTTTTTTTGATATCCTGCTTAGTTTTCGAGATATTCCGTCCCAAATGTGAAATGGTTTTGGTTGAAATTCAGAAGAAAAAATTGGTCAAAGTCAAATTTGATGATGGATTCTTATTTAAAAAGACGAGACAAATGAAAACTAAACAATAAAAATTTTCGATATCTCACCTAGTTCTAGAGATATACTGTATCAAAAGTGAGGTGTCTTGAGTTGAAATGGAGAAGAAAAATTTCGCAAAAGTCAAATTTAAAGATCGATTCTTATGTAACACGACGAGACAAATCGAAAATAAAGAATAAAATTTTTCGATACCTTGCTTAGTTTTCGGGATATACTGGGATTGGCTTGATATGCGGCCTGGACCAAAAATTAATTCTGCCATAGCATTACATGCAGAATGGATATTTCAGTTTTTTTTACTGCCACTTGTGGTTGGGTTGAAATGCGGCCTAGACCAGAATAAAAATAGTTATCTTGTTAACATACATCGTAAGCTTAATTGGAAATGGCTGGAAGTAGTTTCCATCGCGATATACGTTTTGTCACTAACTTGGTTCTCATGAAATTACTAACAGTAATAGATAAATTCTTTGTCCCTCATGGAACAACAAAACCATTCTGGTACAGACTGCATTTAGACCTAACCACAATCTCCATTAAATTTTCGCTACAGAATCAAACTATGTAGACATACCACACACGCGTATTTGAATCGCAAACTATATTTGCAGTAACAACATCGTTTGCTTCATCAAGATTCCTAGATTGCATAGCATAATTTAAAGTATTTCATTTCATCATACAGTATAAACTGCAACGTGACGAAAGAAAGCGCAATACTAAATTCACGGAATAGCGATGTAAAACACACCCCCTTAAATCTCATTTTCAACACTCGTTAAAAAGTAATGCTAGTCTATTATGTGCAAAATAGCAAGGTATGCTGATTTTATACACTACACCAACAAAAATTTGAGAACAAAGTCATCCCATTGAGAGCTATGACTAAATATTTATAGACAGGCAGCGAAGTTTGCAACTTCTACAGCTCACTTCAACAACGATAATTAGAATTCAATTTACTTATGAAATGATATTCCAGGTTCTTTCCTGTCTGGCCTATTTGTGCAACCGTACGCAACACAAGATGGCATTATAAAACACTTGTACACATTACAAAATGAAACAATCACTACATCTAACACAATGTGAACATCGCAATTGTTTGGAAGCGCAATATCGCCGCTGCCGCCACTGCGCATGCGCGAGTCTGCTTCACCGATTTAACGTCACTTCTCCTCCATATATTTCCTTCCTCCATGGGCGACCTCCCCACCCCACCGCTATCCTCTCAGAAGGTCCCTTACGTGGTCTCCTCTCATTTCTTTGCTCCATGAGCCAGATGACTAAATAAAGTTTCAGAATTTAAATGCGGCCAAATAAAGAAAATTCAGACAAAATTTATCAGAATAAAACAGTCTTCAAAGTGACGGGAGTTTTCAGAGAGATAGGAGTAAAAATAGAAAATCATGAAATCCTTTCCCACGCTCCGGGGCATTATAAACCCTGGAATGCTGCCTCGCCATACAGTTTGAAGTTGTGTTCGTGATTTTGTTGGAAATGCTGGACTTTTTTCTCAAATATGTAATTGGATCTTAGAAATTTTAGCGGAAAATATTTCGATGAAGTGGAACTTAGAAATGTTACAATGTGAAAGGATGTTTAGAGGTAGAAACTTTTGCTGACGATGTACTGTCTAGTAGTAGTGAAGAGTTCTTGTAAGCTCTTTCTTAATGGGGGTTGCAATTCTGTTTTAGATTGCAAGAGTGTATGCTGTTATGTCAGAGAGAGAGAGAGAGAGAGTGTGTGAGTGAGAGTGTGTGTGTGTGTGTGCTTTCTGTGCTCTACTTGAACATTATCTGTTCGTTAATAATAGTAAAACAAATTGGACATCGATTTAATGAACCTAGAAATATCAGATTCAGGCACTACATCCACGATTACAGCTAGTGACAAAATGTTTTGCTCACTGCAATTTATATTTTTCTCCTTTTTTATTTCGTTGTATAAATGTTTAATCGGCTTTTATCGGCTAGTTGTGATTTCGCTTGTATCGTCACAGCAGATATAATTTGTAGCCAATTGCCTTTATCCTGTTTTGTTTTGCAGGTTAAGGACTTCAGAGCTCTGTATGCCAAAGTTATCGTCGACAAGCATGAAGATGTAATGGCCAAATTTGGTGCTATTTTGGCACAAGGAATAATTGATGCAGGTTAGTAGTGAGACTGATTTTTCTCATACATTTTTTGTTACGGGATACCTCATCGTCTATCTTCATTATCAGAAAGCTTCCGTTTTTCTGTTCATGTAATACCAACTGAAGTTCGTTTTATTTGTCTTTGGCGAGCTGAGGTTTTTTGTTCTATTTCCAAATTCGTTCTCGATAAATGCCACAAAAAAGCAAATACACGAATTTAAAAAATTATTTCCTCGTGAAGGTTAAATCTCAAACATTATGCAAAGCTCTGAAAGAATAATTAAAGTTGCTTCCAATACTAGTGGAAGCGACTTTTTCTAATTTTTTGTGCCGTACAGATTTTGTTTCCATGTAGGTTCCTAAGGAAGAATATCTGATGGAGAAGTTTTCGATATTATAAAATTATTTACTTATTGCAAACTGAACCTCCTAGAATATGGCAATTTACCAGGACGTAATAAATTGGTGCCACGAGTACTTTTAGGGGATGATGACTTCTCTTTGTCTCTAAATTTAGTGAAACCATATTCCGAAACACAGGAGAAAGGTTTTCCTAAAAGAATATAATGTTACCGTCGCTGTAAATCGAAGAGAATGTCAGAAAAAATTTTGAAATTTTTTTATTCAGGATACTTATAAAACCATTACTTTTGCAACGAGAAACTGCAGAAGTTGTAATGGCTTGCAATTGCCTACATAATTTTTACGGAATAATTCACGTTCCAAAAATTTCTACACCCCACTAGGAACATTTGATATTGAACTTAATAATGATACAGGAAACATTTTAAGACGCATCATGGTTGAGAGAAACTAAAAGTAAATCTTTTAGTTCGTACAGAAAAGTTCCACGAAATGCTTTAAGTTAAGCAAAAATATGTGCCAAAAATTTAATGTTTTGGTTTTACAACGATAGGATTGGTACCTTGGCAAC
This sequence comes from Vandiemenella viatica, assembly GCA_031002005.1. NCBI lineage: Eukaryota > Metazoa > Arthropoda > Insecta > Orthoptera > Morabidae > Vandiemenella > Vandiemenella viatica. The sequence continues at coordinate 297,525,931 of JARYHS010008074.1, forward strand.
ATAACTACTGAATTATAATTGTCTTAGAAATGAGATTATAAATAAATTAAACTGATTACCTGCTTCAGATTTTTTAATTTTACGGAACTTTTTTTCGTTCTCGGTAAAACTGGGATTTTTTTTGTTAGCTTCATCCGAGATCGGCACCACACACCTACACTAACGCCACTCGACGCATCATATTTATTCTCCCTGTGTTTATAAGTTTCTATCTTTAGTTTCTAGACACATGAATATTTTCTATAATTTTGGATTAATTTTTACTATCCTATAAATTCACTTAAATTCCATGCTCACGCCTGTATTTTGACAAAATGCAAGTCTCAACTTCCAACAAGATTCCTACATTGAGAGAATGTTAAAAAATGTTGCACTATGTTACATATTATCCTTTGGTCTTTACCGCTATAAATCGATTTATGCAACATACAGCAAGTTTTCACGCTGCAATGTGTCTCATTTGTACTACTGCTCGAGTGTGGACGCGCCTTTATCCTCGACCCCATGTTCTCTGTGATTGTCTGCAGGTGGTCGCAATGTAACCGTGTCCTTGCAGTCACGAACTGGCCACACCAACATGCTGGCCGTGGTGGGTGTGCTGGTGTTCACTCAGTATTGGTACTGGTTTCCTCTCGCTCACTGCCTCGCTCTCGCTTTCACACCTACCTGCCTCATCGCTCTCAATGCTCAGCTCAAGGTACTCTTCATTGTTTGCAGTCTCATTTCCTCCATTGAGTAAATACTTTTAACGCAAATTTTCAACAGATAACGCTGCAATGTATTTTGCAGATGCCCAAGATGGAGTTCCGTTCGAATGCTAGGCCGTCACTGTTTGCCTACCCACCGCCTCTAGAAGAGAAGAAGCGTGAGGAACGGGAGAAAGTAACTACAGCTGTCCTCAGCATCGCTGCGCGCGCTCGACGTCGCCAGAGGGACGCCGACAAGATGGATGTGGTGAGGACCGCTTCTCGACGCTACTTAACCATTGCTCTAGTTTCAGATTTCTTAGTGTTTTTCTCCCATCGCACTTGTGATATGGTCATTTTTTCTGTAATCATATTCATCTTTCAGTTTCTTCATATCCATTCTGGTCGGTAAATGGTTAATATTTGTGCCTTGCATTCTGTAAAACTCAAGTTCATTCCCTGGTCCAACCATCTGATTTTGATTTCCCAAAATCACTCCATACAAATGGTTTCTGAATATGGTCATTGCCCAATTTTTTGCCACTTCTTAACCACGGTCCTCCCCCGACTTTTACTAGCTTCAAACTCCTAATCGAAAAATGTTGTTTAAATCCTCTCTATACTCAGTTGCAATCTGATACTATATCTTATTCCTGCTGTATTATAGTTTTGGCAGTTACAAATAATTTCAGATTGCTTGCTACCTTCATAGTTATTACCAGCTGTGGGAACATATGTCACAGTTACTCTCAAGCATTTCATACAAGTTACTTTAAACTGCTTCTACTTGTAAACTAGTAAAATGAGTGCTTTAATTTCCTTACCACTGTTCAAAGCTCATATCTTATGTTAAAGATTAATCCTCTATTTCTTTAGGGCCTTGATGTCGACATGCCCTAAATCCCAAATACAACAGCTACTTCTAATGGGTTTTTTTTTTTTAAATAAATAAAAAAATTACTGCTATCCTTCTGTTTCTTCAGATATAGGCATCGCACTGTCACTTCTTAATCAAGCTGTGTAAAGGCAAGAAATTTTTTATCGGTAGGCTTTCGTCGCTAACATGAAAATTTTAATTGTTATAAAATAATTTTTTTATGTTTTAACTTTTTTTACTACCAATTTTATATGGAAAGGGAAGCTAAAGTAGACCCATCTTTTGCCAATATTGAAAGTCAGGTCTGTGGCTATAAAAACACTGCACAAACTTAGTGTCCACATTCCTGTGGCTGTGTTGAAGGAGTGCACACCTGAAACCTAGCCATATGCTTTAACTGCTGTTATCATGACTAAGGGCAAAGCCCAAAATACTATGTTTTATTTTTCTGCACCCCTCCTTCTTCCTGCTATGACATGTGATGCGTCTAATTTATATTTCTTTTACATTTTAGCTATCCTCACATCATTTCTTCATGTTCATTTCTGTCTGAGATTGCTATCAATTTTTTATTTATTTTCTACTCTTTCACAAGGACATGACTAGTTTTATTTTGAAAGACAATGTGTTCTCAGTACAGTTTGTTCAGTCAGTAGTTGTAAGCTTTTATTTGTATTTTTTGTGTATTTCTCATGTTTCATGAATTAGGTTTGTTCTGCGACTTAAAAAGCTTTTAATGACACTTTCACCTCCTTAATTGATGTTTAGGGAACAAAGACTGTAAAAGGTAAATGCAATAATGATAGACCCATTCCCTTTTTTAATTCAAAAATATAGCCAATTTCTAAATAATATTAATTAACCAAATGTTCTCTGACTTGCTTATGATAAAATGTTTTTCTCAATTTATCCAGAGTTATCGCCATTCTTATTTACATGGTAATTTATTCATCATCATCAGTTTCCAGCTACTAATTGGGTCTGCTTTGTGCAAAAGCATCTCCATTTTCTACTTTCTTTGCACTCCCTTAGTCCAGTGCTCTCCACTCTTCCATACTGAAATAGTATAGTATACCACCCTAATAAGTCGTTATTAATAATTACTAGACAACCTGTCCGAAAATTTCGCGAATAAAATGTGATTAATAGTGAGGTTGAATGCTTGTAATATAACGAAAAGTAGAACCGCATTTTCATATCAAATATTTATTTGTTTAGTGTAATAAGAATGCATCAAAATATTTACAACATATTACGAAACAGTTAGGAAACTTTAAAACACACTGTATATCCTACAAACTGTCACTGACCTTAACAGAACACAACCAACCTGAACAAAATTCACACAGCACATCAACATCTCTGTGATATGTGTTGCTGTGCAAATAAAATGTTTACATTAGAATTCTATACCAAAACAAAAATGTTTCCGTAATAGAAAAAAATATCCGAAAAGCTACTTATTGTATAACAAACAGTTTATTGACATCTCTGTGATATCTGCTGCTGCAATCCAGAGACTTGGCTCTGAACTGTCTCATATGCTTGACATCTGTAAGCATTAAATCCAAAAAGATCTTTCTTAATTTATGATTTTATCTAATTGGAGACCTTGATCTTTAAAACGATACGTCATTTATCGATTTTGGTTAATTACCGAGGGAGATAGATGACTTGACATAGGGAGGAAAAAACACGTTGTAGAAATATATTGATGCTTTTGCCCTTTAAGGGTCAAATTCCAAAAAAAATCTGTGTGACCGAAACGGATACTTTAATCTTTAAAAGGATACCTCATTTATCGATTTCGGTTAGGTATCACAGGAGATAAATGGCTCATGACAGAAAAATACGTTGTAGAAATATTAATACTTTTGCCCTTTAAGAAACGAATTTTGAAAAATTACTTTCTTAAAATATGGCATAACAAAACAGAAGACCTTACTAAGGCCATACAAAGACTTCAGTCTTTAAAATGATACCTCATTTATCAATTTTGTTTAATTATCAAGGGAGATAAATGACTTGAGACACAAAAAATTTATTTTTGTAAAATAAATTTTTTGTGTCTTTAAGGGGTCAATTCAGAAAAAAATCCATTCTTAAAATATGATCTGATCACAGCATACACCTTAATCTTTAGGATGATACTCCAATTATCTATTTCATTTAGATATTAATGGAGATAAATGGCTCATGACAAAAATGCATTGTAGAACAATTGATACCTTTTTCCTTTAAGGTTGAATTTCAAAAAAGAAATTTACCAAACCTGAGACTTTACTTTTCATAATCCTACTTCATTGATCGATTTTGATTAGATATTCAGGAAGATAAATGAATCGAGACACAATAAATGCATTTTAGAAATGCTGTAATTTTTTCCCCTTAAGGGTTGAATTCAGAAAAATCCCTTTCTTAAAATATGATGTGACCACAGCTAAGACCTTAATCTTTAGAATCATACCTCATTTATCTATTTCGGTTAGATATTAATGGTGATAAATGGCTCATGACAGAAAAATACATTGTAAAACAATTGATACTTTTTCCCTTTAAGGGCTGAATTCCAAAAAAATTCTTTCTTCATATAATGTCACCAAAGTGGGGATTATTTTTTCGTAATGCTGCTTCATTTATTGATTTCGGTTAGGTATCCAGGGAGATAATGGCTCAAGACACAAAAAATGTATTTTGTAAATACTGATATTTTTGCCCTCTAAGGGTTAAATTCAGAAAAATCCCTTTGTTAAAATGTGATGTGACCACAGTGGAGACCTTAATCTTTAGAATGAGATCTCATTTATCTACATATTATTGGAGATAAATGGCTCGTGACAGAAAAATGCATTGTAGAACAATTGATTCTTTTTAATTGAGCCCTTAAAGGGAAAAAGTAATTCTTTCTTAATATATGATTTCGCCAAAGCCGAGACATTATTCTTAGTAATCCTACTTCATTTATCGATTTCGGTTAGGTATCCATGGAGATAAATGGCTAGAGACACAAAAAAACGCGTTTTAGAAATATTGACATTTTTGCCCTTTAAGAGTTGAATTATGCAAGATTCCATTCTTAAAATATAATGTGCACTCAACGGAGACCTTTATCTTTGTTATGATACCTCATTTATCTATATCGGTTATATATCAAGGGAGATAAATGGCCCGTGATACAAAAGCGTGTTGTAAAAATATTAATACTTTTGCCCTTTAAGGTTCGAATTTCGAAAAATTCCTGTCTTAATATGTGATGTCACCAAAGCAGAGATCTAAATCTTTAAAATGATACTTCATTAAACGATTTCAGATAGGTATCTATTGACATTTTTGCCCTTTAAGGGTTGAATTTCGAAAAAATTGCTTTCTTAAAATATGATGTCACCAAAGTGGAGACCATAAGCTTTAAAATGACACCACATTCATTGATTTTGGTTAAATATGATGAGAGATCAAGGCTTGTGACAAAAACCTTATAGAAATAATATATATGATTTTACTTTATCAAAAATGTATATGATTAATTATTTAAATATTGAATTGAAAAGGATGCTCGAAAATATTTACTGATCAGAAGTAGTATAGTATAACAGACTATTCAGAGAATAATTACTCTTAGGAAAAATCGGTTGTTATAGAGACCAGGAAAAAAAAGAGAGTTTTTCTGGCGAACGACTAGACAAGGTTAGTTAGCATTCTGGCGATGTGTTGAAATAAAAGTTGCTGTCAGCTAAGGACCTGAGTAATTCTTCGGTTTATATAAGGTGAAATAAATGTCAAGTGAAAAATAAGAAAGACTATTATTATTATTCACCACAAGAACTTAAAAAGTGATTCGGTACTCCTGGCGATATATTAATCCATAATAATTATAAATCAAAAAGGAGTTAATAAAATATAACATCGGCGACTTAATAATATACAACAGTAGGAGTAAAAAGTCGTAACCTGACAATATAATCTTTTAACGTTTGGCCTACAGACATAAGGCCGTAGATGGGCACAGATAATCAAAAAGTTAACTTCGTTAATTGTTATTCCGCTACCGAAAAAGTTAACTTTGATAATCGTTAAAGCGTTACATTTTTGCAAATTTAACGCAAGTTAAAGTTAACTGTTAAAAGTTTACCATCCAAAAGTGGAGCTGATGTTTACTTATTACAATAGGTGTTACTTCAAGCAGTACCAAGGTACTATATATAGTAATGTAAATCAATAATACATCTACCTAATGTCCTCCTGGAAATTGAGTTTTTACTAGTATTCAACGTTTTAATCAGCTTCTCAAACGTGTCTGATTCTTCGACGTGAAGTGCAATCATGTTGGCAACGAAAAGGTTTACAATACATCGATTGACACCAGCTTGGAATCGACTGTGCTGGTATCAACAATGCCAAATGTTTATTGACATAAACTTTTATTAACAGATGGAGATGAAAACAAATCAATTCTGCTGCTATCTACATCAGAAGAAGGCACAGCACTTGAAGTCTTTGAATTATTTTTCTTTTTTCCCATGAGTTGACCCTGCTTTTGTTTTTTCTTAAAACTGTTCATATTTGCATATATACATCCTCTTCAAATGATTATTAAGGCTAAACATGTGAGCCCTGATTTTAGAAAGTTTAGGCAAACACAGTTTGCATTCATAAATCAACTGTTCTCCCTGTCTTGCTTTAAATGCAACATAATCAAATATATGTCGCCAAGGATTTTTAATATTGTCATTGCTGTTGTTAGCGTAGGTGCTTTCACTAAGAGTTTCAAGAGTTCAATTTCCATGGCTTAATCATGTAACGAATGTCAGTTTAATTTATTTCACCAATGAACACCAAACCAGTACCAACTAAAAGTGACAATTTCCTGGCAGTAAAAAAAAAAGTGAAATTATAATAATATCATAATCAATCACCGATCAAATTAGAAACGAGTAGTGAGCACAGGTTTGCAGACATAAAATAGAAACTCTCCAAAACTCTAGTTTTCCTGCTCATGCCTACGCCATGCCTAGCATAACCGTTATATGTGCATCACACTCACACTAGCGTTACCTACCTAGCTTGTTCGCTATTCGACCTGTCGAACGATCAAGTGTGGCGTGGCGCGCAATTCAAACAAACCAACTACATCAAATACCAATGTAACGGACTTAAGTTAACGGTACTTTCAATTTAACGGAAGTTAAGAGGAATGTTAACGCTTTTTTGGTTAACTTAAGAGTTAAATTTTTGCAATTTTGTTAACTTCGTTAATTAACGATTAACCGTTTTCTGATCAGCTGTATATAAGGCATATTTAAATTTATTGTTAATAAACAATCAAAAATTATATACAAGCAACAGCTTTGTCCTAAATCCATGACAACTAAAATTAAATGATTAAGCAATACAAGACAAAAACCGTTTTTTACAAATTACACATTTACAATTTGCAGCAGGACACATAATGAAATTACTTGTTAAAAGTTATGGCTTCTATTTCATGCACAGAAGCTACTGAATCAAACTTGTACAAATGCCATGGCTAATTTCTCAGCTTCTATCTCGGAGAGTGAGGGTACTTATGGTGAGGACTTTTCCGCTTAGAGCATTAGTTTGGGCAACGATGAAGGTCATAAGTGCAAACACCATATTAGGAATTTATGCAAAGTTTGTCTTTTACTGTCCGATCGGCGGTAACTTATTCAGCACCCTCTGACCCCACACTGAACTTAAATGCTATTGGCATACCATTCGCTCCTCCAAACACATTCTTTCCTTTGACAGGATTGGATGATTCCTTCAGAAGCTGTCGTACTTTTTTCGTGTTCATTCAGTTTTCCACCTCTCTGTCTGATTAGTCACAGCATTTCTAATTTGGTGAGTCTTGACGTTTTCATGTATCTACAATTGGTCACGCCAGCTAAGTGCTATAACAGTTTTACATAAATCTCACCCATCACAATATCCATGGACAGATCTGTGGCTGATTCTCCTCCTCCCCTCCACCATGAGCAGTGAAAGGTCATATATGTATATCTGCCTTTTCAAATTAGCACGTCCTATTGTGTGTGTTTGTGGTCTTTCGTTCCAGTCTGAATGGAGAGTTCGCTGAAACAGGCTAGAAGTTCGCTGACCTCTGCTCTGCAGAAAGTCCTTCACACACCTTGGAAATATTACATGAAGACCGCTTAATGCATGCCTTGTTGCATTGCCCTGATAACTCATTATTATGTTAATGTGGTCCACAGTTCACATTCTTCCACTCCGTTCAGCCGTCTTTATCTAACCACCGCTTTCCTAATGCTCCTATTTCTGTTACCATTTCCAAACGCACTATTTTGATTGCTAGTGTCATTCCACCATGCATCTTACCCAGAGCTGCTTCCACTTCTTCCCAGCATGATTATTGTCCTCCTGCTTCTCTTGTAGTAAATGTGTCCAATCGGGGTTCGACAAAGCTTCAAAATGCTCATCCCACATAATTTTTAGTGTTTTGTACTATTTATTTCCTTTCCATTATCATCCAACACAAAGGGGTTTTCATGCATATCCTTCCCTTTCGTTTTACCATCCTGCAAAGTTCTTTTTTATTACATTTGCTCTCTTTTTCATCATCTCATTCCATTTCTCCAGCACCTTCCTCCTTTCTTCTACTATTTCTTTGGCCTCCTCATTTTTGTTTATATAATCATCTCTTGTCTCTGGTGTCCTGTGTTTTAACCACTCTCTCAAGGCCTTATTTTTCAACTCTACTGCTTCTTTTAGTCTGTCACTTTACAGTACAGTCTTTTCACATCTGTTTGTGTGCCTATTCATTTCAAATGTTGTTTCTGCTAATGTCCCTTTAAATTCCTCCCATTCCTTTTCCTTTATCTCCATTTACCCTGTGAACACTTTGCTCCTTACAACTTTCTGGTATTCCTCTTCATTATTACGTTCTTTCAATTTGCATATGTTTATTTTACTATCCTATCTTTGAGATTTTCTACTATCTGTCACTGTTATCATCTTCATTACCAGTAGCTGGTAATCACTATCTAATGTCTCTGAGATAGTATTATCTTTACATCCACCACATTCCTGTTCTGTTCTCTAATAGATATCATGAAGTCTACGGCAGACTTCCTCTATCATCACTATAATAAGTAATTGTGTGGCTCTATTAATTTTGTGTCGTGAATTTCTTATTCTCATACATTGCTCTTGCAGAAATCAAGTAGTAGGAGGAGGGTTTGGACTCTGAAATACAGCTGATAATTTGGTGCAGGTCTCAAATCACAGTTGGGAATGTTTCTTGTGTGAGATATTAGCTACTTCTATCCTTGATGTAATAACCCTTTCATAAAACATAAGTTCAACCACCATGCTCTGTTGATGCGTGTCCAATATCAATCTCTGCATTGTACTGAATCATATATATAGAGCCAGATTTTTTTTCCATATATTGCCAGGAAACACAATACATAATAAAGGAGTTGAGTTTGTAGTCTTAGAAGACAGATGGAAAATAAATAAAATAATATTGGTGTGTATTCGACTTAACACGAAGCTTGAATGGAAATCTGACAAATATTCAGAAGTTTCGTATATAATATAAGAGATGACCAGCACAAATAAATTAGCATCTGATGCTTTAGTAGGTGTATAAGAAAATCGCCACTGGCCTAAAATTTCCATTACAATTATTTATTAATAAGTATATGAGTTTTATTATTAGTTGAGAATCAGGAATTAGTTCTATCAAAACCATTAGTTGTAGTATGATAATAATCTCGTGTGATCTTAATCATTTCATAACAGGGTTTCTTACTGGCTGCGTAACCTGCTATCTTAGCTGCCCAGCCTATCCCTATAGTCCTCCTAGGTATAGGGCACGTACAGTTTAATAAGGAATCTGAACCACGGATGTGTTCTGGCATTATTCACATTAAACAACAAGATGTGCGAGAGGTGAAGAGCCTTTCAAAATTCCAGCTGATACAATGATTCGAACCAAGGACCTTTCTGTCTCCATCACATATCTTAACCACAAAACCACCAGACTACTCTTCATTATGATCAGTTGGAAAGTCTAGATTATTTTTAATTCTCATGCTTGTGTTATCTGCTGAAAAGACCAATTTTGGGTTGCCGTTTACTTATTTTAGATGTATCTATGCTCTCCTCAAACATAGCTGGTAAATTACATTTTCTGAAAGTAATTAGCTAGAAAGTTCAGAATTTATTTGATAGTGAGTGACCAGTTTTTCTTTCTTGATATTTAGTAAGTCTAATTTTGAATTTTAGTATTTATTGAGTATTATATTCAACATTCAAAGAGGAACAATTAGCTGAATCTAAAATATCATTAGAAATTCAGACTTTTGTTTCATCTCATTAATAATAATGATGCCAATCCATTCTTTTCTGTCAGCTATTTTCAACTAAATCTGTAATGTCCTTTTCATCAAGTTTTCTCATTCACTATTTCTTTTATGCAGTATTAAATGTTTTCCTTACCACTATCATGTTACAATTATAGATGATTGCTAATTTTGTTGCTTTTTTTCATAAAATTCTACTAACAACATAAAAAAAAAATCTTTAGGATGAAGATAAAGATGAAGCAAAAGATAAGAAGGAAGAGAAAAAGGAGGATAAGAAAGATGATAAAAAAGACACACAGAAAGATGAAAAGAAAAAGACTGGGAAGGACGATGATAAGAAGGAAGCAGAACCGTCTTTCGAAATGCTGAGCAACCCTGCTCGTGTAATGAAGCCACAGCTGAAGGTATTGCAGCTCCCAGAAGGTTGCCCATATGCACCTCTTAAAGATGTTTCCATTGGTGGAATCATCATGGTTCGACAATTAAATCCTACTGCGGAGGAGGAACTTGTAGAACCTGTAGCTGGTATGTGTTTCAAGTTCTTATTTTAAAACTATTTTGTCACTCTTTTTGTTGTTTAGCTTTAATTCTTCACGATTGCATTTTAACAAAAGAAAAATTTTATATTTCAGCTTTTGGCCCAAAACCAGAAGATGACAAGGAACCCGAACCACCAGAACCATTTGAATACACTGAAGATTAAAGAACCTCTATTATTTATTTAAGGTTCAGAATTAAATTTTAATGTTCTAGTTTTTGTTATGTGTGAGAAATATTAGTGAAAAGCATAATAGATGATCGTTTCAATAATCTTCTGTTCAATACCAAGTAAATTAAATGTGAGTTTTGTGTGCCTTTTTACTTTGGTTAACCACCTATTTGTGATGTATTAATTTCATAAGGATAAAAATCTAATAAATTTTAAATGATAAACTGGAGCCTTTCATTTACTGTTACACAAACAGTGGTTTCATATTATTGCAGATTTCTTCGTATTCTATTTTAGTAGAGCAGTTCATACATCATATATTCACTTGATTTATTAAGAAGTAATACTATTTTTGCTCTGTTGAATGAATACAAGAACACAGTAGTACAGTGGCTAGAATAATGTGCTCTCAACTAGAATGTTTACAAAGTCATATATTTTATTGATGATGCTAACTGAATGAAAATAATGTGTCCTTACAGCACATACTATTATCAGATGAAAGCTATTTATTGGCATTGTAATACTATAGGGAATAATTTATATCAAAGAATAGCATTAAGAGAATTTTCATTGCTTTACTAGTGCCAAAATTTTGTTACACGTCTCCAGACTTTTGAAGCAAATGTTTTTATAGCTCCAATGATTTGTATCACCATTAAATGTGAAGTAATTACTTCTCTGTCCTGTACAGACAGAATTTTGGGGAACTGGTAACTCTTTAATAACAATTGACTAGAATACACCAGATGCTAGATAAATATATGAAAATGGATTGTTTAATAGTTATCTACTCCATGCAATTCTCATATTTCTCAAAGGTATTCTTTATTAGTTCCAAGATTCTTTCATCTTTTTCTCCCTTTTTTTAGGCTTACCCATGCTCTTTTACATGGCAAATTCTAGTACCTCTGACAGATTAACACACTAAATAATAAATTCTGTTTATTATTTAAACAGTATTGTTAACCGACTTCAAAAAAAAAAGGAGGTGGTTCTCAGTTCGTCTGTATTTTTTTTTTTTTTTTTTTTTTTTTGTATGTATGTATGTTCAGCGATATCTTCACCAATTTTGAACTGATTTAAATGAAATTTTTTTAGTGGATAGGGTATACCTCCAAAGTGGTCCAATATCAATTTCATAGAGAAACCACCCCTTCTACCCCCTTTCACCCCTTAATTTTTACACAAATCCACAATGTTTATTCAATCTCGATGAAACTTTGGACAAACATAGCCAAAAATAAACAGAAAAATACTGTCAACTTTTGGTTTAAAAAAAACTGAACCCCTCTCCCCCTATCCACCCCCCTTAATTTTTGCCAATTTTCTTTATTCAAAGCTACAGTCGACACCATTTAACTGATCTCCATTAAAGTTGGCAATTACATGTAGTTTTTCATGGAGAAAGTATCTGACCAAAAAAATAAAAATAAAAAACCACCCCTCTCCCCTTTACACCCCTTAATTTTATAGAAACGTACATTTCGTATCTGATTTTTATTGAACTTTTCCCATGTATACTTTAAAACAAAGAGAAAAATCCTGTCAACATTTGGTCTGCCAAAGCTCAACCCCCTCCCCGCTTCCACCCCTTTATCAAAGTTGGCATATACATGTAATTTTTCATGGTGAATCTGACCATAAAATAAATAAATAAAAAACAATCCCTCTCCCCTTTACACGCCTTAATTTTTATACAAAACCACATTTCTTTATCTGATTTCGATGAAACTTTGGACATGTATAGTCAAAAATAAAGAGAAAAATGCTGTCAACTTTTGGTTTGAAAAAACTGATGCCCTCTCCCCCATCCACCCCCTAAATTTTTGCCAATATTCTTTATACAAAGCTACAGTCGACACCATTTAACTGGTCTCCATTAAAGATGGTATATACATATAATTTTTCATGGAGAGGGTTTCTGATCCAAAATAAATAAATAAACCACCCCATGTCTCCCTTTACACCCCTTAATTTTATAGAAATCTACATTTCTTATCTGATTTTTATTGAACTTTGCTCATGCATATTTTAAAAAAAGAGAAAAATCCTGCCAACATTTGGTTTACCAATGCTCAACCCCTTTCTCTCCTTCAATCCCATTAACTTTTGTCAATGTTCTTTATAAGAAGCTACAGTCGCGATCGTTTTACCGATTACCATGAAAGTTGGTGCTTATATGTATTTTTTCACGAAGGAGGTGTCTGACCAAAAGATCTAAAAACCACCCACTCTCCCCATTAAACGGCTTAATTTTTATACACAACCACAGTTTTTATCCGGTTTAGACAGAACTTAGCAAATTTGTACAATAAAACAAAGATAAAAATAATGCCAACTCTTGGTTAGCACAAACAGAACCCCTCTCCCCGTTTCCACCTCCTTGATTTTTGTCAGTTTGTTTTTAGAAAGCTATTTGACCGATCTTTATGAAAGTTGGCGCATATATATGTAATTTTTTATGGATAAGATTTCTGACCGAAAAATAAAAAAAAAACTACCCTAGCTCCCATTCCCTTAATATTTTTACAAAACCCACATTTTAATCCGATTCGGAGGAACTTCGCATGCATTTACTTTAGAACAAATAAAAAAAGAAATATACTGTGCACATAACTTTCACAAAAACGCAAACCTTATCCCCCTTTCTACCCCTTTAATTATATCTACATCTGTACTCTGCAATTCACAATTACTGTGGGTGGCAGAGGGTGCTAAGCACCAATCCTTTTTTAGAGTATTCCAATCCCGAATAGAACGAGGAAAGAAAGAATACATAAATGTATCAGTACGGCATCTTATCTCTCGAATCTTATCCCTTCTGTCATTGCGACCCAAATAGGTTGGTGGAAGAAGTATTTCGTTGCACTCGTAAATTAGAGATTTTCGCATATTCTCCAACAAATTTAAACGAAAACGACGTCGTCTGTCTGCCAAACAATCCCAGCCCAACCCACATATCAGCTCTGTGACACTCACATAAGGACTTTAACTAGCGGTCACGAATCGAGCGGCTCTCCTCTGTACTTTCTCTAACGTGTCAATCAAACACTTGCAATATGGATCCCAAATTGCACAACAGTATTCCAAATGTGGACGCACTAGTGTTTTGTACGCTATTTCCTTTGTATGAGCATTGCAGCTTCTCAAAATACGACCTATAAAACGTAGTTTAGAATTAGCTTTGCCTACGGCGGAATTTACTTTCAATGTTCTTTATACAAAGCTACCGTTTCTTCCTGATTTAGAAGGAAGTATACTGCAAAACAAACAGAAAAATACTGTCTACATTTGGTTTCGAGAGTCCAAACTCCGCTCATTCCTTTCCATCCTTTAATCTACAGTTTCTATCCGATTCTGAAGGAAATTTTCACACGTATTCTTTATAACATACAGAACAATTAGGTTTAAATTAGGTTGCATAAGCCCAATCCCTCTTCCCTTCTACCACCACCCCTCCTAATTTCCAATGTTCTTTATAGATACCCACAGTTTTATCAGATTTCCATGGAACACTGCACATGTATATTTAAAAACAAAGAGAAACATAGTGTCTACATTCTGTTTACAAAACCCTACCACTCACTCCCTTACCCCATTTAAGTTTTGCAAATGTTCATTACACAAAGCTACAGTTTTTATCTGGTTTCGATGGAAATTTGCACATGTATACTTTAAAACAAAGAGAAAAATACTGCCCACACTAACTTTACAAAAACCAAACTACTCTTCTTCTCCACACCCCTTAATTGTTTTTGTACATACCTACAGTTTAATCTTATATCAATAGAAATTTACACACATATACTTTAAATCAATCAGAAAAGGCAGTCTACATTTGGAATACAAATGCCCATTTTAATTTCCATTGTTCTTTACAAAAATCCACAATTTTAAATCCCATCAAAATCAATTGAGCTATTTTGAAGTCATGGCATAATATTTATAAAATAAATGTGTCATAATGTCTCAACATGTACTTCAGATTTCAACTTGGATCACAAGCTTTCAGGTTGTGAATATCAATTAAAAATCTATATTTTCTGTGTGTGGCATGTATTAATGCCCAGATGTTACGTTTCGGTTATCGACCAGCAGCTTTAACAGATTTTATGATACGATCGATACATAGCCTGGACCAAAATGTAAACTGACATTCCTTAACACAACACCCAATTCACCCATTTCTGGAAGTTGTTGTGGTATATAAAGACAGAATTCTGCTTTAATCTCTGAGCTACCAGGAAGATCGCAAAATGGGAACTGCTGCGGCATATTTATAATACAAAAAAAAAACAACTATAATACCACCAAAAATTTAAAAATAAAATAATTGTTTTAAAATAACTTTATACCTTGCTTAGGAAAAAGTAAATCTAAATGGACAATATTTTACATTACTGTCATTGAAATTTTTACATTAATTAATTATTTTTGGAGTTGGTGCCAGCGAAAGCAAGAAAAATAAGATAAAAACATAAGGAATAACAATAATACATAAAAAATCACGTTAATGCTTACCTGCAATTAATGCTAGAAACATGTTTCAACAAAACTGAAACATACAGATGATACGCCGATATTATACTAACTGTAAATCGTTTACTGCATGAAGCAGCCTACAACTGACACTGTAGCGCCAGAGATATGCCTGGATGACCAATAAGGCCGAGCCACAGATTAAAATACTGTTAATTTGTTTCCAAAAGGTGTCTCCCCCAATAACACTATCTATCTCATGACATGCTGTAAAATATTGGGAATTTTTTTCGTACTCCCCTGTTTCGCCTCTAACACCAAAAGAAGTTCAGTAATTCGATCTTCGCGATGTGACAGCTGGCACCGACTCCAAAAATAACTAATTAATTTAAAAATTCCAATGACAGTAATGTAAAATATTGTCCATTTAGATTTACTTTTTCCTAAGCACGGTATAAAGTTATTTTAAAATTTTTAGTGCTTTTTTTTGAAGGCGGTTTTTATGTTTATTTTTAAGAATTATTTTATTTATTTTCACTATAAACACTGGCACCAACTTAGTTCTCTAAAATAAATAAACAAATTCAGAGGAGACCTCTTGCTTATCTTTAAAACAATTTTTTTTTTCAAAGGTAAAATGTTTACTTGGTTTGACTCGCATAATTTTCCAGTTATATCAATTAATGGTAGTCCTAAACTTTCTTTATTCTTACATATTGTTTTTTTTTCTCTCTCTCTCTTAATAAACACTACTAATTCCTATTTCTTACAGACACTTCCTAATTCCTTGTTAACAAGGTTTTTTTAATCCTCAACTCATGACAAAGTTACACTTTCTAACTCCAACTATTTAATTTGGCCAAGCATTGTCTACGTATTTTTACTTAATATAAAGACTGTTGTGCAAGATGCTCACATATAACGTGCTGACAATAGTTCTTTGTGTAGTATAACTGAATTTGAGATGGACTTGATCCTAGAATTTTACAGTCTATATAGTATCTTCCTCATAATTCCACGAGTGTTACGGAGTCTGTAAACAATGGCCGTCAATTCCAGGAAACAATATATTTCCCTACTATGTCTTGATCAGGGTAAACATTCCTGAACTTCCTATATGGAACAGAATTCTTAAAATTCACTAAATAATGTATATTAATAATGCCATTGTCACATAGTTTCCCAAGATCCCTTCGGACAAATTCCTTCCTCACCCCAGCTAATAAATGAGAGAGATCAGTACACAGTGATGACCAATTCATTTTAGATAGAATGCTATCAAATAAATGAATACACATGTTATAATAAATTAGTAGTAAACCTAGACAAGAAACGTGGCTATGGATTCGATGTGGACACACCAAAGCTCACCACAAGAATGAAAGCCAAGAAAGTGTCATTGATAGTATGGTCTAGGTTGTGGGTGAGAACTGTTTACCTGTGACCATTCATTTTCATGGAAAGTTGATTACTGTTGAAAGCTGTATATGAAATGGCACAGTGGTGGCAGAGGAGTTGGTATATGAGGTGTGCTGTAGCACATGTGGCGTGTCTAATGATGTGAAAAGTTACACCTACTGCTGTATTTGAGTAGGCACTCATAGCCAGGTGTAAGCTATGAGTTTTGCAATGAGGTCTATTACACAAGAAGGACTTTTGTGGCAGTTTCAAAGAATCACAAGGCTAGTGTTAGTAAGGCAAAATATTCTTGAGATTTGGTGATCTACTAATACAGAGAACTGTCTATGAGGAGCCATAGTCCTGAAACATTGGCTATCAGTACACATAGCACAGATACAATACACGGACACAAGAAAAACCACCTGCGAATCTGCAGGTAAATGGACTTAGGTCTAAAGCTGTCTGTCATCGGTCTCTGCAGCGAATTGCAGAATAAGGTAAGCATCTTGCTGCTGCAAGAACCATATTTTGTAAATAGCACCTCGATGGGCAAAACAGCTCGCATTCTATTATGTATCAAAGATGGGGAAATTGCAGGTGAAGCAATCATTGTAACAATCCCTCTCGATATTCTCATGACAAGTGGATAATGTGCACAAGGTAAGTGTGTATTTTGAATAATCTGAACAAATTGAGCAGCATTTCAGAGAAGAGTTGATGGTGGCAGCAGGTATCAAAGATTGCCTATTGCACGAAATGAGTGCAACAGATGGAGCGAACTCAAAACCAAGAAGTTGTGGCGAAAATTCTTCTGCTATAATGGCAATTCATATCCCTGGGAGATAGGGAATCGTGTCCTGAGAGGAAAATTATGGGGAAGAAATATTTTCGACACCATCACAAATGACACAGATACATACTCAGTCTCCTGGGAACAATCAATAAGGGTGTCTGAGCAATTAATGTCCTTAAGAAAACAACAACATAAACTTGACAGAACAATAAAACATGGAAATGAATGACGCATTCATCAGTCCTGTGGCATCAGGTCAAGTCTCCGAAGAGGAGATACATCGAGTGATTAAGTCTTCCAAGACAGTGAAGCCCTCCGGGACTGCATAAACGCAGGGAATGTGGCGTCTCCAGTGGTGATAAGCTTTCTAATCAATAAATACTTCACGGTTAACACCTTTCCCAAGGTAAGTAAAAATGGAGCCTTGTTACTACTCATAAAGTCAAACGAGAATCTACGGGACTTGATAATCGTAGCAGTCGATTTATGTCCCTGGTCTAGGGAAAGTAAAGGATAAGGTCCATATTACCAGGATCCATGAATTGTACACTGACGCAGGGATAGTGTCACTAAAGATTACCACTTATTGTGGATGAACATTTTGCAACACCTCTTACTGTCGAATTGCATTGACCACCTGTGCAGGATAATTTGCGGCTATTTCTGCGACGGGTTGACGAGAACGCCGTGCCCACAAGAAGGGGAGTATAGAAAGGGAGCCCGGAAGGCTCCTTTTGCGGCCCCTTCCATTAAAACATGGTGTCAGATGAACTGCTGGAGAAATAGGAGAACAAACCGAAGAAGCTAATATTGTACTTTACGCAGACGACATCGCAGTCATCCAGGCCGAGATCTGAAGAGAATAGGAAGGGCTGAGATCAAAGACCTTGTTCAAAATCAAACGTCTGGGGCAGTTGTAGAGGTTAAAAAAAAAAAAAAGAATCGTAGGCGCGGCGCCCCCCCCCCCCCAAGAAGGCTCAGGGCCCCCACAAAGTCGCGGGGCTCGTAGCATTTGCTAACTACTGCTACGTGGCTAATCCGGTACCGCTGGGTCATAAAGAACAAGTTTTTGAAATAAATCGCTGTCTTAAATACAGCCAACGTTAAAAGATAGTTTTGACACGGGCAGACAGATCCCCAAGAATCAAACTTGCTGGAAGCACCATCTCCTTCGTTAGTCAGATGCAGTAACAGGGTGTTTTGCTTGACAGTACATGGTCGATTATGCCGATCTGAGGCACATCCAGGAGAAACTTAGGATATCAGCAGCCAGCATATTGTGGGTGACTCGGCATGACTGGAGCGTTAAGATGAGAATGGTCTAGAGCAGGGGAGGTCAAACTGCGGGCCGCATTTTGAACATTTTTCCAGCCCGCGAGATTCATCACATTTTTAGTAAACCAATGTTTAAAAAAATACATTATTTGTGTATCCGTATATTCAAAAATTAACTGTCGTAATTATTATAAAAAAATAGGTTTTATTTTAAAATAATAATCTTACAAATATATAATTCTATATGCGACCCGCGGAGATCATTTGGTTTGGCCACACCTGGTCTAGAGAACGAACACGGCTATTTTAGTGTCAATAGTGACGTGCTATGCGTCACAGTCGGAACTTAGGATGGGGAACACACACTACAGACGAATGATACCAATCATACATTGTCCATATATGTTAATGATGGGCAGGGCATGTAGGACAGTCGAATGAAGCTCTCTACATAGCCACGAACTGTATGCCGTCAAATAAAGAAGTCATCAGAACAGCCTTAAACCTCCGCCTTCGACATGGCTAGGAAGCAGTAATAATCGTCTTTATCACGTAAGGGAATCAAGCCTCGGGCGAGGTACAACAGAATACAGACAGAGAACCCGGATGGAAAATAAAACCCTAAGACAGCGGCTGTATGACGGTGAAGTACCCCACCGACTTATTTAAAACCTGTCGCCTGTTTAAAGACGAAATAGTTTCATTAGAACAGTGTTTCTCAAACTTTTATCTCCCCCTACCCTTATATAATATTCCAGGCAATGGGTAACCCCCTTAACAAAAAAGTGCTATTGTTTTTTTTTCCCTCCACTATTGGCAACAATTAGCAATATTCACCATTGTGCGTGTTATACACTTGAGATTGCCAGTCCGCCATTTCGTAAATCTTGGCGCGAACCCCATACGATCAACTGGCGAACCCCGACGGGTTCGCGTACCCTACTTTGAGAAACACTGCACTAGAAGATCCGGTCAGCATACACTGAACGCCTGGGGGGTGGGGGGGGGGGGAGAGAGCTGATATGCATGATGGACAGCCTTTCTGATTTCTGCGCATTCTTGACGGCAAACTTCAGCAAGAGAAACGGAAGAAAATAAGCAGCTAAGAAGAAAGAAGAGATGCAGTGCTGGATAAGTTTACGACCCGACCCACATGTGTTCAGGGCAATTGTGCTCGGCGTACCTGTGGTTACACTAAACAAATGTCAGTTCCTCGGTAAACAACGTGGGGGCTGCTAAAGAGTCCGTTCTTCCAGGCAAGGAATTGGGAGTAGATGTCTGAAGGGCGTTCTAACCCGATAAATCATCATAAAGGTTGACAGGTCCTTCCGGTTTCCGCATGAATGCACATTAACGACTTCCGCCCACCTCCCCTAAGCAATTAGCGTCCCCATTACGCACCTCACCCCACTGCACGTGGCGCCACTATAACTCATCCCAGCCCACGCGTCTTACGCATGAGTCACAGCTCTCCCAAGCACCTCTAAGGAAATCCATTACGCACCCCACCCCACCGCACGCGTCGCCACACGTGGCACCCCCGCGTCTCCCGCATGAGTCACCAATCACGCGTTCTGTGCATCTTCCCCACCCCTCCGCTCGTGTTGCTGTCCGTCTGTATGACTAATGAACGTGTGAGTTACCCCTTCCTTCTGGTTAACCTCGAAGAAGCAACATGTTTCCAGACCTCTCACCATGTCTCGCCAAGTACTGCTCTTCGCGTCAGTGTACCAGCTCAACACCGGCGATTCCAAAAGGCTGACTTCGGGTTTGTCAACCCAACGTGATTTCGAGCCTGTTGTGGTACTTGAAAAAGCGGGCTACAACAAGATTACTCTCTCGTTCGAGGAATGGGACGTGGTGATCAGGGAGTCGGATGCAGTGTCCAATATGTTCGTCAGCGGTGGCCAGACCAGCATTCCACTCGGCGAGCTTACTGTTTCCTGCCGAACGGAGTCGGCAACGAAAACGTTATGTATTCACCATAGTGCTGATCCTGCCAACGGCATCTTTCTCGCAGAATCTACATAGCAGAACTTCATCGACGCAATGCCTGCAGTGGCCGCATCGTTGCCCGCCAGGAAAAATTGAAGCTGCAACGTCTCCACCTACTACAATCAATTTGTGACCGAGTTGGAGGACAAATTGCTGCGTGATACTACTGTATATGGCGTCAATGTCAAAGCTAATCGATATGGACATCAACAACGTTCTTCCTAGTCAAGTGTCATACAGTTCTCCAATTGACTTTGTGCAACTAAGAAATGAAATCATCACATATAAAAATTTGATCGTGTTTAATGCTGTCAAGAACATTAAAATCAATTTGTATGTGGTTGATAAATAAAAAGCAAGGATTTTAATTTAATTTTTTTTTTATTTCGCCCCCCCATTGGGAAATTAAAAATACATTTTCCACAGCGCACATAGCATTACAAAATAAATGTGCTTAACAAAGTTTTATGAAATTATTTTTACTTGAGTTCTCGTAGTGGAGGACATACTAAATCTTCTATATTGTAGCAGACTTTCTTCCTGATAATCCTCTGGAACCATTGTGCCTTCTCCCGTCCTTTCACACAGATAAATGAATCGTCTTCATTGGTGATTGCATGTAGAATAGTACATAGTTTACTAATATGTACTCCATCAGTGTTCCAAGGTATTCCATGGTAATTTTGTGTCAGTCAAGTAACTGATGGTTCATCACCTCCATATTTGGTGACAATACACTTATGCACTGTGTATCGATGATATTGTCAGATCGTATTATACACACAGCAACTTCTTTGAAAACGAAGACACCATCCTTCTTCTTGAATTCCTGCGCGTCCAGGAAGATGGTCGTCGTGATAATGCGTGGCGGCGAATGGTGATATCCCGTTTTATGTGAGCGTCCTCACAATACTAGTTAGAGGTATGTATTGTACAACACGATCATACAGGATCAGACAGTATACAGATGTGTAGGCAGGGAAATTCTCGCTGTTATCAAATTCCATATGTATATCGACAGGTCCAGTCTTAACTGTTTCATTTTGTTGTTAACAGTCAATTACAACTAGAGATGCAGTTGCAACAAATTCTTCGGGTTTTAATAGTGGTGAGGGGTGATCATGATCATAGTAAGGCTGCTTGAATCTTGCATATTTGTCATACAGCACGATTGTTCTGTTTGTCTTAATGTCTAAATTCATGTTCTCTTACGGGAACGCTACTTCGTTTAGGACCACTTTGGCATTACGGAGAATGACAGTGATCAAACTAAGCTGCACTTTTTTCCGTGTTACGTTTCCTATTTGTTTGAAAACACAGAACTACAGTCCTAGGTTGCTTCAGTTGCGTTGTTGTCTTCAAAGTCCAAACTTGTCTCTTGCTTACAGGAAGTAATGGATATTCAAGAAGGTCCCAACATCTGAAGTGAATGCATATTTTCTTCCCACTTTCCACATGGCAGTATTTCTCTAGCACCTACTTGCGCGTGCGGCATCACCCACGTGACCTTATTAAGACTTAATTTACTCTTTTGAGGATTTGCATTGGCTTGTATGTATGAATTTGTGTCATCCCTAGCACAAATCAATATTAGTTCTTGTTTCACATTTGCAAGTATCCTTTTATAGTCATCGCAAAAGCCTAAAAGCATACTCAATGGTATACATACATCATAGTGCCCATCCCCAAGATTGCGTGGGCTCCATCCTGCATTGTTCAGCACCCCAATTTGTTTAAGATCGCCAGAAATTAGTGTTGGTGGTGCCAAATATTCTATTTCGGTCTATTTCATGTCAATTAATTTCTAGCCGAATTTCCTCAATCAGGAATGCAATAGCATTCGTTGTGAGAAGTGAATTTGTCGCTCCAGTTCCATCTTCTTTGATAAATCTTCATTCAATAAGCAGGTAACTTTCGGCCGGCACTGTATATGTATCTTGGTACTAAATAGGTATCCGAATCTCGTCATTGTTATTAAATGCGGATGGCGTATGCGATTGATGACTCAAAAACTGTTTACGAGTCACCAACTCGTCAAATTCCACAATAGAAGTTATATCAAGTAGCTCATCCATTTTTACGGTATAGCCTAACGACTGTACGAAGAGCACGTTGGCATGTGTTAACCGTTTCACTGTCGATTCACGACTGACAATTGTACGAGATTGTCGCTTCTTGTTATAACGAGCGCCCGTTCTTTATATGTAGTCTCAGAGTAATGGTTTCTCCTTTGAAATCAACCAATTCGCCGACCTGATCGACAACTATAATGTGAATATTGTTGAGCGTTTTCGCAGTGATGGGGAGATAGATGACATTTGCTGGTACTACTACAGTCTTGTAACCCGGCGGCACTGTTGGAAAAAACTCGTGTAGCGTATGTCCCACCTTATCGTTCACGTAATTTCCTGTACATACACTGCACTCTAAATGCATGACATTCACTTTGAATATCTGCAGATTTAGTCTGAAGTATGAAATCCAGCTTTTAACACACGTTTCGAAAAACCGAGCAGTAATCCAATTGAATTTGGTTTACTGAAGTCAATTTCCACAGGCGATATCTCGCACTTGAGTGAATTGTTGTTTGCTCTAATAATCAATTTCTCGTTACTGATCTGCTTAACTAAATAATTTGCCAAAATCCTATGGGTAAATCAATCACTCTTTTCTTCAAGTAGTGAAATTTACAATTTGAATCGTCAACGTTTGGGATAGAGTTATATGTTTGAAAATCCACTAGTCCGATCGAGTACTCGCCTTGGCTCAAAAGTAATCAAACTCTACACTGAGCTATTACCAGACAGGCAGAGCGTCACAGACATGTGTTACTCTGACCAAGGTTCATGCAAGACTGATGTCAAACATTTTCGCACAAGAACTTTAAACACAAGTATCCACATATGTGTGTACCGTATTCCTGGTTATGTTGTACATCGTACAATATTCTGTTGCCTGCTAAGTACCGCTCCAATTCCAATGGTAGGGGTAAGTCACCAAAACTGTAGAAATTCTTAACCACTCCTCCTGCAAGAGCTCCAGCAGCCAACAATCCTGCAAAATTTGGTATTTAAAGGCTACCGCCCTTCTTCTTTTTAATACCTGCACCCAGTTTCATCTTAACACGCATAGTTCTGTTTACTAGAAAAGCATCAGCACGTTCTCTAAACTTTGTGTCTTTAACCTTCATTCTGTTTGAAGCCTTCTTCGCGAGAATACGATCGGCATTACGTCTATCCACACCCTGTGCATGTGCTATGTCATGTTCTCTACATGCAGCATCTAATGGATTGATTCCAGATTGACCAAGTTTCAACCATTTTTCCAGTTTCGTTACAGGTCTACAAAACTGGTATGTGGGAATGTTTGCCTCAAATGGCATTTTATCGATGAGCTTGTTTAAGAAGTCACGACCCTTCTTCTTCTTCTTCTTCGTAGGAGGCATTGTTATCGATCGACTGATTTTACATTTCTGCTCGCCTATATATAGTCAGAGCAGCTTGAAAAACTCGTCAATATTCGCTTCGTCAAACAGGAAGCAACATTACCTGTGAGTAATGCAGATGTTATAGACAGCAAGCGGTAAAAGAAGGACCTCTGTTCCCCGAGACAGTGAGGGCAATTGTATGCAGACCTTCAAATTGTGAAAAAACCATTTTAGGGCTTTCCCTGCTGGAACACCCCAATGGGGCTTAGATTTGAAAATGTATATGTATTTTCCAAGTCACTGTACCAATCAAAGTACCAGTGGCTAGAAGAAATACTGAAGCCTCTTAGAGGAATTCGGTATTTGACTTTTAACGATAGTCAAAGTTTACCGCCACCCAATGAAGCCCTTCCAAATTTTGTGTTAGACGATGTTTCATGTGAATAGCAGAATAATATACGAGACTAATTTTCTATGGAGAGACATCGGTTTGTTGATTCCATCTACTTGTATCAGACATACAGTCGGATAACGAAACAGTTGGTTACAGACTACGCCAACTTGATTCTACTCTTTAAACAGGATGATATGAACCTCAAACATAATTATAATGACCATGTTAATACCGATATGTCATTCAACGAGTTTAAAGACTTATATGGATACTATTGGAATGCAAGTAAACATGGATTTGTGGTTATTGCCCAAGACTTTGACTTCTATCACGGACGGTACCGCAACGGATTTGATTCGTTTTTAAATAACTAGTCCAGAACACTAGGTACTATCATCATTACAACTATGGACAAGTTTGGTAGAACATCATCGATACATAGCAAAAGAGTGTCGGTGCACCCGCCTCAACACATACTTCTTACAAAAGAAGGAATTTTGAATTGTCAGGGTCGAATATTAAAACATGTAACTGACCCAAATCGATAATGATGTGGTAACAAAACGATATACTAACAAAGCTATTAATGATGGTCTAATGGTTTTAAAATCGATCGAAGTGACTATAGTTGAGAATATGGTCGCAACGGACACGTTTCAAGAAAAAGCATACGTATTAGACGCGTGCCGAAATTATTGTGAAATCCCTGTCGATGGTATGATCCTCTCAGTAGTCAAACCAGAAAGGGTTAGCGTAAGACTGAATTAGGTAAACTTTATCTATAAAGCTGGGGTACTCCATGTGAATCGAGGCGATAAACTAAGTTTTTTCCCCTGCGTATAAGCTCCACGAAGCATTTACAGCACGAGTGACTTTGAGAGATAAAATAATACAGTAACCTCTCATAAGCTTCATTTGGTGTATAAACATGGAAACGACAACTAAACGTGGCATCATTAAAGCCAGGAAAGCTATTCGATGCAAGTTACTCGAACTGAAGACTGGTCGTATCGAATCTGAAAAATTTTTCGTGGATTCGTTAAGACCTGTGACGGATACCATGGAAAAAGTTTTCCTACACCAGTGACTTCAGCAGTTCTTGAGTTCTCTAAAGCGAAGTCAACGAGATTATGATTCAGTGTATGGTGTTCGAAAGAAGAATGATTCTACATTGATTGGAAATTCACCCATCTCCATTGGAGAAGATGTTATTGTAATAGATGACACTGAATATGAGAGAACACAAGGGTTAATGGAACTGTTATTTCTTTAAAAAAAAAAAAAAAAAAAAAAAAAAACCTAAAATATATAGCAAACAATAACAAGTATAAAAATATAATCTCTAAACTTGTCAGTCAGTCTGGTGCTGTCCTTCTCCCCATGAAGGAATTTGTGTATTGGGACGACCCCAACGAACTCATTGAACGACTAAAGTTACTTACATCGACCACATCGGCTGAACACACGGCCCATACCAATGAAATTTTATCAGTGATTAAAGACCTTCGCGAGAGAGACATCATATTGTAACATGGATCAAGTTGTATTGAAACTCCATAGACCTGCAAAAAGGAATTTCCCAAGATGGCGTGTAATCATCAAAGGACTTGACGATCTGTGGCAAGTTGATATTGTAGAAATGATCCAATATTCTCGTAAAAACATTGGCTATAAGTATATACTGATGGTGATCGATACTTATTCAAAGTTTGCATGGGCTCTACCTCTCAAGAAAAAGACAGCAAATGTAGTCGCCAACGCTATGAATAGAATACTAAGTGGTTATGGTGTTCCTAAAAATTTACAGACCGACAATGGAAAAGAGTTTTACAATTCAAAGTTTAAGGTATTCATGTCTATCCATGGTATTGATCACTACTCAACATATACTCATCTGAAAGTATCAATAGTTGAATGACTCAATAGAACTATCAAGAATGCAATGTGAATTCAGCAGACGTGGATCACATCGGTGGATTAAGTTACTTCCACAGTTAATGTCTAAATAGAATAATAAGTGGCACAGAACCATCAAGATAAAACCTTGTGACGTTAAAGACAATTCGCTACTTTAAACAGTGTAAAATCATATTAAGCTTAGTACTCCTGCAAAATTCAAAGTTGGCGACCATGTTAGAATTAGTAGGTTTTAAGAACAGTTTGAGAAAGGTTACATGCCAAACTGGTCAACTGAAGTGTTTACCATCAGTAAAGTGAAATTAACAAATCCTGTTACTTATTTACTTAAAGACTATCAAGGCAAAGATATTGCAGGAGCATTTTATCAGCAAGAATTACAGCTAACAAAACATACAAGTACATTTTTGGTTGAACGAATGATAAAGAGAAAGAAAAATATGATCTTGGTGAAGTGGCTAGGTTTAGATAAATCACATAACACATGGATTCATACAAATGATTTCATGAGAAAAATGTAAAAAAATGTACAATATTTTTTAGAAAATTATAAACATTTAACAATTGTATATTTTTTTTCTCTCAATAAACTCATAATCTACTTGTTGGCTTCTAAATATTTATAATGTGTTCAGTGCACAGTATTTACAAACTAACACGAATAAGCAGTATTCTTCTTCTTCATTCACACTTTTATATACATCTTTATTCACACTTTTATACACAT
This sequence comes from Vandiemenella viatica, assembly GCA_031002005.1. NCBI lineage: Eukaryota > Metazoa > Arthropoda > Insecta > Orthoptera > Morabidae > Vandiemenella > Vandiemenella viatica. Next base: position 297,552,962 of record JARYHS010008074.1, read on the forward strand.
TCAGGAACAGACACGTTATAACAGGGCTATATTCTTTCTAACCTTACCAGGAAAGCCAGGTTATAAACTGCCAATGATTCCTTTTATTTGATTCGGCATATTAATGTAATGCATTTAAGTGAAAATAATATTTGCTAAACCAAGAAAAACCACACATATATGGAACACCAATAACATGAGACGTTTATTCAAAATCATATATCCAAAATAACAAAACCTCTCGCAAGCTTAACACAGTCCGTGCTCTCTTTTGTCTCACAGCGATTACACACCTCTCTCATATTAGTTATATTATTCTTTGGCAGCGCCCGCCATGGAGGAAGGAAATATATGGAGACGACGCAAGAGACCTTCACCACGCATTGAAGTGAAGCAGGGCGGAGGAGGAGTGGGGGGGCATGGCCGGAGTGGAGGGGGCATGGCCGCTTCCATACAGACACGGGGAATATGTACAAAAACCTCAAGGGGACTCTAGGATAAAGGTGACGCCGATATCTGGTGATGGATTATTATGTAACTCGATATGACAAATAAAAAATGAAGAATAAAAATTTTTGATATTCTGCTTAGTTTTCGAGATATTCTGTCCCAAATGTGAAATGGTTTTGGTTGAAATTCAGAAGAAAAAATTGGTTAAAGTCAAATTTGATGATGGATTCTTATTTAAAAAGACGAGACAAATGAAAAATAAAGAACAAAAATTTTCGATATCTCACCTAGTTCTCGAGATATACTGTATCAAAAGTGAAATTTCTTGAGTTGAAATGGAGAAGAAAAATTTCGCAAAAGTCAAATTTAATGATCGATTCTTATGTAACACGACGAGACAAATCGAAAATAAAGAATAAAATTTTTCGATATCTTGCTTAGTTTTCGGGATATACTGGGAACATCGCAATGTTTGGAAGCGCAATACCGCTGCTGCCGCCATGCGGGAGAGTTTAGAGCCTGCTTCACCGATTTAACGTCACTTCTCCTCCATATACTTCCTTCCTCCATGGCGCCCGCTGACCAAAGATAATTGTCACTTACAGCCAATACTTAGCATGGAGGAAGGAAATATATGGAGACACGCAAGAGACCTTCACCACGCATTGAAGTGAAGCAGGGCGGAGGAGGAGTGGGGGGCATGGCCGGAGTGGAGGGGGCATGGCCGCTTCCATACAGACACGGGGAATATGTACAAAAACCTCAAGGGGACTCTAGGATAAAGGTGACGCCGCAATCTGGTGATGGATTATTATGTAACTCGATATGACAAATAAAAAATGAAGAATAAAATTTTTTGATATCCTGCTTAGTTTTCGAGATATTCTGTCCCAAATGTGAATTGGTTTTGGTTGAAATTCAGAAGAAAAAATTGGTAAAAATCAAATTTGATGATGGATTCTTATTTAAAAAGACGAGACAAATGAAAACTAAACAATAAAAATTTTCGATATCTCACCTGGTTCTAGAGATATACTGTATCAAAAATGAGGTGTCATGAGTTGAAATGGAGAAGCAAAATTTCGCAAAAGTCAAATTTAATGATCGATTCTTATGTAACACGACGAGACAAATCGAAAATAAAGAATAAATTTTTTCGATATCTTGCTTAGTTTTCGGGATATACTGGGAACATCGCAGTTGTTTGGAAGCGCAATATCGCCGCTGCCGCCACTGCGCATGCGCGAGCCTGCTTCACCAATTTAACGTCACTTCTCCTCCATATATTTCCTTCCTCCATAATACTTAGAAGCTAGTCTTAGCGTATATGCTACACCTGCCCCCACTTCGAGGCAGATTAATGAATTTACCACAATTTTTAATTTGCCGAGAAGTTATTGAAATACACAGTGGATGACACCATTTTCTCCTTGAATACAATGTCCAACAGTTCTTCTCAAATTTAGTTTGCTATGGCCTTACTTTTTCCACATTATGCTAATAATTTCGAGTAAAAATGCAAAGTCATTTTCACAGTCTATATCAGTTAGCTATTTACATTTTAGATTAAAGATGCTCAAATTTCAGACTTAACCATTACATATATCATGCTACTTTTTCGTCACAACAAGGCGGTAATAATAAAATTACATAGTACTATAAACCATTAGATTGCTTTTCATATTTCTTTTTTGATAGTATTCTGTTTTAAGATCAATACAAAATTACTTTGTCAATTACTTAACATTTTATCTTTTTAGTCCTTTTTTCTATACAATTTTAAATCGACCACATTGCTTAATCCTAGTATTTTATTAGATTTGGGATAAGCAAGCAAATAAGCGCTCGCATTTGGCTTAACAACAATCTTAAAAGGTCCATGATAGATTTTGAAGAATTTTTTAATCTTTGAATTTATTTCGCAAGAATTTTGTCTAGTTTTCACCAAAAACAAATCTCCGAAAACGACTCGATAATGGAAATACTTGCCCCCGGTAAGCTTCTTGCATTCACGTAGTTCTACCGTAGCTTTTTCTTCCGCCTCTTCCAATTCCTTTCTGCCACTTTTATATATTCTTCCAGTCCTTCATGTAATTTCTTTCTTGTTTTCCAGTTTTCCTTTTCATGAGACCATTCAACTACTTCTCTTGTACTTATATCAGGTGGGTACTCTTTTCTCAAATAATTTGAAGCAATTCGGTGTCGGCCGTCATCGATTGTGTCCTGAAACAATATTTCCATCGATCCCTTTTCATCTTTCCCGTCAAAAGAAACATATGCAGCGGCTTCTGTATTACCGCGCCGGAAAAATACATTCGTTATTTTATAGCTACCTGGACCTGGTACAATATTCTTTTCTTCGGTTCCCATCTGCAATACACTTTCATCTTCTTCTTATTAAAAACATTCTTATTCCACTTTCATCATTTTCTTCATATTCATTCTCACTACTTCTGCATTTGTACTCTTTTCCATAGCTGCTAGGAACATTTTCAATTTCTTCACTTTCGTTAATACTTAAAGGTAGTTCGCTATCATTATCTGCTAATTCTTCTTCCTCGAATGTATTTTTTAACGACTCGTTTCGATCTTCTGCTCCACTCATTTTTTTCAGTTCTTTTTCTGTCTCCTTCTCCACCTTCAAAATTCTTCCAGACACACTTACTATCAATTCTTCTGTCCTTTTAATATTATGATTAATACTATCGATAATCCTTTTCTCAGATTCTTGACTCCTTTGTATAACTTGCGTGAGTTTTTCATTAATTATTCCGATGTCTTGTCTGGTTTTTTCTTGGCTCTGTTCAAATCCTTGTCTGTTTTCCGTTATGGCATTTAATATCAATTCAAGGTCCGTACTCTTTAAGTCTGTACTCATTTCGGCACTCATTCTAGCAAGTTTCATACAATTATTATATATAATACATATATTACAAGCAACAACAAAAGTTTTACTACTCAGGAGAACCAATCCCCACAGCAAAAATCACTGCTTCATATTTAACTTCTTTACTATACACTACTCACTCCTTACCAAAAAAATAAATGATTTACTACTGAAGAAAGACAGTCTCAATAACAATCACTGCTTCAGTTTCAAGTTCTTTACTGTACGTCATTTACTCAATGTCCAAATTTTAACTACTTTTCTTTTCTTTTTTCTTTATATGACTGATGATTACTGCCACCTCAGAACTTATAAATGGAATGTTCTCTACTTGCCGCGCTGCGTAGATCTGGAACTTTCCGCTGCCACTGCGTCATCAGAAGTCCAGTCATTTAGGGTGCTACGTCATTAGTAGTAATTAACACCCGTAAATTCTGGTCCAGGGTCGCCAAATATAACAGGGCTATATATTCTTTCTAACCTTACCAGGAAAGCCAGGTTATAAACTGCCAATGATTCCTTTTATTTGTTTCGGCTGTCATGCATATTAATGTAATGCATTTAAGTTAAAATAATATTTTCTAAACCAAGAAAAACCACACATATATGGAACACCAATAACATGAGACGTTTATTCAAAATCATATATCCAAAATAACAAAACCTCTCGCAAGCTTAACACAGTCCGTGCTCTCTTTTGTCTCACAGCGATTACACATCTCTCTCATACTAGTTATATTATTCTTTGGCAGCGCCCGCTGACCAAAGATAATTGTCACTTACAGCCAATACTTAGAAGCTAGTCTTAGCGTATATGCTACAACGTGCCCCATGGTAGCGTCCCTATCACATCGGGAAAAATATACCGCTTATCGTTCAACCTAGAAAGACCCAGCTTGGATACTTCAACAGTTGTTATGTGGTGGAGGCTGGATGGGAAGCGGTGTCGTACATGATGTTTCACAGGATACCCTTCGAAACAGTTAACACAGTCCTCCATCTTTAGCGATCTCTTGACTGAACCAGCTAAACCTTTAGCCTGTCTAGAGGTCTGACTGGTTTCTAAGCGGAATGCATCCATTTTCAAACTCAAACCCGCAAACTCAACAATAAAGGAGCCATTCGCTTCATCTTTCATAACATCAACAAACTTCTTGTTGTATGGTTCTACCCCGAAATGATTGTCATTCTTGTATCCAGATATGTCGAATTACTCCTTGTTGTCTTTTATTACTTTATATGGATCGCAGTCGTTAACCAAATAGATCAAACTGTCGGTATCCATATAAAGCAGTTTCGGGCATCTAAACTGAGGAATTGCGAATTCATAATGAAACCGGTACATCCTCAGTTTAGATAGGTTGAGAATGTACACACTTTATCAATTTCTTGGCCGCCGCTGAAAAATTCTATCACTCTTATGTTGCACAATCCTATATCAATGTCATCCCAGAAAACAGTAACGCAGTACTGACGAGCCAGTATTGTGTTACTGTTTCTTATGATGACACTGATGTTAGATTGTGCAAGATAAAAGTGATAGAATTTTTCAGCGGCGGCCAACAATAATGATAAAGTATCTACATTTCGACATAGACAGGCTTGTTAAAAAGTATCCTCAGTTTAAACATTTCCAGAGCCTCAATGTCTTTGCTGAAAACTGTCATATATTTAAAAGTGTGGTGATGCTACAAGTTTGCGGGCACCGCAGCGGCACACGCAACCTGTACACGATTTCACGTCGCGGTGTTTACGAATGTTCTCCGTTGTTGTACCGATTATTGAATTGTTCATTAATTTGTAAAGTCTCTCTCGAAATCAGATGTGGCTAAACGGCGCTTACACATACTGAGAGAGATGTACTTCTTCAACCAAGTCGACTGGTCGAAGGGTATAATGCGGTATATCTTGCCCAAATGTAACCCCAAGCCTACACATTGCTGGAGAACTCAGTAATGGAGAACGTACCGAACCTTGTTCTCCAGCGTAGTTATCAGCTCGGTGCTTGTAGAACCAGGGGCTGGACATGGGGGTAGGTCTGCTAGGAAGTCGTGTTTATCTTGGTGAATCGTCAAGTCTACCTCTAGAACAAAACTCCTAGGCGAGTCTGTTGCAATAATTTAGAAGTCAATGCTAGCAATCTGTTCAGTTGTCAACCACTGGAATCCACCAGAGGGTAAATGCTCGGCCATGGCCCAACTGTACAGATTGTTTACATCGAAATACATGATGCAATTTTTAGGCGCCTCCTGATTGTACTGTACTCCGGCATGTACTGGTTGTTCGCCTTGACGTAACGACGGACGCATTGGCAAAGACCTCCATGAATTCCACGTTCGAAAAAAGCAGCTGTCAGAAAGTCCAGCTCGACATGCGTGCTTTTTAACATGGTCTACCATGATAGCCTGGGCTGTGAAGTAGTGAATGGGGCTCAGGGTGTATATCTCTATACATATAGTCCTAAATTTTTCAAACTGATCCGCAAGTAACAGAACATCTGTTTCCATGTACAGACTTGCATATTCTTCTAAGGTTTGGATTTGGAAAACCAGCCATACTTGTATCGCGTGTTCATAATCATCGTCCGAGATTTCGGAATCTGTCAACGAAATGTAAAATTTTGATTTTGGAGGGAGCCTGTCCTCTAAGAGCTAGCCCCAGAAATTCATATACTCGTAGGGGAAGACTCCTTTTCGTTTAACCAATTGGAACTGCTCAGGTTCCGCGAAATGCGGACGAGTAATACACATGTCACGCTCCTCAAGTGTTTCAACTAGTTTATCGAATGGGGCCTGCATAAAACGATAAGAGTCCAGATACCTTAAGGTAATTGATGTACCTTCAGCCTTTTTGGGAAACGAAATATAACGTTCTGTGTTGATGGGTAGAACCTCTAATCCATCGCCGTTGAAGTTCGATAAAGCCCTAACTATGAAGTTTACATCATATCTAGATAGGTTATGGAAAAAGATGTGCTTGTACTTTTTGTTATCTGCACTGCAAATTGCAGTTATTATGTGCAGCTCCTCTAAATGCACCTGTGATGTGACAATGATCGCGAACTTTTATAGTCCCCGGTTCAATGCCTTTCCCACAGATGTGGCGTACCATAGCACGTCAAAATTGTGCTTCCTGCTCATCTGTCATTACAAGGGGAATAATCTCTTTGTAAGTTTCATCAACGTCTTTGGCCAGTCTGACGAGTTCATCTACTAACCATTTCTTAGGGTTTCTGCCTGCGTAGGAATTGAATTGGGACAGATTAAGATGGTCGTTTGAGCTAACGACCTGGTATGCAACAGCAAAACGGATATGTTTCTGGACATCGGTTGTATGAGAGGCGTTAGGCTGAGGCTTGCACACTTTCAAAGTCCATGTAAATGACAAATGGTACACGCCGTTAGTGCACAAAATCTTTGAACTTCAGAGTTTTATCTTCGTCGCTGGGTAAGTCAACTGTTATATCGTTATCCTTGAGCAATCAATCTCATGGCGGTCCAAGAGATCTATGTTGCTGAAATGCTGCAGACATCTATCACAAATAAATATAGCACCTGTATGGTTACTTAAGGAAGATCTAACTAGCCGCGACTTGTTCTTGATCCGGCAGTAATGATATGTACCATTATCATCTGTAATCATTAACATGTTATATTTATCACGTTTGTCTACAGTGTAGCGTAAGGGGCCTGATAATCTATGTTTATCTTTACTAATTTCATTGAGACCAAATATCTTTATTGAAAGTTCTTTCTGGATTCTGCCTCTCGAATTTGGAAATGTCTGAAAATTTCACTGGAAACTCAATACCAGTAAAGACCAAATTATGGCTTTCGAATGCCTCCCTATAAGTACTAACTCGGTCTGCGTGTTTGTGCGCCTTTACTTGAGCTGCAACAATCGTCCAGAGAAAGCAGAGCTCGTCATCATTTTCAACATTGACAACAGCTTTATTTCTTTGTATATCAAGTGGCAGACCAACATAAGACGACCTACAGTGGTTCGAATTTAGCAATGTTTATGTCGTGGGATATTATATGATCGAGGGCTTTGCCACTGTGACGTTCTTGAAATTCAGAAAATTTGTTCATGATTTCAGACCTCACATAGACTCCATACCAGCCAGCCAGGGAAGTACTTATTGTAAGAGCGCGCATCTTAGTCCAAAAGCATAAATGGGTGGTTTAGAAATTATTTTCATTCTGAATTTTGAAGTCACTAACTATACCGACTTGTACCTTTACAGATGGGGATGATGGGTTAGCGACAATTTAACGGATTTTCTCGGAAACAAGTTTAAAACCGGCATTGATGTAGTTTCTTGAGTCTTTGTAATTTTTTAAATTTAGAATTGTACCGGAATAGATTCTATTGTGGAAAGCACTTATCCTGGCTTCTAGCTTTAATTATATTACAATCGACTCACCTTGTACAATATTGGAGGTCGACATGCCCGACCCAGTAGCGTCAGGAGCATGCATGCCTAGTGAGTCGGTTGGTCATCATTGCCGTTGGTAGTGGGTCCAGACGTGTTGAGGCTACTGGTTTTGGCCCGGGGCTGGTTGATGTGACGGGTTGTGGCCAGTAAACTGGCTCCTGGCTTGTTGAGGTTACCGGTTTTGGCCAGTAAATTGTCTCCCGGCTGGTAGATGCGACCGGTTGGGGTCAGTTAACTGGACCCTGTATTATTGAGGTGACCGGTTGTGGCCCCCGACTTGACGAAGGCATTGCTGTAGGCCAGGCAATTGTTTGTGGATGCTGGTTAGACGCTTCCCATGGCCTCCATATAGGTGCTGTTGGTTGAGGTGATAGGCCACGGTCAGTGGGTGCCGCATTACCGTCAACTTTTCGTCGCTTTGGAGACGAATCATCATTGCAAATCACTTAATCTGGTGCTGAAACAATGATAAACTAATTGAGCAAATGTTCACTCATTGCTATAGTCCGCTTCACCAAATTAGTCCATTCAAGGTCACACAGTCTTTCCTCCACCCCCTGCCCGCACTACCCCCTTCACCCTCATTTGAGCCGGCGGTGTTGTAAAATGTTCTTCCACTGCCAGTCGGTTTGTTTCGCTGCTCTAAAGGTTATTATTTTGTCTGTATGATGAGTGATGTTGTAGAACAGAATTCTACATGCATTGCGTTACCGAAAAGAAGTAAAATCGGTGTTCGTCCAGATATCAGAAAGTAAAGTTGTCGTGCAAATGTTTTCAAGTATTTCAGCAACCTTTCCCACAACGTAGAAACCAGGAGAAACATGAACTTTGCTCAGGTACAAGCATTGACAGCGGAGGCTTGTGGTATTTCGAAGAAGTCGGTACAACGTATCGTCGGTATTTTAAGTTTGGCAGAAACCGAAGATTTAAGCCCTGTTTTTGAATCACCAAGAAAGAAGTATAGTCGGGAACACAAATGCACTGAACTGGATGAATTTCACAGAACTGTTTTAGAGTATAACGACAGAGGAGAATACCCAACGGCTATGAAAATACGGTCTGATCTCGCCCGTAAAATCAGCTATTCAGGCTCAGAAAGCTCCGTTCTTCCTCTTCTGAAAAGACTGGGTTTTAAATTTAAGAATTTCAACGACGGACGAAAATTTTTAATGGAACGCAGTGATATTGCGGCTTCAAGAGCAAAGTTTTTGCGAACAATGAACTCATTGCATGCAAAGGACGTTAGGCCAATTATTTAATTGGACGAGACTTACATTAACCAAAATCAGACAAACAAATATATTAAGCATGATTCGAGAGGTAACGGAGGTCTTATAGTTCCTATTGGCTGAGGAAGTCGACTTGTTATAGTACCTGCTAGTTCTGCACATAAAGATTTCATACCAGGAGCCAAACTTGTGTTTCGTGGCGGAAAAAGTTCGTCTGTATCGGATTACCACACAGAAATGAACGGTGAGGTTTTTAAGAGGTGGTACTGTGATATGTGTTGTACGCTGGAAGAAGGGTGCATTATCTTCATGGACAATGCCAGTTATCATTCCATTCAAACTGACAAACCACCATTTTCCAACTGGCGTTAGGGAGAGATTATTGAATGGCTACGTAAGAATGGAGTTGAATTTTTTCCGCATGAAACTAGGGATGAGCTTTTATGTAAAGAACAAATTCGAACTGCCAAGAAGGTATTCGAATTGGATCAATTGGCAAATGAAATGGGACATCAAATAATTCGCCTGCCACCCTATCATTGGCAGTATAATCCAGTCGAACTCATCTAGACACAAGTAAAACGGGATGTCGCTAAGAAGAACACGACCTTCAAACTTGCCGATGTCGAACGACTTACACACGAAACTTTAGACAGCGTTACTCAAGAAGATTTGGCAAATTGTGTAAGATATTCGGAAAGATTACAAGAAACTGATTATGTTAAACAGTGCGCGAGAGACACAGAAATGGATCAGTTCGTGATACAGCTGGGAGAAGCGACAGTGATCTTCAGTCCAATGAATCCGAAGATGAATAAGTTATGGAGAGAATAATGGCTCACAGCTCCAAAAATAAGCCAGTTTGTAAGTTTTTCAGTCATTTCTTTAGTAATTTTATTGCAAGCAGACATTGCGTTACCTTTATTTTTATTAAGGTGATAATATTTTACAGGAAACCATTTTATGTGTATTTTGTCATGTAATTCTCTATTAGGATAATAATTTTTACATGAGCCTGAATTTGAATATTTTGAGAAGGTACGGTAACTACGAGTATCTAGCTCGTCGTAATTGACGGAAGCCGTCTGCCAGAGTTGGACGCGAGCGCAACGCGATAACATTCATGCAGATAAATTATTCAACAAACCAGAAGGATTCGTTTAAATATGCTGTTGTTTTTTCTAAGATTAATTTCAATATTTTCTCACAAACTTTCTCGCTATTACGTGAACAAACAGAACGGAAGTTAGTTAGCAACAACTTTTTACATTACACAAAAGGGACAAACAAGAGATTCCTATAACTTTTAATTTTTTTAATAACATTCTTCGCTATATAATGAATATAAAATATTCTGTGCTAATCTGTTTACTTTCAGGAAGCCGCATAATTTTTTTCAGCTATTTTTTATCATTGGTTTAGCTTTTTCGGTTGGTTGAAGTAAAGAAAGTATTTTCATTTGTAAAGTTCATGGGAACTAGTTTTTATTTTTTTTAAAATAGTCATGTAAATATTTCGAGTTATAAATCACATCACCTTTTTCCACAAATTCAGTATTATTTATTAGAATTTTTCAGCACATATTACTGAAAATTGATTGTTCTGAGAATTGCAACATTGTATGGAGACGCATTGACCTTCGCAGGTCTATTTTCGTGCCGGCTACCATAGTGTCAGTTAAACAATGATAAAGTATTTAGTTTTTAAAAGAGTATAAATAAAAAATAATACATTAAAATTCACATCCAATAGGGGAACGCACCAAGTCCTCCAGCTTGAGGTTATAATCACCTACAAATAAAAAGATAAACTGAAGTTACTAAAACTGTTAAAGATGATGGGCTACAAAATATTCATTTCCATCTGCATTTTTCTACGAAAAAACAGTGATATAGTAAAGTATTTAAACTCACAACCAATAGCCGAACACATCAAGTCCTTCAGAATGTAGTTCCAATCATCGTTATCAATCAGCGGTGATATCCTGTGATGATGACATGGTACACTAGAGAGCTGCCTGTTAATGCTTTTAAGCGATCAGGTATACTGACACAGAATTAGAGATGGGTCACAAATAACTAAGCGGCTACAAATAACCGTTATTTTAAAAACGCCGTTTAGAAAGTAGCGGCCAAAACGATAACTGCAGTTATTCAAATAAAGGTCAGCACTTCCCTCTCTGAAAGCGCTGTAAATGTTCGTCGACCGCCCGCTACGAGTGCATCAGTCACCGCTTATTGCCTCTCTCACGGTTATTAATTGCAATAAATACCACTAGATGACACTACCATCGCAAAATAATAGTTATTAACTACGATAGCGATCACTAAAGGACACCACCTATGTAAACCGCTTTTTTCAACCTCTAACCGTTATTAACTGCGATAGCGCCCAATAGATGTCGCTACTGCTGACGACGTTAAATACTACTTTGCAGGTGTTATTTGCGATAGGGTCCAAAAATTATCATCTCTCTACGACTTAGTGACCATTAAACTGGTTTTCAGCATCGATCCTTCCATCATAAACCACTTGATTATGCTTTTTGTTACAGCTGTGTACCTGTGTTATATCGTCTTTGCCAGTTGAAGGCGTTATTAACTTCGATAGCGATCACTAGAGGACACCACCTATGTAAACAGTATGGAGTAACTACACTCTACACAGTAATAAATGAAAGCTGAGGTGTACTTAAGCACAGCTATTTATTATGCAAGAGGTTGCATACACAATAACAGAACACGCGGTAGCGCGACACAGACAAAAAGAACAAGTTCGTACGCGGCACGTGGCTAGCAGCCGACTGGCTCCAAGTAGTACGGTTGTCTCCCACCTGGGTCTAGTTGGCGCTCCCGTCGGCTCAATCGGGGCGCCGGCTGTTGGCAAAGAGATGAACCATGGCGTGGTCGATTGCAACGCCGACTAGTGGCGAAGATTTGTACTTTAGGCTGGGCAAGGCTCCGCCACAACCACTCCCCCCCCCCCCCCCAGTGACTTACTCAGGGAGAGTAAGGAACGAGACTCGCTTCTTGCCATCGGTGCTGGTGTCTGCACGGGAACCCCTCGAGTAGGTTCTCATTGGTCGGTCCATTGATGTAGATGTGTGCGTCAGTGCTGGTGGATGTTCTGCCCGGGGGGTGTCGGTCTGGTCGTGGTCTGTTTTGGCGATGAAGGCAGGCTTCAACATGTCCACTGAGACTGCCTTGTCCTCCCCGTTGATTTTAATCACGAACACTCTGTCACTGATGCGCCTAACGACCTCATGCGGCCCTGTGTAAGGTGGTTCAAGAGGCTTCTTCACAGAGTCTACACGTTTGAAGACGTGGGTACAGGTGTATAGGTTTTTCAGTAGAAACAGGCGAGCCTTGGTGTGGTGAGCCGTTGGTGTGGGCCTGGCGGCCCGGATGTGCTCTCGAAACTTCTCCAGGAAGAACTGTGGATCAGCTGGAGTGTCTTCAGAGATGAAGAATTCGCCAGGCAGTCGAAGCGGCGTCCCAAAGAGCAGTTCAGCTGGAGAGGCCTTCAGATCCTCCTTGTAGGCGGTGCGTAGGCCGAGGAGAATGGTTGGCAGTAGGTCTGGCCAACGTAGGTGAGTATTGCACATCAAAGCGGCCTTTAACGAACGGTGCCAGCGTTCGACGAGTCCATTGGACTGCGGATGGTACGGCGTGGTGCGAATTCGCTGAGCTCCTATCAGGCGCGATAGTGCGGTGAAGAGAGCTGACTCAAATTGTGGACCTTGATCCGTGGAGATCGTAAGTGGAGTGCCGAATAGACAGATCCATTGTGTATAGAAGGCTGAGGCAACTGTATCAGCCAGTATGTTGATGAGCGGGATGGCCATTGGCCATCTGGTGAAACGGTCAATAATGGTAAGGCAGTACCGGAAACTTGCGACCTGCGGCAGCTCGATGAGGTCCAGGTGGATGTGGTCGAACCGGTTATTGGGAACAGCAATGTTGAGTGGTGTCAGTCGGTTGTGACGGTGAATTTAACTCGCTGACACGGTATGCATCTTCGAGTCCATAGGAGTGCATCCCGTCTGATACCTGGCCACACGTAGCGTTCCTTCAGCATCCGGGCGGTGACTCTGCCACTAGGATGCGAAAGCCCATGAACGGCGTCGAATGCCCGTCGCCTGAGATTCTGTGGGATGTAGGGCCTCACTCGATTTTCCAGAACGTTGCAAATTATATCGAGGCCGTCAATACGTAGAGACTGCAAGTTGAGTAGTGTTGATTCCCGGAGTGTTGGCAGCTCTTCATCGGCCATCTGCGCCTGGTGGATCTCCTCGTGGCTGATCGTCGTTGGCATGGAGATGGAGTTTATGCGGGAGAGTGCATAGGCCACGACATTGTCTTCACCCCGTGTGTGGACAATCTCAGTGGTGAACTGTGAGATATAGTCCAGGTGGCGTAACTGGCGTGGAGATGCCTTCTCCGGTCGCTGCGAAAAGGCATACGTGATGGGTTTATGGTCTGTCTGGATGACGAAGTGTCGGCCCTCAAGAATGTGCTGAAAGAAACGAATGGCCGCATAGATTGCGAGAAGCTCTCGGTCGTATGTGCTGTAACGGGTTTCGGCTGGGATGAGCTTCCGTGAGAAAAAACCCAGTGGTCTCCAGGTCCCATCCTGAAGCTGTTCAAGAACGGCTCCGATTGCCGTGTCGGATGCATCAGTCCTCAGACAAAGGCTCGCTGACGGCGAGAGGAAAGTCGTTTGTACAGCGTGGGCAACACCACGTTTGCAGGCAGCAAACGCTTGCTCAGTAGCGGGAGTCCAAGGAACTGGGCGTTTGTCGTTTCAGTTTAGAGTCTTTCAGCAGGTCGTTAAGTGGGGCCTGCATCTGGGCAGCGCCAGGGATGCATCTCCTGTAGTAGTTGACCATTCCCAGGAACCGACGGAGATCGGAGATGGTCTGAGGTTGCGCATACGACGCGATGGCTTGCACTCTCTCCGCCGGCGGTTTGTAACCGGAAGCGTTGACTGTGTATCCCAGGTAGATGACCTCTGACTTCCCGAACTGGCACTTCTTCTGATTGATTGTTAGTCTGTTTGCACGAAGGATGTCGAACACCGTGGTGAGGTGCTTTAAGTGCTCCTCGTGTGATTTGGAGAAAATGATCAAGTCATCGATGAAACAGCCAACAAAGTCCAGACCTCGAAGCAGATTGTCCATGTGGCGTTGAAAGGTCTGTGTAGCATTGCGTAGCCCGGGCGGCATGCCGACGAACTCAAAAAGTCCGAAGGGCGTCGTCACTGCGGTCTTTGGAATGTCTGACTTGGCAACTGGAATCTGGTGGTAGGCACGGACCAAGTCGATTGTGGAGAACACTGAGCAGCCATGGAGACGCTGAAGGATGCTGTCTCCGTGAGGGACAGGATAACGGTCAGGAACAGTGATCCCGTTCAGCCGCCTGTAGTCGCCGGTAGTTCGCCAACCACCGAGTTTCTTCGGAACCATGTGAATCGGGCTGGCCCACTGACTGTTTGAGGGTCGTATCACGCCGTGATGCAGCAGCAGGTCGAAATCCTCCTTGGCGGCCTTCAATTTCTCGCCAGTAAGTCGGCGAGGGCGATCAAAGACAGGAGGGCCAGTGGTCTCAATGTGGTGAACCACAACATTGTCAGACTGGGTGACAGGAACAGTGTTAGGCCTCGTGATGTCTATGTAGCGTGTGAGCAGGTCGGCATAGATCTTGTCCTGGTCACCCATACAGGCGTTCTGGTTGATGGTTGAGACTGTGTGGATGGTGGCTTCACAGAGTTGGCCCGTGGTCGTCAGAGATGTAAGAGGATCGATGAGGCATCTCCCCTTCAGGTCCAGGAGCAGAGAGTGGTGAACTAGGAAATCCGCTCCAATGATGGACTGCCTTGACATCTGCAATAATGAAGGACCATTTGAATGCTCGGCGTAAGTTAAGATCCAGCGCCAGGAGTTTTTGTCCATAGGTGTGAATGACGGTTCCGTTGGCGGCGTACAGCTGGAAGTCATCCTTCTTGCAACATCCGGAAATGGAGGCCTTAGGTACCAGTGAAACAACCGAGCCAGAGTCGACCAAGAACCTCATGTTCGTTGTACGGTCGTAGAGGTGCAATCGGTATTCCTTGGTGAGGCGGGCGTTTGTGGTGCTGTCGCCGGCCGCCTGAACGATCGACAGCGCCTCTAGTTTTCCGACGGCTGTCTGGATGCGTAAGAGCAGGGCGGCTCGCAGCTCCTAGCGTCTTCTCCAAAGCGGCGGTGATAGAAACAGACTGTGGCCCTTGATGGGGATCGTCTGCGGTAGCGAGAGCTGCTGCGAACACTGCTAGGCTCACGTGCGCGGCCACGTTCATTGAAGCTGCTGATGAGCGTGGCGTTGATCTTGCACAGCTCAGCCACGGCCAGCTTCAAGTTGTAGATTTCTTCTGTGAGCTGATTCGAGCGGATCGGCAGGCAGGCGGTCCGGAGATCGTGACTTGGAACGCGTGTAGCCAGCGGCCATAACGGTTGGAGGAGACTGCATCTCATGTAGCTCGTCCGCGATCTTCGCCTGTTCGTCAAGGGAGATGCCTTTCACCAGCTTCAAACAGCGTTGGATTAGACGGAGGCAGCAAGGCAAGCCAGCGAACCCTGATGACGTCCGGAAGTTGCTCTGCCGCCGGCCAGGGTAGTCATTTGCCTGAGGAGCTGTGTTGGTTTTTTGTCGCCGAGCTCCAACTCGGTGAGGGCCTTGTGAAGTTGGCGGTCGGCTGAATCTGTCAGCCGGCTGATAATCTCGGTTTTTAGGCGATCATATCTGTTCTCCTTAGGCGGATTAGACAGCAGGTCTGCTACCTCCATCATGATTTCAGAGTCAAGTTCGCCAACAAGAAGATTATACCTCGCAGCGTCGGAAGTAATGCGGTGTGTGTAAAACTGGGCCTCAACTTGAATAAACCACATATGCTGGCAATGTTTCCAGAACGGCGGCAACTTCATAGCGCCGGCAGACATCACAGTTGGGGCAGCGTCCGTTAGCTGAGGCGGTGTGGGCTTGTCATTGTTGTCCGTTTCAAACAAAGAATCTGTGTTTGCATTCATGATGGTTTCTGGAGCGCGTGTTTCGAGTGATTTCCTCGTCGGAGAACGCTTATGCAAAGCACTTAAAACTTCACACACACAGTTTAACACTGAGTACAGAATTCGATATAGTCACGCATAAGCTGAAGTATGAAGCATGTGTTCTATGCTACAACGAAGCACGCACAAATCACGTCGGGGTCACCAGTTATGGAGTAACTACACTCTACACAGTAATAAATGAAAGCTGAGGTGTACTTAAGCACAGCTATTTATTATGCAAGAGGTTGCATACACAATAACAGAACACGCGGTAGCGCGACACAGATAAAAAGAACAAGTTCGTACGCGGCACGTGGCTAGCAGCCGACTGGCTCCAAGTAGTACGGTTGTCTCCCACCTGGTCTAGTTGGCGCTCCCGTCGACTCAATCGGGGCGCCGGCTGTTGGCAAAGAGATGAACCATGGCGTGGTCGATTGCAACGCCGACTGGTGAAGAAGATTTGTACTTTAGGCTGGGCAAGGCTCCGCCACAACCGCTTTTTAATACCTTTAACCGTTATTAACTGCGATAGCTACCAACAGATGGAGAAACCATCGAAAAGCGCTAGTATTTCCACAAGTCAATTAGTTTAAAACAGCAAATCATATTTACATTTCAAATTACTTTTATGTACGTCTGAACAACATATTTAAATTGCAGCTGGTCTGTTATTGGGACACATTTACAACATATGTAAAGTATGCTATACATATAACTATAGCCACACAAAACTTAATGCGAATTAATAGCCAGACTGAAAAATTGTTTACTTTCAGCAAAGTTAATCTTCTGTATTTGTTGCATATATTCATAAAAACTCATACTACAAATTCATTAGTTTCAAACAGAAAAATATATTAACACGTAATCAAAACTGACCACTTCGCATTTTTTTTTTTTTATCGTACTTCCGTAAATCACGTTATACACAAACCGCTAAAGCTGGTCGTGTTAAAATTCTATATTAATTTATCAAGGCATCACTGCGACTTATTAAACAAATACATAAACACAAGTCGAAGGCGTATATAAAGTCTCTGACAGTTACTATGGAAGCCGCTTATTAGGAAGCCGCTTATTTGAAAGCCGCTATTCGTGACGTATCGTTAAACGCTAAATAACGCTAATAAGCGGCTTTTCGTGACGTCAGGGCCGCTATATTCGTCACATCCGGGTATTTGACATTTCCGGCTTTTTCAACAAGAGAAGAGCGTTTCTGAGCAGAGATTTTAGTAGCGTCACCACAGATATTACTTCAGAACAAAATAACTATACGTTATTTCTAACGGTTAAAAAAAGCGGTTAGATAAAAGAAGCAATAACTGAATAACGTATTACTGGAAAAAAGCTGTTTTGCCCATCTCTACACAGAATGGTCAGGTATCCCCCTCTTTTATAAGGCGGCAGATGCGCGGGGGAGATGCGCAGAACGCGTGATTGCTGACATGCGGGAGACGCGGGGGTGCCACGTGCGGCAACGCGTGTGCGGTGCTGGGGTGCGCAATGGATTTCCTTAAGGGACGCTAGATGCTTGTGAGAGCTGTGACTCACGCGGGGTGACTCATGCGGGCGACGCGTGGGATGAGGTGAGTTATAGGGGCGCCACGTGCGCTGGGGCGAGGGGAACGACACGTGCAGTGGGGTGGGATGCGTAGGGGGGGGGGGGCGGAAGTCGTTAATGTACATTCATGCGGAAACCGGAAGGACTTGTAAATCTTAATGATGATTTATTGGGTTAGAACCCCCTTCAGACATCTCCTGGGGGGATAATTCTTCCGTGATTGTGCCTCAGTAGAGGGATTGTTTGGGCAGTGATTATTCTGTGGAAATTAAGAGGTAAAGCTATGGGAATCCTCACCTTCAGCAACTGAATCTGAAGGAACGCTATACTTCCGCAATTAACTGGTAGTTAACAGTAGTAAATTTCCGAACTATGGTTTACAGAACTAAAATATTTATCTGATTTGACGCTGCCAATTTTTCATTCGAGCGTGGTGAGTCAGCAGTTCCGGCCTCGCATTGAGGAGGACGCCAGTTAAAATCCTAGTCCGGGAATCTAGATTTGGGTTTTTCCTTGTTTCCCCAAATCACTCAAGACAAATGCTGGGATGCTTCCCTCAAAAGGCCAGGTCCGAATTGCTTCCCGTTCCTTTTCCCTAATCCCATCTCGAATCAAATTAAATCGACGTCAAGTAAATGTAAAGCCAAAAAAATCTATCCAAAATTTTAAAAAATGCCAGTCGTTGGGGACTGCCTACAGGAGTGAAAACTTAAAACTATATACTAAATAATAATAATAATTCCGTGTAGACGTAATGGTCTGGTAACAGTTCCTACTGGCTGCGCTTTCCACCCCTCTCTTAGGTGCCTTAACCTAACCTGGTAGTGCTACCAGGTACAAGGGACCTACAGTTTAACGTGGAATCCGGATCACAGAAGAATTCTCGTGCACCCCCACATTACGCAGCAAGCTCCGCTAGATGTGAAGGTCGAGTAAATGGTCTATGAAAATCGGCGCCGAGACAGAGATTCGAGCCAGGGACCTTTCTTTCATTCGCAAGTAGGACACCTAAACCACTGAGCCTCAATGCCGCAACAGGTATACTATTAACATCAGAATCTCGATAATGCGTACTGATAAGATTTTACCTATTCAAAAATCACCCAACGCGCCTAAAGAAGTTATATCTTATATATTATAAATTATATCTTAGTTCACAACCCGACGGTTCATCGAATCTTTCCGAAGGAGATGTTCCAAGCTGTTGTGTCAGAGACAAGAAGGCTAATTCCTTTCATCAGGGGCCTGCAGTTTAACGTGGATTTAGAACGACGGAACGTCCTGGCGGAGCTCATATAATCAAATACAGCTCCTAGAAATTCCTTTTCATCGCGGGATTTAAACCCGCGAGTCGGAAAGAGAACTTTAGAAAGAATGAGCCTTAAACGCTGAGCTATAAAAACGCCTTGTTTTGAAGTATATGTGTCCTAACTACTTTCAAAATCGGATAAATACTGTGAGTTTGTATGAACAACAGTGACAGAAATTAAGGTGGAGAGGGTTTAGATTTCTGTAAATCAAACGTCAATAGTGTTTTTGTATTTGTTTTAAAGTATGCGTATACAAAATTAATTCAAATCAGATAAAATCTGTGTGTTCATATAAAGATTTTGCGAAAAGCGTCCTGCACGCTGTGACGCAGAAGTGAGCTACAGATGGTGTCTTGCGAAATCACAGATTTATCCCCGCCCAAATATCGCGTAACGCGTCTATAGAAGTTTTCACTTCAAAAAATAACTGTATGACAACAGTGACTCAGGTTGTTATCCGAAAATACGTCAAAATTGGATACTAGCTCTGCTTCTTGACCTCTAAGCTTGTGAGACAGTCCTCGCCTGCGACTCCGAGTTCAGTTTACCTTCGCACGTCAACCAGACAGGCAGATTCAACTGTTGTAGGGATTAATCTGTGAGTGTCGTTACTTCATGCTCCTCTCTACCACGTCTAGTGCAACCTCTTACGACGTCAGCACCTCAACTAGCGTTTCCGCACAACAGTCGCAGTCCTTACATACTCCTACTTAATTCGCAACGAGACTCGAAGAGAGAAACTGAAGACTCGGCGAAATTCACTTTCTTACTACGGCCCACTGGTCTACCGCGCGTACCTCTAAATCCAAAAACCGTTAAAGTAACAATACTAAGAGGACGAAAATCTGCTAAAGTAAGCAGAAATCTGGTGTCGTATTTAATGGCTCCTGTAGAGGTTGTAACTTCCCTTTCTCACTGTTTTCGATGCTGCTGTCCTCCTTACTTACTTGCTTGTACATTTCATTATCTTCCTCTGTTACTTCCAGTTTATTCCTTGGTGCCTTTGATGCTGTTATCGAACTTCTTGCTCCCAAAGACTGTGAACTGCCCTAGAGATATGTACAACCAAGAAAAATCAGCGGGGTAAACTGGGGAGATATACAACAAATTTTTATTATAAGAATCATGTTCCATATTTATTCAGTCTTTAACATTTCACCCATGAAAAATTCAAGGATTTACTATCTGATTCCTCTGAATGTGATTAGTTCATCCATTTTAAACCCCCTCTTTATAATACACATATTATTGTAGGCCTGTCACTGCACAAATGTAAGAGAGAGAGAGAGAAAGAGAGTAATTCTTATCTGATAAGCATGGTAAGTTGCTCTTCATGGCGTGACTTCGCCACACTGCGATGGTACTGCACTCTCTGAGATGGGACTTCACACACTTTGAGCTATTACACGCGCGTCAGGCCTTTTATTGTGAACGTATAACGGTATTTCTAATGCCAGCCAATGATCGGATTTCAATTCAGTTTGGGTCTAGACTGAGGTACCACCCTAGACAAACAAACCTGCCGGGGCTCAGCATATCACCTCTGGCATATGGACTCCACTCACACAAAAACCAGAGAGGTAAACCTACCTCTACACTAATAAGGACCAGTTTTACAGAGAAGTGGGGTGGGGAGGTAGAAAAACGGGGAATAGGCACAAACGCCTAAAGAGAATCATATGACAACCATGGCAGCGCAATTTGATAATGGATTATTTTGTAACTCGACGACACAAATCAAGAAATAAGAATAATTTTTTTTTGATATTCTGCTTAGTTCTCGAGATACACTGTCTCAAAAGTTAGATAATTGGGTTGAAATTAAGAAGAAAAATTTCCCCAAATTTGATGACTGATATGTATGTAACATGACCAGACAAATCGAAAGTAAAGAATAAAAACTTTCGATATCTCCCTTATTTCTCATGATATTCTGTCTACATATATACATTGCAATTCACAAAATTTAGGGTAGCACAGGGTGCTCAGCATCAAAACTAATCTCTTTGCTGTGCATTCCAATCCCGAATGGTACAAGGGAAAAAAGAATTCACATAAGAAGATCAGTGCAGCAATTTATTTCCCTAATCTTCTCTATCCTGTCATTCCGACTCAAATAGGTTGGTGGGCGAAGTATTTCACTACACTCGTAAGTGAAAGTGGGAGTATCATGTTTACCAATAAGTTTGAACGAAACGTGCGTCGTCTATCTACCAGAAACACCCAGCCCAATCTACTAATCAGTTCTGTGACGCTTTCATAAGGACTGTAGCAAGCGGTCACGAATCGAGCGGCTCTTCTCTGTACTTTCTCTATACTGTCAATCAACCCCTTACGAAACGGGTCCCAAATTGCGCACATTAGTCCAAATGTCTTCTTTATTTGTTTGTAACAATTTTTCATGATTCGACCTAGGAACCGCAGTCTAGAATTAGCTCTACCTACTAACGAATTAATGTGTAAGTCCCATTTCATGTTCCTTTGTACTGTTACTCCCAAATATTTCACAGAATCGACCATATCAATAACTGAACTGTTTACCTCGTATTTCTGAACAATCGGATACTTTTTGTTAGTTATGCTCATTGTCTTGCACTTTTTACATCTTAGTGTAATTACCATTCAACGGACCATTCCGAAATAATATCCAGATCACGCTGAATTTCTAAGCAGCCAGGCCGAATTCCTTACTTCCCTATAAATAACTGCATCATACAGCAAACAATCCAAAAATGCTTTTCACTTTGTCTCCGAGATCGTTTATAAAAAACAAGAAAAGAAGTGGTCCTATTACGCTTCCTTAAGGTACACCCAATATAACATTCTCCATCAACGACGACGACATACTGCGACCGACCAGTGAGAAAATCCTTTATGCATTCGCAAAGCTGATTCGATATGCCATACGCTCTAAGCTTCGCTAAATGCGGTTGTGTGGAACAGAGTCAAAGGCTTTCTGAAAATCTAAAAAAAAAATTACATCTACTTGTGAACCTGTCGCCAAAAGTCAGAAGCTTAAATGGGAGTTGTTTACATCGCGATACGCAATACACGTTGTGTCACTAACATGGTGCTCACTAAATTATTAACAACTAATAATAAATAAATTGTCTGTCCCTTCTGGTACAGGCTGCAATTCAACCTATCCACATTTCTGTTAATATTGCCGCTACAAAATCAACTATGGAGGACACACCTAAACAAATCAAATGCATCAAGAAATACATTTCGGATAAGAATAACGTTTGCTTCATCATGTTTCGTAGTTCGCACAACGAAAATTATCACAATTAATTTTATCGTCCACTTTCAGGGTAAACTGATACTGGACTAAAGCATGCAGGATACCATTAACACTATATCGCGATGTAAACTTGACCCACTTCAATTAGACTTTCAGCTCTTGTTTACAATAGGCTAACATTTTATGTTCAAAGTAGTAACAAATGCTGATTGTCTACACTACACCAACAAATATTTGAGAACGACAGCATCCTATTGAGAGCAATGAATAAATTTATAGCGATAGGCCCTACTTTTGCAGACACCTATCAAACACTTTAAGAGCAATAATTACAATGTGATTTAACTTATAAAACGTTATTCCAGTTTGTTTCCTATCTGATCTGTTTGTGTAACCGTATGGAACACAAGTTTGCATCATAAAAAACTTCGAAATATTAGAAAAAGTAATATTCACAGCAGCAAACACAAAGCAAACAGTGCAGTGTTTTGTGGTTTCTATTATCGTTACCGCGCATGCGGAGTAGGAGCCGAGTGTTTACAGGAGGCTTCACAGATTTAGCGAAACGTCGCCTCAACTCTATTCCTTCCTCCATGGCGTCCAGGAGCCTACCTGTGTGACGGCTGACGTCAGAGCGACCAGCCCACTAAAACCCATATAGGTTGTCGAATAAGCTTCTCTTTAAGAAAATGTCTTTACTAATATTTCACCTTATTATGTTAACTAACTCCTCTCTCTCCATATACAAAAATTGCTCTTAATTAAATGTTAATATTAAAGCTTATAGTTTCTAGTAAGGTCCATTTCTCTTCGTTTTTAATCTTATCACTTTATTTATTATTAATCATTTCCATTGCACCGATCGCCAGCCTAATTAGTACGCCTGTGATGTTACAAGGTGTTGACAGGTATTACCCCACTCCCTCATTCAAGGCTTTTGTCACCCCATTTTTCCTCCCCCATCTCTCAATGGGTAACTTGACTCCTTTAAGGTCAGCATGGGATTATTAACAGAGTAGCTATTGTCCCACATTTGGCCGTTTGCGACATTATTTATTGATTGCCTCCCATTTTTGTTAACCTTATATATTCAATGAAGCTGTTGCAGTACCGGATTAGCCACGTTGCAGGAGTTAGCAATGATATGGGCCGCGCGCGCCTTCTCTGGAGCCCGGCGCCCTCTTCGGTTTCGAGATGTACTTTACCTTCGCACATCATCCTGACAGGCAGGTTCGACTGTTGTGGGGATGAATCTGCGAGTGTCGTTACTCATGCTCCTCTCTACCACGTCTAGTACAACCTCTTTCAGCATCTCCCAGATGTGTGACTTTATCAGCGAAGCTGTAAGTCACCTCAACTAGCGATTTGCAAAACAGTTGCTGGTCAGATGGGCGACAATTTTTTAACTCTACTACTACCCCGGACGGATAAAAACCAAGGGCCCCTTCTTCACATGAATCCGGCCCTGACAGACGAGTGATGTCTCCTAGTTATGGAAGACGCCGCACCACACACCTGTTGATTACCCAAGGTGATTATTAAACAAACCCTCTTCCTCCCCTTCCATACATCTAACATAATCTTCTTACGCCATAGGCTTCAGTTTGATCACAGGCTTCAGTTTGTTTAGTTGGCAGAAATTGTTGTTCCCGTCGGTATACCAATTAAAAAACGACACAAAACGTTTTACTATCGGATTGTTAACTAAATGCAATTTTGATCCTGTTGTGGTGCTCGAAACAGTTAGATATGACAAAATCATGCCCTCGAACGCTTGCCCGGTCAGAATAAATAGTTTCAATGCTCCCGGGAAGTTTCGGCAGAATTAATTCATCCTTCTTCTTGGGCGAACACGGTCCCAAGAATTACACCGAATTAGCTCAGACGGAAAGTCGGCAACTAACACTAGGACGCGGAAACATACCGGGGTAATATAAACTATCACAGCTGCGCAGAAAACCGTTAATCCGTTAATCGTTAATTAATGAAGTTAAAAAAAAAACAGTTGAGCTCAAGCTTTCGTGGAAGACGGAACTTTAAGGAAATAGTGCCGTGTTTACACACTCGAGTGAGAGCGGAAACAAGTGGTCGGAGAGGAAGCGGCGTTACGGCCCACACAGGTCGAATTCTGCTATCGTGTAGTAACCAGTGTTAACCGGGAACAACACTTAATAACAAGAACAAAGAAGTGAGCTTGTGTTTGTGCACATACTGACTAAAGTGTACAATTAACAACTGTTGGAGTGTAGATAACATCTGCGCATACAGGCGAGAGGAGATGGCCGAAGCAAGTGGCGGAATGTAATCCTCAAATAGAAGAAGAAAACATTGAAACCTTTGTATATGAAAATGAACAAGACATGGCGGAACCAGTGAAGAATAAAATAGAAGAACGAGTGACCGAGAGTGAGGAAGAAGAAACGTACAACCTCAGGAGGAAACGTCGAGCGGTAGAGAAAAGACAATCACACAAAATAAGCAAAGAAGAATTAATCCTATTGGAGATGTTTAGAAACAAGAAGAAAGATCAGGGACACCAACAGAAGAATATGCTCCAAACATATTCAACATCACAGCCGGAAGGGAAGGACGAGGAACGCAGCAAGAAGAAAGAAGACAGCACTCTGGAAAACAGGGAAGCGAGTAAAGTCAACAAGTTTATGTTCACAGAACGCAACAGAAGGTATAAAGCCAACTCAGATGGCCCATTCATAGTGATGGTAGAACCAATGGGCGAGGGAAATATGCAACACCCAATTCAACTAGGGAAGGTATTCTACAATAAAGTTCCTGGACTGAAAAGAATAAACCAACAAGGAAAGAATAGAATGGCCATGGAATTTACGGAAGCAGAATTTGCCAACCAATTCATAGCAAACGATATCTTACTACAGTCTATGAGACTTAAGGCCTTCGTACCGGCTAGTAGAGTGGAGTGTAAAGGAGTCATCAAGTTCGTCCCACTGGACTTATCAGAAGAAGAGATAAAGCTAAACGCCACATCGGAGGCGCCAATCATCGACGTGAGGCGTTTCACCAAGAAAACGCAACTGGATGGAAAGACAGAAACAACACCGCTAAAAACCGTTCAGATAACGTTCGAGAGTCAGTATCTCCCAGAATACATTGAAATATATTACCTCAGGTTCAAGGTCGCAACATATATCTACCCAGTAACACAGTGCTATAAATGTCAGAGATTTGGACACGTGGCAAACAACTGTAAAGGAAAGGAAAGATGTACAAAATGTGGCGAAGAGCATAAAACATCAGAATGTCAAAAGGAAAGCCCCAAATGCGTTAACTGCTGCGGCGAGCATCCTGCCAATGACAGGCTTTGCCCAGTGAGAAAACAAGAGGAGGAGAAAAAAGTAAAGCAAGCAGCACACAGCAAAAATACAGGGACCACAGAATACGAGTACAAGCACGGAGACTTCCCCACTCTACAGAAGAGATCATTCAGAGACGTCACCATAGACATGGAACAGCCTGGCACGGTGGACCGACACCAAAAGACAATAAATGTGGTGGCACAGGTATCACGGGAGACCCAGACCGAGGAAGTACCCAATATAGAAAGCAATGAAGAAATAATCACCATCATAGTCAAAACAATAATGAAAGCTCTAGCCCAACATATGAAGGGCAAAATGACAACGACTGTACTCCAAAAAGTACAAGACATTGCCACTAGAAGCATAATACAAGAAATCAGACAGATAGGCTCAACTATGCAGAACTCAGAGAACTCCAGACCAACAACTGAAAATGGCTAGGAGAAGACAAATAAACATAATACAATGGAACGCCAGAAGTCTGTACCATAAATGGAACGATCTTCAAAGACTACTGGAGGAACACAAAGCAGACGTGGTACTGATCACGGAAACGTGGTTAAGTCAAGCACATACGCTAAAACATAGGCTCTACAACATCTACAGGAAGGACAGGGAAGACGGATACGGTGGTGTGGCCATCATGATCAGAAATGGAATGAACAGCTCCATCAGAAACATGGTGATATCAGCAACTGATATAGAAATCCTAGCAATAGACATCACACAAGGAGGCACCATCAACTACGGTTTCTGTAATATACAAACCACCAAGGGTCAGTCTTACTGAAGAGCAATGGTCAGAAATACTCAACCAGCTCCCATCAGGAAGTATCCTGGGAGGAGACTTCAACGCCCATCACCCATTGTGGCACGACAGTCGAACAGACCAGCAAGGAGAAGAAATTGCAGCCGCAATTACATCATCCACATTTACCACGCTCAATAATGAACCTGGAACCAGAATAGGAACACCTTATCAAAGAAGATCATCGCCAGACATATCTATAGTATCTGCAAACCTCAGACAAAAAACAACGTGGGAGATACTTAAGGACACCCTGGGCAGCGATCATTTCGTTATAAAAATGACGGTAGATGCACCAAGCACACTTAACCACGAGCCACCAAGGACCTTATGGAACTGCAAAAGAGCCAAATGGGAGCAATATCAGGAGAAGATAAATATGCTAATGGAACAGGAGAATGATGAGGATGGCCAATTACAGCAACGATACAATAATTTCGAGGGAATAATTACATCTGCAGCCAAAGAATGCATACCCCTGACCAAAAGAAAGGAGAAGACTTCCGCAGAAAGGAAACCGTGGTGGACAGCGGAATGCTCCAAAGCCATAGCTAGACGACGTTTAGCCATCAAAGCATATAGACAGTGTCCGACAGTGGACAAATTTGCTACGCTCAGGAAGGCAATAGTGGAAGCCAGGACAATCATAAGAAGAGCCAAAAGAAAAGGATGGGAAGAGTTCTGCGACAACATCAAATATGGAATCACGCCTCAAGAAATGTGGAAGAAGCTAAGATGGTTTAAAGGAAGCCAAACAAACTCTAGATGGATCATCAGCAACAAAGAAGCAGCGGAACAATTTTTGGCCCTGACTGCGCCCTCGTACGTCCCGCTAGAACGAAGCGTGGACTCTGCTATAAAGCGAGACACTCAGCCAAAGAGACCAAATCACAACAAGTTTGAAATGTCAGAGCTACAATGTGCAATAAAAAAGGAAGATACGGCCCCCGGACTAGACGGCATAACATACTCCATGATAGAAAAACTTCCACCAAGAGCGAAACAGAAGTTACTGGAACTGTATAATGACATGTTGGCAACAACATATGTGCCAGAACAGTGGAGAAATGTCCTCATCATACCAATCCTAAAGGTGAACAAGGACAAAACTAAAAGCGAATCATACAGACCCATCTCACTACTATCCTGTCTTGCAAAGATCATGAGTATAATGATCAAGAACAGAATGCAGTGGTTCATCGAGCACCACAAGAAACTGGACAGCAGAACAATGGGATTCCGGAAAGGATATGGAACATTAGACAACATAACAACACTAGTCACGGACATACAACTAAGTTACGCTAGAGGAAACTATCTACTCGCGGCCTTCCTTGACATCAAGGACGCATATAACAACGTTCAGATCAACATACTCCAAGAAACCTTGGACAACATGGGTCTGCCAAGAGAAATAGTCAACTGGTACACTAGATACTTGGAGCATAGAGTAAATATACTCTATACAGCAGAAGGAGAGATACTTGCTCGTCATGTATATCAGGGACTACCCCAAGGAGATCCCTCGAGTCCCACACTGTTCAACATATATACTACAAAAATGTTCAACCGGTTGAGAAGCCTAACAACATACGCACAATACGCGGATGACTTCGTAGTATATGTGACCCACCCAAACAAAGAGAAGGCTAGAACCATACTTGAAGAACAAGTGAAGGAGACACGAAACATCTTGAAGGAGAGAGGGATGGATCTATCCATTCAGAAAAGCAAAGTAGGAATCTTCACGCAAAGACAGTTTGCAAATGAGGATTTCAAAATCTGCATAGACGGAATGCATATGGAAGTAGTTAGGGAAACAAAGTTCTTAGGCATGTGGCTGGACACAAAGCTGTCCTGGAAAAGACACATAGAAGAGACAAGACAAGCTGCGTTACAAAGATTAAACATCTACAAAACGCTGGCTACACCAAACAGAGGCACGGACCCCCGACAGCTGCGAAAGATATACTTCGCCTTAATAAGAAGCAAAATTGAATATGGGGGATTCCTATATGAAACTGCATCCCACGACCACACTTAAAAAACTGGATACCGTACAATCTGCCGCCTTGAGGATAGCGGGCGGCTTTCTAAGAACAACGCCAGTCATGGCAATGGAAGTGGAAATGGCAACGCCACCCCTATCATTAAGAAGGAAGAAATTGGGCCTAAAATTCTGGACAAAAGTAAGGACCAACACCAGTCATCCTCTGGGGAGAAAAGTGCGTACATTGGTGCATGAATATACAGCGAAACCACAAAAATCACATAAGAGCCCAAGTCTCATAAAATACTGGGAAATAACTAACCGATGGAACATAGCAACCTCTGAGATCAACGATATGTATAGAGAACGAGAACCGTGGCCAAGGATGGAAATGGATCAACATGTGTACACAGACCTGACAGTAGATGTATCAAAGAAGAAGGAACAAAATACTGAAATCATAAAGCAGCTGTCTCTGCAAACCTTAAACACAAGATGGGAAGGATGGAGACAAATATTTACCGACGGATCAAGAGAGAACGAGGAATCCACCACAGCAGCGTACATCGACATGGTGCAAGAAGTGCATGAGGCGTACAGACTACCAACCCCAATGTCCATATTTTCAGCAGAGATTATAGCAATACTAAAAGCAATCAAGTACATAAATGAAGTGGGTATTGTTAAGGCAGTCATCTGCTCGGATGCTAAAAGCGCCCTACAGGCCATAAAAGGAATCCCCAAAGGCACGTGCAAAAACTACCTAGCGTTTGAGGCAGCCAGGCAAATAATCAAGGCAACAACGGAGGGAAGAAGAGTCAAACTACAATGGATCCCAGGGCACGTCGGCGTAAGAGGAAATGAAGCGGCGGATGCCATAGCACGGGGACAATTAAATGCAGCAGATATAGAGGAGATACCCATCCCCTACACCGACTACAACCACACAATCACACAAATAGTGAAGAAGGATTGGAAAAGAAGATGGGTAGAAGAAGAACCGAGCAAGAGCCTCTGGTACAGAACCATAGCAGGGGAACCAGACCACAAACTATGGTACGCGCCCTTTAAAATAAACAGAAGTGAGATTAAAACAATAAGTAGACTGAGAACAGGACACGCACTCCTACGAGACAGAATGTACACAATGAAGATCGTGGACTACCCGAAATGCCAACAATGCGACGATGTGGAAGATATATATCACTTCCTTTTAAGATGCAAGCAGTATAGGAACATAAGGCAAGAGATAATAGAAGGCGAACTTAAAATCAAGGACATAGCAGACCTAATACAAGTCTTATCCTCACCATCGCTGAAAGCAATAAAAGAAATGCACAAATACGTAATACAGACAAAAAATAGAATATAGCAAGAAAATGTTCTCAAGATTCTCTGTGTATGTCATATGTACTTAAAGTGTAATTCATAATAAGTTGAATGTATTATATGATGTTACTGGCTGTATTAGCCTATGGCTAAAGCCACAAAAAAAAAAAAAGTTAAATAAAAATTGCAAAAATTTAACTTTTAAGTTAACCTAAAAAATCGTTAAAGGTCTTCTTAACTTCCGTTAAATTGAACTACCGTTAACTTTAGTCCGTTACATTGGTAGTTGATGTATTTGGTTATTTTGCCCGTGCCACGCTCAACTGTTCGGCGAGTCGGATGGCGAACGAACTAGGTAATACAAAGTACAAGT
Organism: Vandiemenella viatica; assembly: GCA_031002005.1. Classification (NCBI taxonomy): domain Eukaryota; kingdom Metazoa; phylum Arthropoda; class Insecta; order Orthoptera; family Morabidae; genus Vandiemenella; species Vandiemenella viatica. The sequence goes on from JARYHS010008074.1 coordinate 297,582,979, forward strand.
GTGCTGCATATACAACTGTTATGCTAGGCATGGCGTGGGTGTGGGCAGCAAAGGAGTTCTGGAGCGTTTTAAATTTCCTTCTGCAAACCTGCTTTCACTACTCGTTTCTAATTCTATGGGTGATTGATTTTGATATTGATTTTTATAATAAAACTTTTTTTTTTTTTTTACCGCCAGGAAAGTGTCACTTTTTAGTTGGTATTGGTTTGGGGTTCGTTAGTGAAATTAAATTTAACTGACATTCGTTACATGATTACGTCATGGAAAATAAATTCTTGAATTCGTTAGTGAAAGCAGCAACGCTAACAATAGCAAAGAGAATATTGAAAATCCTTGGTCACATTTATGCGATTATGTTGCATTTAAATCACGACTGGGGAACAATTGATATATGAATGCAAACTGTGTTTGCCCAAACTTTCTACAATCAAGGCTCACGTGTCTAGCCTTAATATTCTTAAACAACATATGGAGAGGAGGCATATATCCAAATAAAAACAGTTTCAAGAAAAAGTAAAATCAGGGCCAAATCGTTGGAAAAGAGAAAAGTAATTGAAAACGTTCAAGTGCTGTGGCTTCCTCATGATGTAGGTAGCAGCAGAACTGATTTGATTTCACCTCCATCTGCTAATGCATGTTTATGTCAATAAAACATTTGGCATCGTAGGTACCGGCACCGTCGTATTCCAAGCTGGTGAGGACCGATGTATCGTAAACCTTTTCTTTGCCAATATGTTTCCACTACATTTTGAAAATCCGATACGTTTGAGAAACATGTTAAAACGTTGAAATAGCAACTCAATTTCCAGAAAGACATTGGGTAGACATATTATTGATTCACATCACGGTATATCGCACCTTGATACTGCTTGCAGTAGTACCTACTGCAATATATAAACATCAGTTTCACTTTTGGATGGTTAACTTTAACTTGCGTCAAATTTTCAAAAATTTAACGCTTTAACGATTATCGAAGTTAATTTTTTAAGTAGCGGATTAACTATTAACGAAGTTAACTTGTCCATTAACTGTGCCCACCTATGTAAACTAGCATGTTAACATATCAATAATGTGGTGTGTTGGTAGAAGTATTGGACGTATTTATTCAGCTATAATCAGCAGGTGAACGTGCACTCCATCTCTTTCCATACTTTATCTTAGGCGAAAGCTATGTTTTGCCACAATGGACTGCAGATCCATGGGACGATGTCTTCTTCGAATCAAGATGGTTGAACCTGCTCGATGCCCTGCCTACGGAGACTCCCTCCAGGGGTCTGGGCCTCCCTTCGGGGAGACTCAGATGACGGGTCTGGCGCACCTCGGGATTCCCGAGCCTCCCCGATGCTTTTCTTGTAACTCTATAGTTGCAAGTTTGAGCGTTGGGGGAAAATTTTCTCCCTCTGGGGATGTGGTAGGTTGATTGAGCTGGAGGTGTCTGTAATGAGCTTTATCTGCATTGTGATGACTGGCAAACTTTGAAAACCGCTAGTCTTGGTCTTGTACGTACCTGTTGCGTCTACCAAGAGAGGGGATATTGCTGGGCGTCGGAAGTGGGTCCTCACAGGGGGTGGTTGTAGGAGGCGGGTTAGTACCGCCTCCGCAGCCCCCGGGACTTATGCCCGATGTCCACAGTCCCGTCGCCCCCGGCTTGAGGCTGGGGGTTCTGGAGGGGTCGCGCCCCCTGCTGGACGGAAGGCTTGTGGGTAGTCAAGCTGCAAATAAGGCGCACTACGGTGTTGGCCGCAGCTCAAGTGTAGTGAGCAACCTTGCCCTGACTGCTCCGGTGTTGGGGGTGTCCTGGTGAATGAAGACCAAGCACTCCAGGGACTTAGTGCATCCCTGCTGTCAGCGTAGCATAGACCCTGGAGTCGTATGAAGGGGCCAGTACCACGTTCTCGGGGACTGTGCTTGGTTGCGGCTTGCCGCCTCTGGGCTCAGCCTCTGGGGTTCAGGATTGCACTCCTGCTGGTGGGAGCATGTCTCTATGTTGTCAAAGTAGGTTCACTATATAGGTGTGAACCGGTAGCGCATTGGCTTGCCAGAGTTGGGGCAACATACACCTTGTGAACCCGGTGGGGGCCTTCGAGCCTTCGGGCGTCTACTGCGGGATCGTGCGCTGCGACGGTTTTCTGTGGTGCTGGGACTGGCGTGTGGGATCCTGTGCTCGCACTGGACACAAGTGTCGGGCGGGCGCGGGAGAAAGCATACTAGGAGCAACCCCCCCCCCCTCCCCCCGGTGTGGGACGCTGCGTTCGGGGACGATACGTTCGGCCTGCTGCCGTAGTGGATGCTGGGGGGTCTCCTTGCACGGCTCTCGGTCGCTACGGCTTCCGCCCGCCCCGCGGGGTTAGGGTGGGGCTGGGAGCTTCGTGTGGGAACCACAGAGAGGCATTGCTATACGGCCAGGTTTTGTAAGGGTCTTCGGCCTGGTTTGTGGCGGGCGCCGCCTGCACGTTGGTTCGCCGTGGGCACCCATAAGGGGTGGCAGAAGGCGCCGTGCCTCACCGTCCCTGCCGTAATGTGCCGTAATGGCGGGTAATTCGGAAGAGCCCAATTCCGCGGCGGGGGTGGCTGCGAAGTGGTAAGGTAGTCTGCTGGCTTGGTTCTCGAGGGGGTTGGTGGGCCTGGCTTCGGTACCCCCGAGGACGGATCCTAGCGCTGATGAAGCGGCCAGGGGGGAGGCGCAAGCTGAACCTACGAACGGTATGCCTACGGAGACCGACGTCGTAGAAAATGTGTCACCAAGGTATAATATACCACCAAGATTTCTGGACACATTATCTTATAAAGTGTTACCTAATATCACATGGCTATGATACAAAAGCTAATTAATCGGCACATTAATAATGTGTACGTGAGTTAAGTGACATACAAGCTAAATTCATCACTGGATTATTCGGTGTTAAACTGTAACTCATTTCATTTGGAGCGTCGATAAACCACATGGCCTGGTGAAGACAAAAATAGGTGAGTGCGGAGTTGTCCGAGCTGAGCTACATAGATTTTTATTTAGTTTATTTGGCGCAGTTAGAACAGGATACAGAACACACAACAGAAACTGGATATTTATTTCCATAATTTAATTACCTCCGTACTCTATAAAGGAAATTAATAAAATAACGAATATTTTATGAGGTGGATAGCATGCATTCAAAGTTGGAATATTGTACACGTGAAGAAACAATAGCGCTTGTGTTCCTTGAATGATGTGCCTGTCACCAGACAGTGGCAAGCAGTAGCTTTCAATATATAATTTTGTACCTTTGAGATGTGTCGATGTGATTGAGTTCCCATTCGTTTTGCTTACACGTGTTTTCTATGATGCAGAAGTCTTGCGCAGTACATAATTTCACCAACCGTGCTATAAGGGGCACAAATGTGTAGTTTCACTAGTAAATATGCATTTAAATAAGTTTAGAATCTAAAATTTGGATGTGATCTGACCTTTTTGATAACAGGATTAATATTTTCTTTCGACACAGTTTTCTGGTCCAAGATTTAAGTAAATTAAACGAGTAGCTGGTTAAAAACTTCGGGACTGAACATAGTGTTATATGTTAACAGTATTTTGAGGAAGAATATTTCTAGAAAAATGTAAATAAAAAGATCCTGAAAGAAGAAAGCATCTCTTTCTTTCTACACAAAAAATGGAAATAAATTTATTAGTGCAGTTGTTAAGTTCTTCAGTAGCCAGAGCTCAGAAATTTTTGTAAAAGGGAAATACACCATCCCAATTTCATAAAATCTACAGAAACTGCGAAACATTGTGAAACATCTGACACGCTCTTTAACTTGAGCAATTATACAAATAATCTTCCTAAGCGATTTAAATCAGCCTCGTCTGGAAAGAATTTTTAAATTGTTACTGTATTCATCAAGGAAGCAGAATTATATAAGGTGTAATTCATTTAATAGTCTGCTAGGTACATCCATGTTTTAAAATTTCTAAGTCTCATTCATATAATCAGGAGCTTATTTGAAGATTTAATTCAGATCAAGAAGCTGTTATATATTCCCATTTGTGAAATCAATCAGGACTGGGTGGAAATGTTTTTTTCATTAGAGGGTGTTTAGGTTAGAAAAATAATCCTAATGTGGCACAGTTCAAAACAGCATACAAACAGCTCCTTGTATGTAATTGAATTAGAACAAGCAATCATGGTAATTGTACTTCCTAAGATAATACTGCGGAGCGGGCACACAATGTCATTGTAAATGGATCCTGTGTGGTTTTCGTGTGTAGGGAAATTCCCGCAGAGGCATGTGCTTCATTGCAATTAAATTAAATTAAAACTATGTACGATTACGAATTATTTTCATCACAATTAAATTAAATTAAAACTAAGTATGATCAGGAGCTGTTTTCAGACTATACTCATTCAGAAAATGTTTCGAAATAAATTTAAAATGTAATTGTTTACATTGCAGGATTTATTGCCATAAAAGTTACAAGGATTTCTCTTATACTATTTGAAAATCTTCTGTGTTCACAGAAAAGACTATTTCTTCTACTTCTCTGTTTATTACTATTAATGATGTGTTGGACCGGCTTCTTTTTTTTCTTCTTCTTTTTTTTTCGTTCTGCCATTCCGAGGGGAACACTTACAGTCATGTGGGCAGTAGAATAAATAAATGATACTCCAGTTGGTTATGTTAAATATTTACATTTCTCCATCTCTTCTTGCCATCTGCTACTTCCTATTACTATGGAATCATTAATAATGGCGAATTTCTCGCGCTTCTGCTTTCCTCTACTATTTTCTCCTGTAGCAATCATTCAGTTTCTTTCTTCATGTCCTCCTTATGGCTCTCGGGTATCCTTTACTGTCACTCATTTATTAGTTTCTCTACTGCGTCCGACTTGATCTGTATCTTTTTTACCGTTTCGGTATACGGCAACACATCTTCCAAATGGAAGACGTCACGATACGCTGCACATAACTATTTTACCATTCGCTTCTCCCATTCTGCCAAATGTTCTAGGCTCAATTTTTCCAGGATCCGTCTTATTCTCGCCCTCGTCAACACGTCCAGCTTCTCCGTCACCGTGCGCACTTTCTCTCTTTCTTCCGTTCAATATATTTTTCTGCTGCAACATTCCGATTAATCAATGTTACCTTCTCCTTAGTAACATTCAGCACTGCCAGGATGCATCTTCCCTGTTGTACGGCTAACAGCGTCTCCAGGATTAGCACTCCCGCTACCAATTCTTGGTACAATATCTTCCTTAGCTTCCTGCAATCCTTCCGCGTCTAACTCCACAATCTTGTCTTGCCGCGCTCTTACCCGTATGCTGCGTGTCTCTTCTTTTTAGGCTATACTCATGACTCCTTCCTGTCGCTGCCTGACTTCAGCTTCTGGTTCACTCTTCATTTTAATTCTATATCCTTGTATGCTCACTACCGCCTTTCGGTAATCTATTATGGTCTCTTTCAATTATCCCATCATATGGCGTACCTACTCCAGCGGGAACCACTTGCATTTTATGTCGAATGTTTAGCTCCCTGCCTTCTTTCAGGGTAACCATTGCTGCCCCTTCCGAGGGGAGGATCTGTCCTATGATCCCTTTATTCCACACTCCATTCACCATTTCGTCTCGCTGAGTTTCCTCACACACTCCGACCTGAGAAGAGACACCTGTGCTCCTGTGTCCAGAAAGACCTTACATGGAATATATTTGCTTTCCTCGCACTCCAACTCAATGCATTTATTTCGATTCTCGTTAATGCTCTCAGTCTTGATTAGCTCCCTTTTCTGAGCGTCCCCAGACTGCCTGGATCCGCTCCTCTCCAGTTTTCCAACTCTTCCACTCTCCTTCGAGCTCCCAGCACTTGCTCGATCCATGGACACGCGTTATAGTCCCCAGGATGGTTACCCCGTCTCCGGCACTTATTACATTTCATGGCCCTGTAGGCGCGACATGACCCCGTATGGCTTGATAGACTACACCTTTTGCAAGGTGCAGGCTACTTCAAATTACCGTCACCTCGGCAGTGGTTTTCCTTGTGTCCGCTGCGTCGACACCGTGATTTCGCTGTAGTTACATACAGCCACCCCTCTTCCACAATGTCTAGCACTGTGCCTTGACCTCCTGCACAACTGTCAACCCTCTGCAATCCTTTGGTTCACTGCATTCAAATATTTACTTCTATCTGCTTTACTCATTTCTGCTTGCTGCCTTCGGTCATGTCCCTGGTGCTGTCGTTTCTTTTGCCGACGTAATTACTATTCATTCAGTGAGATCAATTTCCATAGTTTCTGTTAATGATAACTTTCTGCCTCTGGTCCTGAGTACTGCAATGATTTTTTCGTCGACTAACTCTTGAACAAACACTGCGCGGGAATGACTGTGGATTACTTTAAAGGCTCCTGCTAGTTCACTCCCTTTTAAATCTCTCTTTGTTGCTTCCCGGAATTCATTCACTACTCCATTCAACCTGCTAGACCATTCTGTGACCGATTCTCCTCTCCTCTGTCGACTCGCAAACATACTTCTTGCATAGTGGTCAGCTGTGGGTTTTGGTCGATAATTATCTACCAGCACTTCATTTACGTCCTTCCAATATCTGACTTCTTCACGTACTAAAATCCGCTGCCTAGCTGGGCCTCCTATATGGGTTTTCATAGATTTTAGGAGAATTTCAAGATCGACAAGGCTGAATGCTGTGTCGCAGTTAGTTAAGAAATCATCCAAAGCACCGTGCTCGAGATAAAAGAACTAAGTAATTAGTTTTAATGGTTCTGATTAGAGATGGGTCGGAAATAACGAAGTGGCTGCAAATAACCGTTATTTTAAAAAAGCCGTTTAGCTGGTAGCGGCCAAAATAACTGGAGTTATTCAAATAACTGGCAACACCATCCTCTGACAGCGTGGTAATTCTTCATCAACTGCCCTCTACGAGCGCATCAGTCACGGGTTACTGCTTCTCTCCCTGTTACTAACTGCAATAGCGACCATTAGATGACACCACCTACACAAAGCGCTTTTAACTACCTTAATTATTTAATTTTAATTTAATTGCAATGGAGCACAGACTCCGGTGGCAATTTCCCTACACCCTCATATTCCCCCTATCCTGCACCCACCTACATTTGCCCTCTACAAATTTTATCTTTAAATTCTTTCAACGTTATTCATCATTTCTCTTGGTAACTCATTCAAATCCCTGACAACCTTACCTAAATAAAGGAGAATCTTCCCACACCCTTGTGCCTGAAATCGAGTGTCAGGTTTTGGTCACGGTCATCATTTCCCTTCCATGTACTACTTTTCATACCTACTCCAATATCTTTCCATGCCTCATCGCCAGTATATGCCCTGTACACTCTTTGGCAAAAAAATTGACTGTGGACGCCTGAGACTAAGTCCCTTATTTCGCACAATGTGGCATCATTGCGGGTATTCAACTCAGCGTCATCTGTTATTCATTTCCTTAATTCAATGTCTGGAACAAAGCAGGAAGACTCCGCCCGCCCATTGGATTGACCATTCTTATTGGCAGGGTAGTTTTATCAATCTTTCTCCACTTTTCAGTAAAAGGCTACTGACCGATCCCGAGACAAGTAGCGCATTTTCCTGTCCCTGGACTGACTGTAATATTCGGCAAGATTTCGCCGACCATAGCTCAATCGGAAGAAATTCGGTTCTAGCTACAATTTTCTTAAATTCAGATCGTTAAAGTTGTAACTAACAAGATTGCAATAAAGCGCAGTAAAAATGAGGTTAAGTTATACATTTTATTCCAAATGATTAACGTAAAACTATAACGATATTTATTTATATATTGATGTGGCTAATTAGTTGCAATAATGCAACACATAATGAGGTGTGTGGTCCGAGAAATGGGTGTAAATGTTCAAAGATCCAGGATTTTTAGTTCTACAAAACTATTGAAACGATTATAAAGAGATTATTTCGGATAATTGTCTAATGCCAGTTGAATGTAATTGACTTCGGAGGCAGGATAAGGTTGTTTACACACTGCACGAGCCGCCTATGAACATGAGCTCCGTTTGCTTGTGGCCAACGGTCTAGTCTTGTAAACACGCGGTCCTCGGTTCGAGTCTAGGCATTCCAATTATTTTTTGCATTTATTTTAAACAAGTCGTACCTACAACTGGCTTATGCGTAAAATTTAACATCGACTCTTACCTGCTTGCGTCAGGAAAGAACATACTTAAGGCAAGACTTATAACTGAGTACTTCTTAGAAAACTGCACACGTAATACTGAGGTAACACTGGAAGAAATCGCGTCGTCTGGTTCCGTTAGGTGGACTATAACGAGTTCGCACCTTCCTCAAGGAGAAGAAAAACTAAATAATATTACTATACCAATTTCTTATTAGCGTCTGGATTTACGATTCGTTGACTTCTAGGTCATTAAAGGTGAGAAGGGAATGGAGACAAGGAATGGGAAGGAATTCGGACCATGGGTTTTCGAAGAAATAATCCCGCCATTCACACGAAGAGACTTGGAGAAACGAAGGAAAATCCAAATCTGGATAGCCGGATAGGAATTCAAACCCGCTTCCTCCCGAATGCGGAGCCATTAGATTCATTTTTTCAGTATTTTTCGTATTTGGTCTATGATGCCTTCCATAAAATTATTTAAAATATCTATTGAAAACAAAGTTAAAAAGCGAAAATTAAAATATATGTGCAGAAGTGAGTTCATCTGATGAGAGAGGGGATATCAAAAAAATCTCTGAAATCAAAAACGCAATTCAAATTTCATTTTCTCTCTCATTCTCTCTCTATTCTTTTCGCCCCTCACTCCCTTTTTTAATTTATTTTTTGCTTGGGTTTTACGCCTCGTCGATGGCAATGTCATTAGAGGCAGGATCGGATTGGGGCAAGAAACGGGCAGGAACTCGGCCATGGCCTTTTGAAGGAAGCATCCGGGCATTTGCCGGGAGTGATTTTGGGAAATCATGGAAAATCCAGATCTGGATGCCCGGACTGGGATTCGAACCCGCGTCCTCCCGAATACTAGGCCAGAACGTTAACCGTTCATGAACCACGAACGGTACTTTTTTTTAAAATTTGTAGCAGCTATCAAATTCAAAGTGAATATAAGCTCTCTCTTATATGGAAGATATTGTCATATTAATCCCGTTGTTTAATGAAGTAGTATTATACCAAAAATAACGAGGAAAATTGATCGGTTTGCTAGTAACCAAATAGGTAACATTTCAGTGTTTTCGTAGAAATGTTAAAAAAATGAATTCTACTTCACATTCTACTTGAGCAAAGACCTCAAACCGGATGCTAAACTACAGAAATTTGCAGTCTTAATAAAATGTGGTAAAATAAGAAATTTCAATATAGTTATGATGTAATTCTCTATAACATTTTCTCATTTTTTTTTTTTTCCAAGTATGTCTTTCAGTAAAGATTAAGAGTTAGTTAAATGAAATTATCACGCTGAGCAATAACACAGGTAATTGTTACAAAATTTTATAAATCGGCAGTACTACTCTCCGAAGCTAGAGTGTAATTCTAAAATATGGTAGTAGACGGAAACGTAGTGTTTACAAAGCACTTAATACTGGTTTCCTTGTTTCTTGCCACACTGACCTTCCCTCACTGAATTTCAATATTTTATGCCTCAGTTTTCCTCCTACAATGTTCTGATTGAATGCCTATAAGACTTTGCAATATTTAAACTTTCAAAAGAAATTGTTTCTTGTCATTCTGAGACAGACATTATAATGTAAATTCTTTGGGTTGGAATAAAATATACAGTAGCTACAGTTTGAATTTTGGAAAAACCGCGCCGCAACAGAATCAATTCTTATCACCGATCAAGAAAAACAAAGTTACTTTCATAGCGTTTGTTGATTTAGAAAAAAAGCTTTTGATAATGTAAGGTGGGAAAAGATGCTCAAAATTTTAAAAATGTCAAGTCTTACATATGGAGATAGAAAAATATTTTATAATCGATATAAGAATCAAGTGGCTATAATAAAAGTAGAGAATCATGAGAGTCACCAATCAGTTGAAAAGGGTATCAGATATGGTTGCAGTTCATCCCCACTAATATTCAACTTATATGTGGAGGAAGCTACAAAAGAAGTAAAAGAAGAATTTGAATGTGGCATAAGTGTTCACGAAGACAAAACCAGTAACCAGTATAATAGGATTTTCTGATGACACTGTCCTGTTAACAGGACGGACTGAGTATATGGAGGAGTTACTGAATAACATGAACAAAATAATGTAATAAATACAGATCAAAGCAAGACAAAAGTGTCAAAGAAATAATAGTAGGTTAAATATAAAAATGGGATTGGATGCAAAACTAGAAGTAAATAAATTCTGTTACTTAGGAAGTAAAATTACAACTGATAGCCGAAGCTGGAATGGCGTTAAATGTAGAAAAGCACGAGCAAAAAGAATCTTCATGAAAAAGTAGTTTCAAATATTGACCTAGGAACCAGAAATAACTTTTTAAAACTGTATTTATGGAGCACAGCACTTTATGGTAACGAAGCATGGACATCAGGAATGCCTGAAAGAAGGTTTTTTTTTTTTTTTTTTTTTTTTTTTTTTTTTTTTTTTTTTAACAGTTTAACGTCCCTTTTTAACAACGTGGTCTTTAGAGACGGGAAAGGATGGGGGCAAGGAATGGGAAGGAATTCGGCCATGGCCTTTTGAAGGAAGCATCCCGGCATTCACCTGGAGTGATTTGGGGAAACCATGGAAAACCCAAATCTGGATGCCCGGACGGGGATTCGAACCGCCGTCCTCCCGAATGCGAGGCCAGAACGCTATCCGTTACACCACCACGCTCGGTCTGAAAGAAGGAAAATTGAAGCATTCGAAATGTGGAGCTATAGGAGGATGCTGAAAATTAAGTGGACAGTTAAACCACGGAATTAATATGTTTTAGAAATGATGGCTGGCGAAAGAGGTTTGTGGAAGAATCTTACACAAAGAAGAAACAGATTCGTGGGTGATTTTTTAAGACTTGTGGGATTGGTTATGTATGAAGCAGATAACGGTGGACGTGTTTTAAGATAGGTGTTTTGAGATGAAGGGGATAGTGCAAAATAAGAAGGTATTGGTGGTTCATATCAAACCAATCGAGAGACTGACGACAGTAAAATAAGAGATGAAATAAGAGAGAAGGTGCCGGCCGATTGAGACTTACTCTTCCGAAACACATCGATGGGGCTGACAGCTTAACGTCCAAATCCGGCGGACGAATCACTGTCAGAAGTGTGGTATGCATTCGTTCCATACGCGCTACAGAGAGGTTTGGGATCTAACCCAGGACTTTCGTGCACCATCTGATAATTAGTAATAATACACCACCACCGAAACATGTCCCTTCTAAAAAGTTCTTCAACCACCGGAACTCAAATCAAGTGACGCCGCATCTGACGCCGCGCATCATCATGGAGCTATAATGGCTATAGAAGTATAGCATTTAAAAATCAATCTTTCACCTCCTTCACCTTCTTCACATGCTGTTTGGTGCAGACGCGTAAATTCCAATTGAGGTAGCTGACTCAATCTCATACCACTGTGGTGCAAGACAATCTTCTTATATCTATCACCTTAGTAATATGTGAATTTTATGAGCGGAACAGAATATAAAGCATCCGGCATCTTTAATTTCTTTAATTTATATCTGAAAAAATAGAAAAAACAGGGAGAGGGGTTGAGAATGAGAAAGGAATACAGAAAAAAATAAATTTGAATTGCGTTTCTGATTCACCCTCTCATCAACTCATCTCACTTCTACCGACATTTTATCATTTACGATTATTAACTTTGCTTTAAGTAGGTTTTTAAATAATTTTATGGATGTAATTGTAGACCAAATACGACTAGTAATTGAAAAAGTGAAGCTAATGGTGTCGCATTCGGGAGGAGACGACTTCGAATATCTCCAACCATCGAAATTTGGGTTTTCTTTGGTTTCCCCAAATCACTCCAGGCAAATGTTGGTATAGTTCCTTTAAAAATCCAAGGCCGAATTTCTTCCAGTTCCTTTTCTGCAGTCCTTTCGCGCCTCTAACGACCTCGACGTTGACGAAGCGTAATGCCATAGGAAAGAAAAAAATAGAATAGGAAGGAGTTATTGTTAGTCGGGTTAATGCAAGCTGCGACCACAACAACTACTACTACTACAGCCACTGTAAAACACTGAAAAAACTCAGAAGGTCAATTCAGAACCGAAGAAGACAAAATGTAAGCAAGGAAGCAAGCATTGTTCACGACATAGCTGGTCTACACGTTGCTCATCACACCGTCACTCTTCTGCAAAACTTTGGTTGGGAAATAATCACCCACCCACCATATAGTTGCAGACTTGGCACACAGTGACTACCATCTTTCCCTAAGCTGCGAAAATATTTGACCGACTAAGATATGAAAGATAAAGTTTAATGCTTGCTCAAAGACATGAGGCGAGCATACGTTCTTTTTCATTTTATGCTTATGGTTTTACGCGTTGTCAACATCGAGGTCATTAGAGGTGTCAAAGAAGTTGTAGCACGGATTTCTCCAATAGCCTTTTAAAGGAACTATTCCAGTATTAACACAGAGTGATTTGAGGAAACCTTTGAAACCCAAATCTGGATTACTGGACGAGGATTCGAACTTGTGTCCTCCCAAATGAGAGGTCAGCGCGTCAGCGCTTATCCCACCACGCTCCATTATTCATAAACTACAGATATGCGTGTGCCGAAGTGTGATAATGTAGAATAATATATAATTGCTCAATCTTTTAAACAATGTATACATTAAAGAAAAATAAATTAAGTCTTTATCTATAAATGCTTGGGAAACCTTACTTTTCGGATTGTCCTCGTACAATTAATACGGATTCCAAAAGTATTTTAAATTAAAAACTGTGATTTGCTGCCTTCAGTTGGATAATTGTACTGAAAATCAATAAAATCTTTAGCCAAATGAGCTGATCGTGATGAATTATTACGTGTTATTTAGTGTTATAAAGGTATTCTTCTTGGCCGAAGGAAATAGGAAAGTTCGCACATATTTACTCTTCGACGTTGCCACAACTACTTCCTACAATGTTGCCACGATTTCTGACTTCTGGCAGTGCTATGGTAATTTCCTATTCAAGGAAACGTGTCTTATAGCTAGGCGGTATCAAAAGAACAGACACATTGCCGAAATAGAAAATTACTTTCCTTCACCGTCTATCTATCATATTTTTACTTGACTGATTATTTCTGTTATAACAGTTTGATTCTTTATATAGATCATCATTAACTATTCAACTTGAAATATTGTATCTTTATATATAATTATGTTTACTTTTGTTATATAATGGACGAGGCATGTTTCTGCGTAAGGCAGAGTGGCTGAACGGTTGCGGATTGGCCTGCGGGAGTGAGGTTACTGGGTTCGAGCCCACGTCAAGTTGAATATTTTTTCATTGATTATCCCGTTCTCACTTGTTGTAAAATACATATCATATATCTAAAAATGAACATTATTATATTTTACATCATATTGTTTAAAAATAAACTCTTATGAAACCATTTTTTTTATTAGTTCATAGGCCACATTGGCGGTTAAAGGTGTATTCGTGGAATTTAAAATATTGTTCATCCGGGTGTACTGGAGATCGCGATTCCGGTACAATAACATTGTGTCTGCGCGGAGTGCTGACGTCACAGCTAGCTATACGTCACGTATGTATTCAGCGCGCATGTTTGAACGGCTTTTCCTGTTGTTATTGCGGGTGTACTGGAGATCGCGATTCCGGTACAATAACATTGTGTCTGCGCGGAGGATTTCGATCTGAGATTTTCGATATATATTGGATGTCGATACATATTGTGGGTATTTATAGGCGATCAGTGTTTGGTCGGATTGCGGATGTGTTTATGTTATGATGGAGTGTTGTGTCGTGACTTGTGTTGGGTGGTAGAATTGTGAATCTATGGTATTGGTGTTGAAGATTTTGCAAATGGGTTTCCGTTATGTGATTGAAGAGACATTGTTTGTGTATTTGGATGAATGTAGTGAAAGTGTATGTTTGTAGTTGGTTCTTTATAGTTATTGGTGTGTTTTCGGTCTTGTGTTTGTGGGAAGTTTTAGTGGTGGATTGTGGGGTATTTTATGTTGGTGAGTGTTTTGATATAAGTGTCGGTGGTTAATGAAATATTGTGGGTTATGTGTTGTAGTTGCTTTTTTGTTTTTTAATTAGTAAGGTTAGTTGGCTACTGATACGGTAAGTGTTCATGTGTTTGTAAAAGTTAATACGTTTTTTGTTTAGTGAATTGGTAATTTTTTTCTCGTTCGTTTCTTGCGACAACGTTTTCGCGAATTTTTAATTTTTCTGGCGGAAGAAAGTTTGGTATTATTGGACATCTTAATTGTTCTAGGATTTGGCATTATTTTATAATGGTCTAACGGAAGATTTATTTAGTAATTATTTACGAAGCAGATTTATCTGTTTTGTATTGGTGTACGTTTTATTCGTGCGTAATTTTTCAGTCGGAAAAAATGGTTTAGGGTTTATTATAAAGTAATTATTCTTTGAAGATAATTCGTGTGTAGAAGTATTACAAGTATGTTATTTAATGTTGATGTAGCGGAATCGCGTTTCCAATGGAACGGATGGTTTGAAAGTGCTTAGGATATCATGATTTTGGTGTAAAATTTTACTAGATTGCATGTGTTCTAATTTAGTTTTCAAGTGATGTTTGATTTCAAGATTGTGGTATCGTGTTATACAGTTGGGCGGGTGGGGGTTTATTGGAGATGACGATACCATTTTTTGGTTTTTACCCTTTATATGGGTTAATATATTGACTGTTTTTGTTCCCCGCCCAGATAACCCCCTAGTTCCCGTGCTGTCCCGTTAGTTACATTTGTTGCTGCGTTGGATGGCGTTTACGTCATAGGCGCCATGTTGTGACGTCATCGTTTTGCGCGGCGGAAAGTGTTCTACCGGTATCGCGTTCTCCAGTAATCCCGTTCATCCAATATAATATGACGAGTTTAGTTGACTTTAATTCCGTAGAGGCAGAGAGTGTGATTGGAGTTGTTGCTGTAGAGTTTCTCACTTGTTCTGTCAAAGAAACTATTTTTTTTCTGTGATTTTAATTTACTGTGCGGCATTCTTATTGAAAATACCCCGTCAAGACATCAGGAGAAATATCATCAAAATCTTTTACTTACTTGGGCTGTTGCAAGTTATTTCGCAAAACAAGAACACGTCGCGGGCAATTTTGTCTCATGTGCGGCACTAATTACATATATGACAAGTGGGCACCTGGCAACGAAATATTGCCTTGTGGCCATTAGCAAACTCTTTCCCACCACTGTTGGGTCCCACACAATGGGCATCCCTAGTTTGACTGCTCCCCACGCTGCTTTTCCCTTTCAGGTTGAGGGTTCTGTTCCCTTACCCTCTCATTATCATTTCTCCTTGCATAATTATCATGACCTCTTCCCCTGGACCTATCATTTCTTGGTCTATGATCCCTTGAAGGACTTCTACTTTCCCTCCTACGGTAATGATTGTAATACCAATCAGAGAATGACTCCTGAGCATCCAAACGTCTCGACAATTCAGAAACCCTATCGACATTTGTTACATCCAAAGTGGCAATTAAATTTCGTGTTTGCTGAGGTAGCCTGGCTCCTATCAAATCAATGAATTCCTCCTTCCATAAGGATGGACTAAATATTTACAACGGATCCAACATTTATCAAAAAAGTCATGCTGAGTTTCCCTACCAGGTTTATAGGGCCTACCAGTCGTCAACTCTCTCTTTTCCTGAATCTCTCTACTAGTTGACCAAAAATGTTTCAGAAAATTTTCTTTGAACAGTTCATAATCATTCACTTCCCTACCTTGCCTATCGCCTCATGTCCTAGCATAAGTCTTTAGATGTTTACACACAAGTGCAATTTTCTTACTGTCGTGTAACAAATTAAAATAGTCTGATCTTTCAAAATTATCTATAAACTCAATAGGGTGAAGTCATCCACTGTCATCATAGAATTCAAATTCTTCCTTAATATCAGCACTAACAATATTGTTACCTGGTGTGGGAACTTGACTTAACTGTATCTGCATCCCAGTAACCCTTTTCTCTAACTGATTTACGTTACATTGGGTTGTCTCCAATCCCTGGGTAAGCCGTTCCTGATGATGTACCAAAGCATTAACATTTTGTCCCACCTCTTGTCTAAACTCGTCGACCTTTTGAGCAGCTTTACTATCACTGGCTTTGAACAAACTCACATATTCCTCCTTCATTATACTACTATTTTCAGTGATTTCCTTTACCTCTTTATAAATTAGATTGACACACTCAGTCTTATTATGTTCACAAATTTCTGCAACCTTTTCAAATTTCTCCTGACACTCTACAACTGCTTCCTCCAATTTATAGTTTAAAATATTAATATCCTCTTTAAATTGAGAACCAAAACCCTGAAATTGCCTACTGATTTTCTCATCAAAACAGTCAGCCAATTCAGAGAATTTGCTCTCAAAATCCAATTCATTTTTAAATTTAGTAAACATACTGTCAAATTTACTATCAATTTCGGAAAACTTACTATCAAATTTACTACTGATTTCAGCAAATTTTCTATGGATATTTAACTCATTTTTGAATTCAGAAAATTTACTATCAAATTCAGACAACTTAATATTAGTATCAAACTTTAATTCATTTCTAAATTCAAAAAATTTGCTATCAATTTTTGCGTTAAAATTGGCTACAAAAGATTCTAGAAATGCTTGTAAATTCTGACTATCAGCCATTTTCAGTTATTAGCAAAATCAATATGAAAACAAAGTTAAGAATAATTAAAATTTTGCTAACCTGTCACAAGACAATATGCAAAAGCAAATATTTGAATAATCAGTACTTACAATTCGTCGTCAGTTTGGTATCACTTATATACTTGTCATCACCTCAAACTTCACCTAGCAGCACTTTTTCACCACTAAACACCACTTTTTTTCACTGATTAAAACACTTAACCACACTTTCCACACTCGAAATCCTCTACTGCTGGAAGATGTCGGTCTTCTGCGCGTCGAAGGAAGATGGTATTCCACGCCGAAAAAATTCCGCTTACTGTCGGAAAATTCCAAAAGTCAAAGGAAAATCTCCGATGATTGCTGCGTTGTACTCAGTTCCCGCCGAATAATTCAATCGTCGAAATAATTCACTCGTCGAAATAATTCACTCGTCGAAATAATTCACTCGTCGAAATTCTTCAACTCGTGAAGCCTGTATAACCTATACGTGTCGTTGTCTGTCGATAACTCGTCGCAATTTGCTGCAGATTATTTTAGAAAATTAACATCTCACAGATGTCTGATTTCTTGTCCCTTAAACGGTCGCCATGTTAGGGTCTTCGGTGGCTTAATTACAGTAGTAATTGATTAAATAGTACACCATAAGACTCAGTTTAAGATTTTTGTTTATTTTTCAAAACAACGAGTCAGCGATATTTTTCACATGCATAGATACAATCCAGAGATACTACTGACGCAGTTGCAAAGAGAATCTGTATAAACTTACTGTAAACTAACTATAAAACTAAACTCTGTCCTTCTGCTGATTTCTTTATGTAGGCTCTATTGAAATTTCTGGAATTCTTCAAAAGTGTCCGCCAGATATTTCTCGTACATTAACAATTACTCAAACAATTAAACATATCAAAAACAATCAAAATCAATACATAATCACTTAAAATCACTACAAATTTGTCAGAAATAGAAATTAAAGTTTCTTAAATACTAAATTATTTACAGAAATCATTTTAAATTGTACGAACTTGTACTGTAGACATCGTAACTTGCATTAATACTTGGAATTACACACATTTAAGCAATTCTCTTGCACATATATCTCTTAAACATATTAAATGGCCTTTAAATAATTTCCTTTCATAAAACAATTTACAAGAAATTGCAAAACAAACATACCCGATCATATTCAAGCAAACTTTAGCTCACTACAAATACTTCAAACAATACAATACTATTCAGGTATGAGGGCTGTTACACTGTCCCAACTATTTCATTATTACTGTTCATTATTATACAGCCCTTTCTGTTGAACTTTACTTGACCACCATTTCTAATTATTTGGCTGAGAGATACGTACATTTTTTGACAACTCTGGCACATACAGAAAATTTTTAAACAAATTTTTCTTATATTGACCATTAACGTCACACACATTCAAACTCAGCTTATCTGAGCCTTTTACTAATAACCATTTATTTGCAACTTTAATGGAGTTGATGAGTGGTACTGTTATGTGCATGGTCATGTGCATAGAAGCACCGAAGTCTATATTACTCACTGAAGCTATGAATTCAGCGGCATAGCTTGAGCTTTCCTAATTGTTTTAGACTTACACTATGCACTCATGTGGCCATGTTTATTACAGGTGTAACATCGAGGTCCCTTTTGAAATTTTTTCTTGAAGCCTTTGTTGTTCTTATAATTTACGGCAACTGCTGATGTTTCACCATCATTTGTTTTTACATCTTGTAAAATTTTAGCCTTTATGGAGTTAGCAGTTATTTTCATACGGGAACTTTCAATAGCAATCGGTTTCTAAGCATCTGGTAAACCGGAGAGATGCAACGTTCCAAGCCACTCGTCGTCTACTTTAAATCCAATTTTTCAATTTAAAGCTAACTGATTGCTTGAGCTCATATTTTCCGCACTTTTAAATGCCGCGTGTTGCCTAGGTTGTAATTTTTACTTTCGTCAGATATTTATCACTTTTACATATAGGGGAGACCGGGGCAAGTTGACGATGTTAACGATTAAACATTTTTAATAAATTCATTTCTTGAAAATATATTTTCATTGCAAATATTATTAGTCTGGTCTTTTATTGAAATGTTCGTAATTATATATAACTTTATTTTCATATTATCAAAGTTTTTTTAGTAATTTTAGAAATTAATGCAAAACTGTCATCTTGCCCCAGGACTGGGGCAAGATGACTTTAACCACGGGGCAAGATGACACTTAATGAAACTGTAATACATTTTTATAGTTATACATTAATATGTATACATTGATGTGCAAACATTAATAGAAGTCACATACAAATTTTCCTCATTCACAGTTTGAACAGTCTTTGTGCCACCATTTAAAGCACATGCAACACTGTATCCAGTCATCTGATGGAGGGTCTTCATAGATCTCATCACATCCAGGACACTGAACTAAACTTTCTTCAGAAGCATTTCTTGATGTTGTCGCAACTCGAGGTTTATTCTTTAATTCAGAAGAGGTAAACGTCAGTTTCTTAGTAAAACTTTAATTTCTTGCATCCCGAGCCTGTGTGTATGAAACAAACATTCAATTCTTAAGTCATCTCTTTTCTTCAAATGGCGAGGTAGTGTTGCTTCAGGGATATTGTAAACATTCGCTGCACCCAAGCAGGACTTTTTTACTCCTTTGACATCAATTATTGCAGCAGCCAAAGCATTTCGGTCCCACTCGCCTCTGGAGGACTTCTTTTTATAAGTTCTCACCATATCTGGATCATAATGTGTCATGAATAAGTAAAGTAGCGCCCTTTAAAATTTTAAGAGAAACTATGTGAGTCATGCAATTCAAGTCTCTTCCACAAAACACAAAAAAGGCACTCAAAGACTGAAACAGACACAGCGAAAGTCATCTGGGGCCAGATGACGAGGTCGTCAACTTACCCCAGCCAACTTGCCCCGAACGGCAATGTTAGAAACTTTCCATTATTGCGGCAGTTTAAAAAAGAATGAGATACAAATACACGGCCTTTATGAAAAGTACTTTGTTTAAGCTACTCATGTATGACAAAGTATAAAACAATATCTTACCTGTTAGTCTGCAAAGTCTTAATTCAGAGATGTAGAAAATTAGAGCACGTCACAGAGAATTCTCGATCAGCGAATAGCGAGGAATAATACGGCTCGAGCGGAGTCAGTGCATTATATTTTAGTTCCTAGTTGTGTGGAGCGCTAGTAGTATGAATACAGTGCTCCTACATAGAAGCGGGAATTTAAATTAAATCATTCTTCATCTTGCCCCGCTCGTCAACTTGCCCCGGTCTCCCCTACTACTGTACCCATAACCTGTTAAGTTTTTAAATATGGTACAAACAATTATTTAACACGAGAAGTATTTATTTATATGAAAAATACATATAACCATACAAAATAAATGTAGCTGAGAGCAGCTAGCACAGAATAACAATTAATACAGTTTATACGTTCGTCAGGGTATGAACTATACAACAAAGATATTACTAAATATTCATAGCAGTAATTCTATTTAAATTAATACAAACAAAACGATACGTTAATAAACTTATTATTTGAAAATAGTTGTTTGCCCATCTCTACTTCGGATGGGTAACTCTCGTTTTCTCCACTTTTACTACATTAATTAACTTTTTTTAATTTAAATTAATTGCAATGGAGCACGGGCTCCGGTGGCAATTTCCCTACACACCCATCTTCCCCCTATCTTGCACCAACCTACATTTGCCCTCTACAAATTTTATCTTTAAATTCTTTCAAATTTTTCGGTAAATTATTAATCATTTCTCTTGGTAACTCATTCCATTCCCTGTTCAGTGGTAGGCATGGCGATAATACTTACTATTCGATTTTTTCATGAACTGCTATCGGTTGTGTAGTGCTGAAAGAGTCCCTTCGTTGCTGCTGTACTTGATTCAGCTCGCTGATTCTGCTTACTGCTGCGCCGGCACGCCTCGTCGATTTCTGTAACACTGTAGTTATTGTGGTATTTTCCACTTTGTTTTCTTTTTTCTTTTTCTCTATTTTATTCTCATTAGTCTCAAGCTCGCTGGAGTATTACGTCTACCCTCACGGCCAACATTTCGTCGTGCTTCCTGATGCCAGACCTGACAATCAAATAATCTTCCTACTGTGGGGCGCAGCTACTATTTTTTTTTTTTTTTTTTTTTCGCTCTGCTCACCCGAAAGGAACATTTATATGTGGGTAGGACAACCTAAAGTCATGTGAGCAGTTGAATAAGTAAAGGATTCTCCAGTTGATTGTGTACAATATTTAGATTTATTCACTAAGGCACATAATAACCATTTAATAACCTCCTTTGCTCTTTAAACCGCTTCTTCAGACAGGTCAGTTAACCTTACGACTTATGCCAGAGCCTGATTTCCCAAAAACCTCCATCGATCTTAACCATCCCAAATTCTAATTTACGCAGGCTCCCTCCCACCAGTATTTATTGTGGCACTGCGCTGTCTGTTCCGGCGAAGACTGCATCCATCCTTCGGCTGCTGCTCTCGGCCACCACTGTCCTCCAGCTCACTCCAGACTTCACCTCGAATACCTTATGACTGCGCCCTGCAGCACAGTTTGTTCGTCTCGTCCCCCGCTACATTGTCCCGGTTGTGACGTCGACTAGCCAACTGTCTCGCTTCTTAATGCGGTCATCCTGGTTTGATTACGCTGCTGCTTGCCTTCAAATGCCGACTTTTCTTGACCTACTAATTGGGAATCGGCTTCTGAGCTTACACATTCTTTCTGCCGCAACTGTTTACAGCTGCTGTCGCATCTGACGTAGTTTGCTATAGTACTCTTTAAAATCCTACGCTTCCCAATGATTCCATAAAAACCTTAGTTTACTGCAATGACAAAATTAATAATTATTATTAATTTTAATTGTGATTGAGCTAAAGCTATGGTGGCAATTCCCCTGGTCATCTATTTACCACTTTATATATTATATTCTAAAATTTTCTTTTATAATTGTTGTGTTAAATTCCCCTCCCATTTACTTTTACATTTACATATTTTAATTTTAAATTCCATAAGTGTTCACTTGGTAATTTGTTCAAATCCCTGATTTCACTACCAAAAAATGATAATTTCCCCACTCCTTTAGGCATGAAATTGAGAGCTAGCTTATGATCATGGTCACCTTTCTCCTTCCATGCACTATTCCTAATTCTTTGACCAATATCCCTCTAAGCCCCATCACCAGCATATGCTCTGTACATTATCAGTACTCTCTTTACCCTCCTCCTTTCCTCCACTGACTCCCTATCCGGCTCCTTTATTATATTAGTTACTGAATTGGTCCTGCAATAATTTGCACAAACAAATCTAGCTATTCTTCTTTGCACACCTTCCAACTCCTGTATTTGATAACAAAAATGTGGGTCCCAAACTACTTCACCATATTCAACCAATGGTCTGACCAAAGTTTTCTAACCCAATTCCCTAATTTCTCTGGTACATCCTCTCATCACACTCTCCAGTAAATGAAGAATTTTGTAACCTTTTCCTACCACCTGCCCAATGTGATCTGCCCAAGTAAGTTTGTTATCAAACATTATGCCAAGATATTTATACTTCAAGCAATTCTGACCCCACCCTATAATCATAATTGACGTTTATTTTTTTATCTGTTTACCTGATGAGCTGACTCTTCTTGGCATTTATCTTCATTCCATGCTGACCTACCCATTCAGATATTCTATCCAGGCCACACTGCAGTTGTTTATAGTCTTCACCTGTTTTGTTCCTATTATATACCATTATAATAATAGGGGACAACATTAGGCCTTAACAAGTATAGTACACATATGCAGAATTTAGCTGTGTAGTATTGAAATGGAATTTAAAATAAATATCTGCAGGGATGTAATTTTAATAATTTGTATACTGAATTTACTGATCACATGTATGAAAATGTTTAGCATGAAAAACAGGTTATCATACATTCAAAGAAAATCAATGACATGTTTGTTAGGCTGGGAATATTTCATGTTTGAAAAAAATGCATAATGGAATACAGAAGGTGTCAGTCAGACAGAAATTAAACAAAACTTTTTGGTATATATAATCATTAAATAGAGCGTTCTGGCAGCTCAGTGGTTAAGGCGCTTGCTTTCAAAACATTCACTGCTCTGGTCCCGGTTTCGAATCCTGCCAGGTGCAAGAATTTTGAGAATTGTGTTTGATCATATGAACTATGCCAGGACTCTCCGTGGTTCGGATTCCACATTCAATTGTAGTTCCCAGATGAAAGGAACTGGCCGTCCTACCTCTGACACAATTGCTTAGTATGCCTCCTTCGGGAGGATCCAACCAACCTTCGGGTTGTGGAGTAAGTTAATTTTTTTAAGTTTAATCAATAAATAAAAGAATAATGAAGTTAATATTGTGTATTTACTTTCCTTTTATTTTCAGATAGGATGGTAGCTCATTTTTAGAGACATGCAGGATTGGTTAACTTGCAGTGGCGGGAACAGTCGGAGATAAGAACAGTAGAGGAAGATAGAGATTAGAATATATGAAGCAGATAGTTGAGAACTGGGCTGTAAGGGGTATGTTGAGATAAAAAGGCTAGCACGAGATAGGAAGGGATGGAGGATTTCACTAAACTAGTCGAGAGCCTGATGACAGTAATATATATATATATATAGTGTAATTGTTATTACTTTTGCAATTGTATTCTCTATATATCAAATTGAAATTTTTTTAAAATTTATGAAGACCTCAGCATCTTGCCAGCTAAACTGGTTGTAATCGCTGGCCTACACAAAAAGTTAAAAAAAAATTGAAGGGAAAATGGCTTTAGAAGACAAAGTTATAATTTTAAACCAGGGGTTGTGCTTGCATTCAGATGATATCAGATGTGAAGTAATGTATTTTAATATATATTATTGGCCTTGGACAGCCATGGTAAAATTTTATTAACAAGGAATGAATCAGGCATGGATCTCCAAGGGCAATGTGCTAAATTGTTAAATTATTTGAAGTGATTAGATTTAGAACAGAAATTCTTAATATAAGGAACAAAAGATACAAAAGAGTTCCCGACATAAAAGACCCTTTCCTTCTTTGGTTGGCTCCATACTGAAATAGTAGCTTGATCACAATCTGCATTTCAGTATGATAAATGTAAGTTTCTTCATTTGAATGTAAAATTGAGCGGAAAATGATTGCTCAATTTCAGAAGAACACATAACTTGGGCCCAGACCTCTGCCTATCACTGATGTCAGACTAATTGGCCTGTAATGTTCAACCCTATTTGTAACCCCTCCTTTATGAACCGGTACTACTATCGCTCTTTTCCAATCCTTTGGTAAGCAGCAAGACTCCAAACTCATTTTAAATAAATTTCAAGGTAAGATACAATATCGTATTCCACAATCTTTAATAAATCTACAATAATATTATCTACACCAGTCCCTTTGCATTTTTTAGCTTTTTGAGTTCCTTCATAATTTCCTGATAATTTATTTCAAAGTTTGTAGTTTCCTCATTTATACTTTTAGGGAGACTCTCCTCTGATTCATTCTCTCCCATCACAGGATGAATGTCCCTAGTTGTCACAGTAAACTAGCAACTCAATATCTCTGCAATTTTAAAATCCTTAAGTACAAGAAGGAGCATATGTGTAAGCTTGTTATCAGAGATGTTACCTCGTCACTAATGAACAGCAGATTGAACGAGTGGTGGAGAGACTGGCTGCGCCGCCAGGCGGCCTAGTGTAATAAGCTGGGTAAGATACAATGCCCCGCCACGACTCTCCGCCTCCAGTGGCTGCCGACGTGGTCGCGGGGCACGGCAGCCAGTCAGCCGCCAGTTTATGGCGACGCCACTGGCTGCCCTATTGTAATAAGCTCCATAAAAGTCAATGCCCAATGACGAGAACGCCACCAGAGGCGCAACTGGTTGCGCCACCTGGCGGCCTTGTATAATATGGCCCTAATCGTTCTCCCTTCCAGCGCTCACCGGTGCAGTGCCTTTGATGGACGAGATCGTTCGATTCGCTTCTCTGTCCCTCTCTGGTAAGTTGTATTGCGCTATATGTTCTGTTAGGTTTTTAATCTAAATTACGCTTCGGATGTATTTTAATGACCATTCCACACGTTTAAACATAATCGTGACGTGATGTCTTTTCATTGGTTTGCGTTAAAGATGTGGCGTTGGCGAGTGAAGTGGTATTTTAAATCTGGGCACATTTGCACAGAAAAAGGTAGTAGACTGCTGAACGAAAAAAGCCTCAGATATTATTTGTTAACAGTAATTTGTATTCGATTTAAGGCAAAACGATTTTTGAAAGTGATAGTACTTTGTTTTTGTAGTTATAAATAAATTATTTTAAAATTAACCATGCATTATTATTTTCAAGCTACCCTGCCAAAAGTTCCCAGCAACCTAAAAAGCATTTCATTGATGCTTTGAAATGGCGTTTCTGCCAGAAAATAATCCGGTAGTATTCAAGGGGGGAAAAATATTTCAGGATAAATAGAAAAATAAATGAAACAAATCGTCTGCGAGATTAACGTACGAAATCAATTTAAATATAAATCAAACAAACAGATAGTACTCTCAAAACGGAAATAACCATCCATTTTATTTAAAATAAGCTAGTGAACTAGTGAATCGTTCAAAAGAACTAGTCATTTTCACTGAGTAATCAAATGAGTGCCGTTCTTTTTAGTGAGTCACTTTGCACACTCTAATTATGCTTAGTGTATCTTTCATGTCCTGGCAGGCAATCATTACTTTTCGGTTCTGAAGAAGGATCTGGAAAAGTTTCTTGCAGCAAATCATCATATTCATTATATTAATCAAGTGGTGTTCTTTCAAGATCTTCTTCATGTGAAATGTTTCCAGAATATCTGAATTTAATTTCCCTAAAACTTCGAAGGCCCTTACCATATTTGATCCATTATCAGTTACAGTTTTAAAAATTTTTGATAGCTTGGAATCAAACTCTGAATGTTTAACAGTTATCGGTTCAGCAACTTTATAATATGTGTGAGCCCCTTAGAATGTTCTGCATGCACACTGCTGAAAGATGGTGGCATCTTTGGGTCATGTATTAGCATTAGGCCCATACGTTCAACCCATTCTTCAAGGTCCTCTCCATTTTTATCAGTCTCCCTGTAGCCCCAGGATGTGCTATGGCAATTGAAGTCGCCCATAACAATCTTTGTTTGTTGGTAGTGGAAGTTAGATGGTCCTGTGAAGCTAAATTCGGCATTTGGTAGCTTATACACTGACTAGCTGTTACCCGCGACTTCGTACGCGTGGACTTAGAATTTGATTGCTAGAATTGGATATACAAAGCTGAAAGTTACCTAACATATGTCCCAAACAACACTGAGTCGGCATAATATGACGGGAACGCCATCGATTTACCATTCTACCGTCGAACCTGTCTCATGACTAAAACTGTTATTCATATCGGAAAAAGTATCCTGTTTCCTTCCTAAAGATACAAAGTTTTACCTTGTCATAGGTATACACATATAGTCGTCAAAAAGTAAAAAAAAAAAAAAAAAAAAAAAAAAATGAAGACTATTGAATATATAATAGTATTAGTTTATATCACACAAAAACTGCCTGTGAAACAAGTATAGCGTGACTAAAGTAAACGCTTAGGGCACTATTCTACCGCCTACGATTTGCCAGAACATGGTATCCTTACTACAAAATCCCAGGCTTGGCTCAAACTATGAAAAACAATTCTTAAAAACTTTTGTTTCCAGTGTGGTTTGAACCCGAATCCACACGGCAGTTTACTAATGAAGCTAGCACCATGTCACTACGCCTTACAGAGACATATACATATTACGCATTTGTCTTTCACAGTTCAGATAGTTTTCATAATTTTATCACAATATGTTATTATCTCTACAGAAAATAGTATTCAGTGTCCATCCTAATGTCAAATAGCATCTCCTTGTCAAATTTCATCACGATCGGAGTAGCCATTTAGCCCAAGAAACGTAACAAACAGACAGACAGAGTTACTTTCGCATTTATAATATTAGTATAGATAGATGTCACGGTGCATGATTTGCTTTCGGTGGTCAGTATATCTATTTCGCCATCTGAGGTTACCCCTGTTGAAAGAATCTTTAGACCTGGTTTGGCTAAAACTGCAATGCTATGCTTTTCACTTGGTCTCTCATTAATTGATTTTTGGCCTTCTGTCATTTGGGCCTCTATGTGTCTCTTGAACCAATAAAAAGTCACATTTTGAGTGTTTACACATATTAGATAATAAAATCGATGTTTCTTGATATAATCGAAAGAATTGAAAAAAAAAAACCCCCGTTTAGTTAGACATTTGTCGTGGTGGTGGAAGGATCTGCCATTAGGGCTATTCTTAATGTTATCCAGGGTACGCCCGATCGTATTAGCTTTCATATTTCACTATTATGCACGATCTTCGAGGGGGCTCCTTCGGTGAACCCCATGGATTGGAATAAAATACCAAGAGAAATGAAGAACAATTTACAAAAAAGGTTGAAAAAATTTAAAGTTGAAATTTGTAGAGGGCAAATTTAGGTGGGTGCAGGAGAGGGGGAATAAGGGTGTGTAAGGAAATTTCCACTGCAGCGTGCGCTCCTTGCAATTAAAATTAAATAAAGAAAGTTGGACCGTGAATAGACCACTTATTTTACATGCAAGTTCAATCTTATAAATTCGCTGCTTAGGTAATAACACCGTTCAGGGCATACTTCATTGCAGGATCGTCAGAAAAAAAAACAAGTGACGATTAGTCGAATCTTGTATAAGGAGAAAAGAATAATTCATATTGTAATGTAGAGAAAACCTCCATTATACACTCGCATTAAAAATTGCGGACGAGGACGTGGAGGTAGAATTCCACGCGGAAGTTCCACACTTGCGGATGCGGAGTTCTTTTACATCCCTAGTCTACAGGCTTTGCTAGCACACCATAATGAATTCTTACGGTCAAAGTGCATGTACAGTTCTTTAACACTAATCGTTTGTGTATTGTCATCACCTAATCCGTGTAATAAATTTCATTGCAATCTTGTCTCCTTGGTGTTGCAATTTTCACAATCAATAATGTAAAAATGATAAAAGGAATTAAGGTCATATCCACACTGCTTCTGAATTGATCCCTCATCCCTCTTTTTAAGAAGCGATCATAACATTTCATTGACTATCAACACAAAAGCATTACCGTGAAGTGGGGATACTTTGACTCCATGTCTTACTTTGACCGAAAATTACGAAAAAGTTCGAGCAGCTCTTTCACGGATATTTCTGAAGCCCACCTAGGTTATTTTATTTTATTTGTTTTTCACAGATGATGATAATGTAGACAGAATGGCTGATGACACTGCTGGAGTTCTGGGGAGTTCAAGTACAATTCCACAAAGTGTTAAAACCAATGATTTTGGGATTGTTCGTGTGCCACAAATACTTTGTGGGTGAAATCCAAGAGACAAATGGCACAGAATTTCTGGTTAGGTTTCTAAGGAAACAGAAAGGAAAGTTTGTATGGCCAGAAGTGTTAGATGAAAGCTTCATATCACTTGAGCAAATATCTTTCGTTCTTAATAAACCAGATGTTTTGAAGCGTGGTTTACATTTCTCAGAAAAAGAACTTGAAGGCTTTCTGTAAATTGAATATATGGAGAATACTGCTAGCTCAGTTTTCATTTAGTTCACAATTAGTTAAATACCTGTGTATATTACTATAAATGGTATACGGCTTACAATAATTATGCTGTAGTCTCATTGTGGTTCATTAATTATTTTTGGAAATTTTAATTCATGTTTACATATGATATTGTTGGTCAATTTACACTCCTGCTGGGGATATTTTGACCAGGTAAGTAGTTTTCATTAATTCTGTGGAAGCAGTCAAAGTTACCCCAACCATAGGTTAACTTTGACCGGTGAGAATAAAAGTTATTTCTCTTGATTTATATGCTTTTTAATAAAGTTAGGTATATCATTCAGTAGGTATATGCCTAGCCCCCAGAATGCCATATTTAGTTTGATGAAAATGTTTATGTATGTTCTGATATTGCATCTAAATTGAAAATATTGGTCAAAGTATCCCCATTTGACGGTACGTTCTTCTGTAGAAATAAATAGCTAATACAACTTTTGTTTAAAGTCAGTGGCGTAGCTAGGTCAACAAGGGCTCCGGTGCAATAAATTTATTTTGGGCCCTCAGGCCAGACGGGCGACCTTTTTTTTTTTGCTTTGTGTGCTGGTAGGGGCCCCCTGAACTGAGAATGGGGGTCCTTGAATTGTTCTTTAGGTGCCCCTGAGCAGTGGTTGGGGCCCCCTGAGCAGCGAGGGCCCTTAGTGAGGGGCTCCTGTGTTCTCAGGGGCCCCTTAGACGACGGTAGAGCTAAAAAAAAAAAAAAAAAAAAAAAAAAAAAAAAAAAATCGCCAGTTTGCCGTGAAGGCTCGCGGGCCCTCTAAACTGCGGTTGAGGGCCCCTAGAGGTGCGCTTAGGGGCCCCTTGAGGTATGCTTGGGGCCCCCTGAGCGTGAGGGCCCCGGTGCACTGCACCGCCTAGCCCCATAGTAGCTACGCCCCTGTTTAAAGTACTGTAAAATTCGATATTAGTTAAGCAAGAATAGGGGGAAACAATATGTTGCGTCTGCAATCTGAGAATGTGTCAATTTTAAGTTTCTTTGCACGTAGCTGCTCATCGCATAAATATCATAGTATACACATATAATTCATCGCTAAAGAACAAATAGTTATTGGTAATCTATTCTTTTTTCACTTTTCATGACCTACATCTAATAGATATGAATTGTACGTTGAATATAGAGACAGTAATACATGGCCGATTGAACTTGTCAGTGCCAATGTATCTTGGTGGGGCGAGGGAGAAAATTTTTACTCATCCAATATAGCGCAATATAACCAAATAAGAACTGTTATAGTTCAGTGGTTTCTATATAGTTTTTATCTTGTACCACTTCGAGAAAGAGTTCTTCCTCGCGTACGATGATATGATAAATAAAAAATGAAACCAGTTTTTTGGGATTTATTGAATTTTAATCCAATAACAAACGTCACAAAAAATTAACAAATGTCCAAATGGCGATAGTAATGCTTGGGTACTTGTTTTTTATATTATTATTATTATTTTTGTGATTATCTCAGCCAACAGATTACCGGGCGTACCCCGTGAAGCAACCTTGCGTACACCTGGAGGTACGCGTACCGATAATTGGGAACCACTGTTTTAGTTGATCATTCATCTGCGTACTACACAAGCGGAACGAACCTCATTAAACAGTGCATAATAGTGAAATATGAAAGCTAATACGATCGGGCGTACCCTGGACAACATTAAGCATAACCCTAATGGCAGATCCTTCCACCACCACGACAAATATTCAAAATATGTCGTAAATAAACGATTAGAGTTGGAAAATAACGAGAAGAACGTTAATCCTTGTCTGAATCCATTCTACTCTGTAGTCGCTTTGTTTCTGGAATGCATAATAATAAGGATAGCTCGCTTGAGAAAAGGCATCTCATGCGAAGTAAAAGTGACATTGTACCCTTGGGCATCTTTGGGCGATTATGGAACACGTTAAACTTTTCTGAGGTGTAATATCTGTGTTCACCATATTCTCTTCTGACGAATATGTCGCTTCTGAAGCATCTACTGCTTCTGAGCAGCTCAACTAACACAATTGCAGGCATGAATAAATAAATTTAAAAAATCTCTGTTAACTCATAGTATTAACCTGAAAATTTTAAGTTAATCTCCAAACTTAGTTCATTAATAACTGAGATTGAAGCGTAAATAAAATAACCGATGTACTAGTGTAAAATTACAAATATGACAAGGTATTAAAATGAAACTGTTATAGTTCATTAATAATTGAATTTGAAAATTAAATAAAATAACTGATTTATTAGTGTAAAATTACAATTACAACTACATGTGAAACATGCTGCCGCGGCTTTTTACAGAAAATCATATTGGGACCTTCTAAGCACAGTATAAATGAAGGTTACAAATCGCTTACAATTTATTGGACTGCTTAAGATCCCATGTATCAAATCTTAAACTTGGCGAAAAGATACTGTACCCACCCGTAATACAGTGGTGTGCAAAACTTAGGGGCGAAAGTAATGTTCGCATGCTGTGTTACTGCCAAGTAATATAGCTCGATAAAAATTGCATACATAGAAAGAACTTCTACAATACGGTACAGAAGGCAACCGAAAGTAATAAATACATGATGAGACGAACAGAAACGACACTTCGTTTCAGAGACAATAAATTAAACTAAAGTAATAGCGACTCACGATGGCGGTCTGGATATTGTAAAAGTAATGGCATGTTACTTAAAAGGGTCAGCGATGTATGTTCTGCAACGTGCTCCCATACTGACAACAATAGGTAACGAGTTCTTGTGGTAGGGGATTCAACTCTCCAAGAGTGTGGTTGACAACTGTTGAATGTTCATTAGAGCTTGTGGACCTGTTGCAGTATGTCTCCTCAACAAATTCCACATGTGCTCAATGGGATTTAAGCCTGGGAAACGTGAAGGCCAGCCCTTTTCGCCTAATATCTTCTCATTCGAAGAACTCCACCTGTGCTGTTCGATGTCGCGCATTGTCATCCATGAAGTGATGTCCGAATGCACCCTGAAAAAACTGTTTTTTTTTTTTACTTATAGCTTAATGCCTCGTCGACGTTGAGATCATTAGAGGCGGAAGAAGACTGGGGACAAGGAATAGGATGGAATTCGGCCATGACCTTTAGAAGGAAGCATCTCAGCATTCACCTGGAGTAATTTATGGAAACCATGGAAAACGCAAATCTGAATTCCCGGTTGGGGATTCGAACCCACGATCTCCAGAATGCAAGGTCAAAGCATTACCGCTCGCCCACCACACTCGGTCTAGGAGTACAGTATCACAATAATGTTGGCCGGTTAGTGTACTGCATTCAAAGATTTCGATGTCAGTACGCCCATGCTACATTATGCCTCCTAACACATTAATTTTTGGTTCATCAAAACGATCATGTTCGACAATATTCCTGGGTGCATTACGTGCTCCTACATCTCGCCAGATAAGGGTTCTCCAGAATCAGAACTCAGATTGAATCTGATTTCATCTGAGCAGAGCATGTGATCTAACTCCTCGTCCGTCCAGTCTTGATGTTTTTGGCACTATCGCAAAACGTTCCACCAATGTGCAGGTGTTAAAACACAACGTAATGGTTGTCGGGCAAAGAAATCAAACCCATTCAGTCGCTGTGGCATTGTAGAGTATGAGATTGCGCGCCTTGTAGTCTTGTTAAATGTCGTTGCAATTGCACCTGCTATTTGACATGGGTCCCTTCTTGCCTGTTGCATAATGTAGACCGAGCGTGGTGGGTGAACGGTTAACGTTCTGACCTCGCATTCGGGAGGACGGCGGTTCGAATCCCCGTCCGGGCATCCAGATATGGGCTTTACATGGGTTCCCCAAGTCACTCCAGGTGAATGCCACGATGCTTTCTTTTTTTTAAAAAAAAAGGCCATGACCGAATTCCTTCCCGTTCCTTGTCCCCCAGTTCCATCCCGCCTCTAATGACCTTAGCCGTCGACGAGGCGTAAAGCCAGAAAAAAAGCATAATGTAGCGGTCATCTGCTGCTGTAGTTGACCGCGGTTGTCCACCTCCACTCCTTTGGGCAATAGTGTCTGTGATTCACAACGCTCCCCATCCACATGAACAATACTAATCTCCTGGCCTACACTCGTCACACTTCGTCCTTCTTCCAGTTTCGCGATGGTTTTTCCCCATGTAAAGTCATTCAAATGTTGTCTCCAGGCCATGTTGTAATGCAGAACACATCCATAGTGCACCATAACAGCTTGCTGATTAACACACACTGTTTTCAACTGCCTCGTGTTCGAGGTCCAATCACATTTGGCGTTATAGTCGCTCTGACCTCATGCCATGTGATGTCCAGCTTTCTGTGAATGTATTAGACTGCCTAGCAACATGCTTCCTCACTTTCATTAATTTCCAGAGACCAGTTAATATGTTATGGTACTTTATCTATCTCGTCTTTAAGCTTTATAGGGCGTAACCAGGATTTTGTTCGGGGGGGGGGGGGGGGGCAGGTAAGAGAAAACTGATAATATTGTAGTGGACGGCCAAGGAATTTTTGGGCGATAGTTACTAAAGCTGGACGAGAGCGGATTGTACGTAGCGGAATAAAGTTCAAGGAGGGCCGCGGGTTGGCCACCCCTGGTTTATACCATATTTCGACTTCATAATCAAAAAAGCTGTAGTATTGGAAGAAACTTTGTGATTTTTTTTTTTTTTTAAATCTACCAATTTAAACTTTAACTGGGCTGTAGCTAGGGATTGCAATGCAGCAATGCGGAATCCCGCTTCATTTGACTGTCCGGCGGATTCATCATAAAATTAAGCGGATCCGCAATCCATAAAATGGGGTGAAAACATGTTTCAGTCTTCGTCACCTTGCCTCCCTATCGTCACTTTCCGGTTCGACTCATTCTCTACCAGTTTTATCGCCCCGTTTAACTGTACCCGTCAAGTTAATACTTGACTCACGACAACAAATGTGTGTTTATGTCATCCTTCGTGATCATAAGTAAACAGATTCACTTTTACGTTTTCATAAGAACCCCACTTTGTTTTTGTTGTGTACTGTAATTTGAGTTATGTCGTCCTATTGCAAAACTAGCTCCCAGATCGTACACACAAAAAAGAAACAAAAGTAGAAACAATACAACTGTTGACAGATATTTCAAAATCTATCGAATAAAATGATGTGTTGAAATGTTTTTGTCATAAACTGTACTTCATCGTATTTGAGACATTTCTTTTCAAAATGTGAATTTCAACTTCCTGGTTCTGCTAATTCTATAAGATCTACCATAAAAAAAATTCAAATACAGTAAAAGTTCACATAATTGTTCAGTTTCAATCTTTCAATACACATTGATAAAGATTTTCGATGAGTGTTTGATGAGTGGACGTCCGAAAAAAATCACCTATATTTGAACGTTTATGTTCACCGCAAAGAAACACATTTTAATATCACCTTGCTTAGAATAGGCGGTTCGTGCACCACGGAGCATTGCATCAGTTTGGTCAAAGAACGACTGACAAGCTTTGGTGTTGCTGTTATTACTGATATTATTGGCAAAAGATCTGACGGTACAAGCGTCATGAGAAACGTTCTGCCTTGGTACCTGCAACTGTACTTTTCACACAGCACACAATTGGCAGTTGTCGACGTTTTATACCCCTCCCCTCCCCCCCAATAAAGAGAACTACTGAAGAAATTAAACACACAGAAACAACTATGACTTGGACGTAGACCACAAAGACCTGGACGCCACAACTGAAGCACAAAGCGTGACCGTAACACTGGTTCATCCATATACTGAGATGATTCCTAGATATAATGATCGAAAAAAAGTGTAGAAAGTTGTTAAGTTTTTTTTATTTATGATTATCTCAATCAAACCAACGAACGAGGAGGCAGCAGGGGCGTAGCTACTATGGGGCTAGGTGGTGCAGTGCACCGGGGCCCCCAAGCATACCTCTGGGGGCCCGAAAGCGCACCTCTGGGGCAGTGGTGTAGCTAGGTCAACAAGGGCCCCGGTGCAAAAATTTATTTTGGGCCCTCAGGTCATGGGCGACCCTTTTTTTTTTGCTATGTGTTGCTGGTATGGGCCCCCTGAGCTGAGGCCCTTGAGTTGTGCTTAGGGACCCCCTGAGCAGTGAGAGGGCCCTTAGTTAGGGGCTACCTGTGTCTCAGGGGCCGCCAGTTTGCCATGAAGGCTCGTGTGGGCCTCTGAACTGCGCTTGGGGGGCCCCAGAGGTGCACTTTGGAGCCCCCACGGGTATGCTTGGAAGCCCCCTGCACATAGGGGCCCCGGTGCACTGCACCGCCTAGCCCCATAGTAGCTATGCCCCTGCTCTGTGGACCCCCAAGCGCGGTTCAGGGGCCCACGAGCCTTCATGGCAAACTGGCGATCTTTTTTTAAAAAGCTCTACAGTCATTTAAGGGGGCCCCTAAGATACAAGAAGCCCCTCACTATGGGCCCCCACTGCTCAGCATAACTCAAGGGCCCCCATCCTCAGCTCAGGGGGCCCCTACCAGCAACACAAAGCAAAATAAAGGTCGCCCATCTGGCCTGAGGGCCCAAAATAATTTTTTTTTGCACCGGGGCCCTTGTTGACCTAGCTACGCCACTGGGAGGCAGAAAGGGCTTTCTCAGCTGCTGGCTATATATGTAACTCTTTACAAATAAAGTGATAGTTTCAGTGTTTATTAGATCAATAGATTATTTTTCAAACTGACGTGATTTACTGTAAGGCATGTAATGTGATCTATAATTGAATACTTACCATAATTGATCATTTAATAAATAACTAGAGTTAGCTTTGAAACAAAACGTGTAAAAGTGCCACGTATAATTCCAAAACACTGCTCCAGAGAAGCTATCAAGGAATTTAAATAAGGTATGAAAATAGATCCTTATTTCTAAATCGTATCGAGACTCAGCATGGTGATTGGAACAACGATGTTGGACAGATACAATGCGCCGGACTTTCAGATTGATTCCAATGGCATCTGCAGTTCTGCTAGATGTGTTTAAAATATTATAGCTCTCCATATCCGCTTTGCTGCAATGTTTTTTTATGACATACATTACTCTATTAATATGATCCATGCATGTATACATGTCGATCATATTCGATTGTAACGCTGTGGCAACAAGTTCCAATAATCCTGTATATTCAATCCAACCCATATAATGTATTCTGACTTAGTAGTAGCGCACTGTAACTGGTAAGCACCTTTCCTCGCCTTCTCTAGAAACATTCAAAAGTCCATTTACAATGTCTTCAAAATGTTCGTTAAGAATATCAAACACGTATATTTTTTAGACCTGCTGGTCTCATATAAAGCTGAAATATTTGGCAAGTACCTTCTCTGTAAAAAAGGTTTCCCGTAAAAAGTGTCGGATGTAATCTATAGTGCTAATTGTGTTCCGTATTTCTGTAATTTGACTTAAATTATTTACAACCAGGTTAAATTCTGTGGCTTGCGCAATGAAAATACAAGGTTTTTTTTATATCCCTTTTTACAAAAATATTTCCACCCCACCAGTATCACCCGCCAATGTATAATACCATTCATATCCTTGGCTAACACACCTGTCAGGTCCATGTCCTTCGTTTTCTAAAAACCTGTCAGTTTATGATGCTATAATTTTTCATTCAACGTCATCAGTTTTATGAAACTAAGAAATTTTTTGCGGATTGTATTTTTATCTTCGTCATAAAAACTGATTTTTATGGAAAGCTGTTCTTTCCCGGCTATGTCACATAACTCATCTGCCAAGACAATATAAGCATAAACCTTCTTTACGGCCTGCATAATTTCACTTTTAATGACCAAGCTGCACAGGGCAATGATTTTTTTTTTAATCTATGGGGAGATATACATTAATTTTTGTTTAACTTTTTCAATGTGCTGTTTCAAAACTAGAACACTTGAATCAATTCTTAATTTCAGCAGGTCTTCAAGAACACCTTGATGTTGCACTTTACTTCTTAAAGACAAATCATTTTTACATAAAAAAATCGAAGGTATTATAGATGACACGATTTGTCGATTGCCTTCTACTTACTTCTGGTGAGCAGTATTCATAAGTACAACAACCAGTATTTTTTTTTTCGAGAAGTTCTTAGCATCGCTAGCTGCTGATTGATGTGATGAAACATGTAATCTTGGTTGTCCGGGATGAACCGCGTCAATTTGTCAGGTTTCGACAAATTGACGCGGTTCATCCCGGACAACCAAGATTACATTGACAATGACCGAGGAAGTCTGCGCACCCACGTGATGAAACATGTTTTTGCAGTATTCATGGATATTTTTAAAGTGTCAGAAAGTTCGAGTAACAAATTAATTAGAATATACTAGCAGAGGCACGTAAGTCTGCGTGCAACCATGATTAAATTTTCATTTCAACTTAAAGGCTTAAGCATCTACAGAAAAATTGTAATTTTCAGGAAGGTACCCAGCAGTGTTTTAGCATCCCTCTCCAACACCTTTGTACTTAATTTATAAGACTGAAATTAATATGAAGCTGGGCCTGTGGGCTGTAACACTGTATGTAGCAGTATAGGTACGACCACATAATGAGTGAAACAACTTGATCGACTGACCCAACTTTTATCCGGGCACCTACGGCAAATGTACTGTAAATTCAAGAATAATAAATATTTCATCACAAATTATCTCTTACTCTATCGACTTTTTCACAATCACTTAGTGGTAATAAAAATAAATAAAATACAAACGAATGCAGCTAACAATAGTTATTAAATAAAAGTTGTACTTTTTGTATGTACAGTATGTAATACTATTAAAATCTGCCGTTAGCATTACGGTAAATACAATTTAATTACTTTTAAAAAACTTCCTTATATCCACTGTTATTAGCGCGCGCACCGGAAAAGTCACAGTATAAACGATCCGATGCGTTGTGTATGGGTCAAGTCAGTCTATTGGTATTTAAGCACGCGCAAAGACTCTCCACTACTTGGCTCGCGCGGAGGTGTCTTTGTCCGAATTGGCTCACACGGCACAGCGATAGTTTGTTATGAAAACTGTCGCCTTTTAACACAATTGTACAGTACCATTTTTTTTTTTTTTTTTTTTTTTTTTTTTTGTAATAGCAAATGTGCAACCTAAGCAGACTCCAATGGTATCACCTCCATCACCACCACAACCGTCACTTGAAACTCCAATCAACGAATGTATAGAATCGCCAAATGACATAATTAACTCAATACATTTTACCTAAGTAAGTTCTCGTTAAGAATGGCAACAGAAAATTGAGTAGCAATAAATAAAATTACTATAAAATGGGTGCTATTACCTTAGCTTTGCCTATTCTTTCAGAACTTCGTGTAATGCATCAAAACATCTGGAATTGTTCAAGAAAATGATTGTTTTGAGACTTGAAAATGGTACTGCAGGCTAGTACACGAGTCTCCACTAGGGAATATGCATGAAATTCAAATTTACGTCTAGTATTTTTATTTTGAACCTTTATTAGTGTATAATTACCAATATAACGTTTTTTTCCTATTCATTCGATTTTTATTTACTGATTTTAATTAATCAAAAGTGCTAAAAATACAAGGGAAATGTAACTTCGCAAAACGCAACGCTATTGGTCGAATCGAATCGTGACGACCAAGTACACGATATTATTGTGAACAAAGGCGTAGTTGCTGGGAGTTCTAATAACTTTGTGATTGTGTTACAATACAATACATTCATTTTCCATTGATCCTAATATAAGAGACTGGCTCTGTGGGATCTGGAAAGTTAGTTCATTGTGTTAACTTTGGCAATTTATACCCTTTGTAGGATAGGACTACTCATAAATTTATTTCTAACACATGATGATTTGGATCATACAGCAGCTCATTAAAATATTCCGTAATGCCAAAGTTATATACTTGGGGAGCCATAACTAAAAAAGTAAGGTAAAGGTCACAGGGTTCCAAAAGCTCCTGCCGCATCCCGTAAGATTCGCGGATGTAGAGCTCTGCATTCCCTGTCTAACCTTCGGCACTAGAATGGATGTCACAGGGTCAGTGCCATGCTCTGGCCATTCTTTACCTTCCCACATAGTTTCCTCCACTCATTGGATAGCAGGCTGAGTGGACCTGGGTAGCTGTTCCGTACGTTCAGCTTTGATGAAAAATCCTCTGCTTTGTCGGGCCAAATTATGTCCTAAATAGCATGTAAATGAGTCATGGAGCCAGACTGGTGGATTTTTGCTAGTGGAGATGAAATGGATAGCTGTTTGGCTGGCTCCCCCATTTTTGCCCGTACCTGGCTACGCTCGTTTGCACACCAGTATGTTATGCAGTACAACATGATGAAACCAGTGAACGAAAAATCTAAACTATTCTTTCTAGATATTTTTAAAGTAATTTTTCATTTCTTTGGTATATAATAAGCACATTTGTTACTAGGGACAGCTTAATTCCTCCTAAGAGCTCCAAGAGATTTCTGGCTCTAATTTATATTTACTACAGAATAAAACTGTAGAAAAATTGTGTATATATTAAATTTATTTCAAAAAGAGTATTTGCAATGTAAAACACTGATATTAGAGAAGACAAAACTGTAAAATTTAATTTATTTGTCGTCTGTATGTTTGTGCATTACCCAGAAATGAATGGACGGATGTTAAATGAACTAATGATAGCTTATGTTGTTGGTCAGGATATAAAATATTTTTTATCCCGATACCTTACAAATTCAATGATGCAGAGCCTCAAATTATAAATATAGAAACTAAAAATTTCGAAAAATAGGATAGGAAGGTACCTTAAAGTTGCTTTCCTTAAATAAGTCATAACCAAAAAGCTACTAAAAACAAATATTTTACTGCATGGTTCAATTCAATTAGGTTTAAAATAAAATTGATTTGAGTTTTTTCAAAATACAACAAAATAAGCTTCAGACTTTATTCTTTCCTTCTGTAAACTAACAGCTTTGCTTAAGACATTCTGATTACACTCAAATTCTCACAAATTTAGTTTCAAAAGGTTAAAAGTTTTGTCTTCACAAGGTTAAGTTCATGAGTGAAGTCTTCCTTGGCTAATCAATAGTAGCTAATAGTTTACCTACAAACTACAGCGGTCTTACAGATGAAAAAGGATATCTGCTACAGCAGATATCTAATTGCATATTAGTCGGATACCTTTTTTGTATGAGAATGCGTTCAAGGACTATCCAATCAAAAATGGAAAAACGCTGCAGCTGGATTTAAAGCAGGGGTGGCCAGCCCGCGGCCCACCTTGAACATTATTCTGGCCCGCGAGATTAATCCCACTTTTACAAAATATATTTATTTTATAATGGCCAAAGTAGTGAAAACCAGTGTATTAAAAAATATATCATTTGGGCACCCATATATTCAAAAATTAACTGTCGAAATTTTGAGAAAAAATTAACTTCTAAAATAATATTCTTGCGAGCATATGACAGATATTGTTAGCATCATCACCATTATTGTTGTTGTTATACTATCTATGTTTACATGTAAGATTAATAGTAAACTCAATAATAATGACTCATTATGTTTCAATTCTTCACTCCAAAAAAGATGTCTATAGTGGGACTAAATCTAATATGGGTATATATAATTTTATATGCGCCCCTCGCAGGTATGATGCATTTCCAAAGTGGCCCGCAAGATCATTTGGGTTGGCCACCCATGATTTAAATCTACGACCCATTTCATCCCAAATCAGACATCTTTTACACAAATGTGTCAGTTGACTAACCGAGATTTTTTTCGAAAAAATTACAGTAGATAATTGAAGTTATGCAATTTCTCAGAAGGATTTTGTGAAAAAATTGTTTTTGGCAGCGTTATGGCCCTCCAAAACTTTGCTAAAATCCATACCTTTCGAAAATCATGCAGTACTTAATGCGTACAATTGCATATAACTCAAAAACTATAAAAGATAGAGATTTAAAATTGATTTTATTTTGAAGCTATAGAAAGGAACTTTACGATAATATCAAAAAATTACGCATAAATTAAAAATAAGCAAAAATAATAATAATATTTAAAAGGAAAAATTGTGATTCTTTTTGTAATTTTAAGATTTTTTTTCTCAAACCAAAAGAAGTTAGGTCATTGTGTTAACTTTGGCAATTTATACCCTTTGTAGGGTAGAACTACTCATAAATTTATTTCTAACACATGCAGCAGCTTGTTAAAATATTCCGTAATGCCAAAGTTACATATTCTTGAGGAGCCATAACTAAAAAAGTAAGGTAAAGGTCACAGGGTTCCAAAAGCTCCTGCCGCATCCCGTTAGATGCGCGGATGAAGAGTTCTGCATTCCCTGTCTAACTTTCGGCACTAGAATGGATGTCACAGGGTCAGTGCCATGCTCTGGCCATTCTTTACCTTCCCACGGAGTTTACTCCACGGTACTCATTGGATAGCAGGCTGAGTGGGCCTGGGTAGCTGTTCCGTACGTTCAGCTTTGATGAAAAATCCGCTGCTTTGTCGGGCCAAATGATGTCCTAAATAGCATGTAAATGAGTCATGGAGCCAGACTGGTGGATTTTTGCTAGTGCAGATGAAATGGATAGCTGTTTGGCTGGATACCGGTTGTCAGGCTATTCAACAAGCAGGATATTCAGCGGCCAAATATCTGGCTGAACGTTGTTATTTGAGGTTAGAAAATATAAAAATATCGCCAGTAAAGAGGCACGTTTTGACGCAAAATTTGAATCATTTCTTTTTTCTCTTTGTGGTTTTAATGAATATACAATGATGTATTTTTTCTGTTTTCTATCAGATAGTTCTGCCATGACAAACCATTTTAAAATAAAACATCCAGGTAACTTTCATGAAATGAGGAAAACTACAGCTCCTATCGTGCCTATATTGCCTTTAGCTACCCCCGGGACAAGTTCATCTTTGACATTTAAAGAAAAGCAATTTACTATATCAGAATAGTTTGAAAGGAAATTACTTTGGAATGTAAATGACGCAAAAAAAGTTATTGTAGATATTGTTGCACTAGACAATGAGCTGTTATCAATCATAGAAAGAAACGGATTTTCCAGTCCCCTGGAAGAAGCTTTACCCTGCTATAAACACAGAGCCAAAATACATTTTCAAAAAAATTGTACCAGATTTCTACGTCAGAATTTATTAGAAAATAAAACAAACATTTTTGGTGTGTTGGCTGTTTCTGTGACTTCTGTTTACACAACAAAGCCAGCTTCCTAAATTTCACAGGTTATGGATATCTTCTGCAGTCAAAATAGAACATTTCTGGCGATTCAAAAAGAAAAATTTAAGCTGGTGCCATATATCAGCACGAGATGGAATCCTTGATTACAAGAACAAGCAAAACTGATTATTACTGCTTATTACAGAAAAATTGGTGTTCATTCAGTACCAGAACTAATTTTTTATGTTAAAAAGATAATAAACAGTATTTTGACTTGAAGACAGTGTTTTTATTTGTGTTTAGACTTATTATATACTTAACTTTTGTGAATTAAAAGAAAATTTTATGAAATTTTTGTAATTTATTGAGAATCCGATACCCGCCAGATATTGACCTATCTGGTATCTGGCCGGATAGTAAATGTTGGCCAAATAGGCCAGATATCCGTTTCATCTCTATTGTTTAGCTACTACAATAACTCCCAAGAAATAAACAATTTATCTCATTGCCATAGGAAAGCCATGCATGATTCATTCCTTGTTATTATGGCTGGCTAACTCTTTCCCTATTCAGATTCAACATTAAGTGGTCAGTCCCCTATACTTGGTAGGTTTACCAGGTTAGGTTAGTTGGCCACAAGATGCCCATTGCGTGGTAAATTGAAGACTGTCACCTGGCGGCTAACCAATCCTTCAGGCCTGCCCAACAATACCACATGATTTTCATTTTCTGATTCATAAAATGCCTCCCATTTAGTTACAGTTGCACAGTGCCAGATTTTTGGCTGGCATCAGTAATCTTTCCTTCGGTTTTATGCGAGTTTATTAGTCAGTGCCATCTTCCTAAATATTTGTTTGCTTATCGTCTTTTCCATTACATATGATGATATCCACTCTCTCAAATATTTGAACTTAGGGACCGTGCACAAACTACGTAGCTCGGTCCAGGGGGGGGGGGGGGGGTTGGCTGGAAGGCTACTCTAGGCTACGTGGGGGGAGGGGGGTTCCGAGCCAGGCCACGTAGCTTTCCTTTCATAACATTTTTCACAGTTAAAATGAGGAATAGAACTCACAACAGCATGTGAATATTTATTTCCCTCAGTTAATTATCTCCGTATGTAATTTACAATAGTCTGACAAGAGAAAAGAGTGCAAAATGCCCTCTGGAATCAAAAGGGAAAAAAGCTACGTGCTACATGGGGGGGGGGGGTAGAGGCAAAAGCCACATAGGGTTACGTGGGGGGAGGGGGGGGGGTTCACAGGAGGCCAAAATGGAGCTACATGGTTTATGCACGCTCCCTTATCAACTAGTCAGATATTTTCCTGTTGTTTCCTCTATGTATAATGTATTTGCTTTTATTATAAGAGATTTTTAATCCAGTCTTAGCTGGAATTTTATGGTGAGTTTGTCATTATAGTATTAGCATCTGTTTCATCTTTGCAACATGCCCCAGATTTATTTCTTTAGTTCTTTTTCTCGCACTCTTGTGCAATATTATTTGGTACCAAATTAAAAAGTATTAGTAAGAGAAAATCATCTTGTTGTACTGTTGAACTCACTTTGAAGGGTTCATTGTCCTTTTATTAACTCAATAAAAGACTAAAGAAAGAGATGGCTTGAAAATGTAATGGTTATTGTATAAGGGCATAGTGTGTAACCTAAATGCTAAAATTGAAACAAAGTACAAAGACAGAGTAAAAAACTGAACAGAGTAAATGAACTTGTAATTCTGGTTAAAATTAAATATAAAGGAATAAGTGATTCATAATTTATACTTTGAAGAAACCATCCTGGATCAATTTTGGAAAACCATGTAAAATTGAAATCATATAGTGAAGTACTACTTCCACATGCTCAAATAAGATCAGCTTTATTTATTTAATTATATCGTGTCATAAACATACGTAGTTATACGGTAACAAGCATCAAATTGTAATAGACCATGACCACTTCCAGTGCATTTTCTGAGGCCTCATTTAAGTCAACTTCATGCAGGAGGTTGAATACAGCCGACCCTGAAACGTGTTGAACAGTATGGTCTCTCAACAGTTGCACTTGATGTTATCGTAATCAGCATAGCTCCATCCTGCTAGGTTAATTTGGATCTGCCCACCTCTGGTTTCAGCCTATTCAGACACATCCATCCCTTATTACAGACAGGTACCACAGAGGAGGGAAGCCATAGATCCCCACAGCTGTAATTTGTTTTTTAAAGTTGTAGTCATACATTCCTTTGATGTTCTTAGGAAACTTTTAATGAGCTTCAGTCTTTGCATGAGCAGTAAATACCCATGAAATGGACAAGTTCTTTCATGATCCACTTTCTTGGTATTGGTTGATCTATGGAGACCGAAAGTCTAAGGCCAAATGCTAAAAATGCATGAGTTCCATCAACAAATACAATAATTGTGTGGAAAAATTTATTTGAAGTCATAATTCGGTTTTCAAAAGTTGTAACACAAGAGGTATGTGAATTGAGTGATGTCAGCAAGTGTGGCAACATGAGGCAAATGATAGAATCTCAGACAAAGTGATAAAGCAACCTTTGTTTAAATAAATAAGAAAAGTTTAACTAACTTAATGTGTTTTCTGCAGCTAAACAAACCATAATATGAAATTTCAAGATAAAAGAACGATTTAAATGGAAAACATTAGTAATTAAAATTGACTTTGTAATAAAAGTGTTAAATAAAATAAATTCCATATAGAAAGACAGGGAATTTAATATATAGCAATATGATAACAGATGAACAAATAACAGCAGGTTACATAGTGAAAAGCCATATTTTGGATGTTGCACCATAAGCATCAAGACAAACGATTATAAGTGATTTTAAACTAGAGATATTTTAAAGATAGGATAGTGTGGCATAACAGATTACTTAGAGAAGATATAATAGAACGATAATTACACTAAG
Source organism: Vandiemenella viatica (assembly GCA_031002005.1). Classification (NCBI taxonomy): domain Eukaryota; kingdom Metazoa; phylum Arthropoda; class Insecta; order Orthoptera; family Morabidae; genus Vandiemenella; species Vandiemenella viatica. The sequence continues at coordinate 297,627,458 of JARYHS010008074.1, forward strand.
GGAAATCGGTACCTATGGAGACCAGATGGTAACAAGATAGCAATAAGATCGGGCAAGACAGAGAAAAAGTTTAGTTCGCGTTTTTGAGTTGATGATGTAAAGTTACTGAAAGCAAAGGACCGTTGTATTCTTTGGATATTTACTAATGAAGTGAAATGAGAATAAATGTTAATGAAATATATATTTAAGTTTATTATTATTTGAGTAGAAAGTTAAATGAATAAGTGTGAAAGTGAAAGCACTGAACGAGGTAAGAACTGGACATTTGTCCCGGGTTACCTGAATCAAGAGTACAAAAAATAAATAAAGCGAAGTCCGAGAACAACAAAAGTAAGAAAAATCATTTTAAAATACAACATGGCGTCCATGACAGGACAGAAAAGTGGTGTTCCATTTGATTCATATCATTGTTGATACTTAGAAAAATTATATATATATTGTATTTATTATTTTTTTTTATCTGCTTAACGTCTCTCTAACAGCGAGGTCTTTAGAGACAGGAAAGGATGGGGGGGGGGGGCAAGGAATGGGAAGGAATTCGGCCATGGCCTTTTGAAGGAAGCATCCCGGCATTTGCCTGGAATGATTTGGTAAACCATGGAAAACCCAAATCTGGATGCCCGGAAGGGGATTCGAACCACCGTCCTACCGAACGCGAGTCCAGAACGCTTGCCGTTACACCACCACGCTCGGTTTGTAATTGTTAACAAGGTGAAGAGATATAATGGTCCTTACATAAGCCCTCAGTTAAAAAAGAAAGTTTAACATAGCATTTTTTTAAATAAATATATGGCAAACTTGGGGAGGGTTACTTAGAAAAGATATAACAGAACGACAATTACTCTGGGGGAAATCAGTAGCTATGGAGACCAGATGGTGTCAAGATGATGATAAGATCGGGTGAGAGAGAGAAAAAGTTTAGTTCGCATTTTTGAGTTGATGATGTAAAGTTACTGAAAGCAAAGGACCGTTGTATTCTTCGGATATTTACTAAAGAAGTGAAACAAGAAGAAATGTTAATGAAGTATATATTACAATTTATTATTATTTGAATAGAAAGTTAAATGAATAAGTGTGAAAGTTAAAGCACAGAACGAGGTAAGAATGGGACATTTGTCCCTGGTGACCTGAATCAAGACTTCAAAAAAGAAATAATATGAAGTCTGAGACCAACAAAAGTAAGAAGAATCATTTTAAAATACAACAATAGGAATTAAAAGAAAGAGCATAAAATTTCAGCAAGAAAAGTGAAAATGCCATTTAAATATACAAACAAATAAGAAACATTAAATTACGAAATATAATAAGCAGGCCTGTTGGGATGCAAACTATGTCATAGAAACACATTATAAATAAGAAAAAAAAAAGGGAAATTAACCCACCACATACCAAAGTGGACGGATGCGATGAGAGAACACTAATGCTGACAAACAACTACACAATATTTCGGCATCTGCCTTGCTCACAAATAGAAAAACGGGCCATTAGGCTCGGAACGTGTGTAGATGTCGAAATATTGTGTAGTTGTTTGTCAGCATTTAGTGTTCTCTCATCGCATCCGTCCACTTTGGTATGTGGTGGGTTAATTTCCCTTTCTTTCCTTATTTATATCGCCTAGAAGCCGCTTCCATTTTCCTTAGTTGCATCATAGAAACACATTAGATGGATCAACTTCTAAAGAAAAATATAGCTTCAAATGCTACACCAAATTAGAAGAGAAAAGTTATTTTCTGAATATTAAAGGTAGATGAGGGTTTAAGCATTTTAGAAATAAAAGGAAGATAAAAAATTAACAATACTCTCATTTAAATAATTTACAACACTCGAACCAGTAGGAATTTCAGAACGCTGGTCAGAACTAAAAATGTTTGAATTCATTCAATCACCAAGATGTCTAATCATTGTAAAGATTCGTTACATTTTAAAGACTGTGAGAACAGGTGATTTTGCGGTTTCAAAACAAAAAAATGAAAAACTGAAGAAGTCTCCGGTGTTCCAGAACTTTGGGAGGCATAGCTATAAAAATACAAGCCAGGGGCTGCCTCTGGGCAGATGGTAATCAGATTTTGTTCATGTAGGCCAGTGCAATGATGTGTAAATGTGGAACTTAAAATTATGTTGGAGTCAAGCTGAACTTAGAAAATGTTAGTGTTGAACATTTCTTTCAAGCTAATTCAAATGGGGTTGCAAAATGGTTTAACAAATGAGTGCATGCTGTAACTTGGTGTACATTTATTCGAAGAATAATGTGCAATCTTCATTTTGGATTCAAAGTCTGATAAAAACTCTTTCTTACTTTCATGATAGTATTAATTTCCTGATAAAAGCAGCGACTTCAACATTTTGCAAAATAAACTTGGTGACAATCTCTAGTGTAAAGGTTTTCATAAAAACAGACTGTTTTCACTGTTGCTCCTTGCAGTACATTACCTTTTAGTAGAAAGATTTTAAGGAAGTTGGCAGTAGAATTTAGACATGAACTACGCAAGTAAAGTTTATTTATACCAGAAGTACCAGGGAAGAAAATGCAACACTATCATAGCTAATGAAAGGATCTCTCATACAACCCCAACAACAGATTTAGCTGTTACAGTCAGGACATCTGGACAAGGAAGTGAACCAATGTCATCCTACATGCCAGGCACGAGCATTAACTGCACATCTACCAGGCTAAGTCAAGCACTATTTTTCAAAGATCTAAGAAAGTTACTGTTCAAAAAGAAAATGAAATGGTATTTTAATTGCAAATATTATTGTCCTGTACCTTATACGGACTATTTTTAATGAAAGAAAGTAAAAAAAAAAAAAGTGTCAGAGCATTACAATTCCACAAACTTTATTTGTATCTGAAAATAATTACATTCAGGAGAGTAATGTTTAACATATATTCGATTGATCAAAACTATTACACAAAACTCAACCATAAATGATGTAAAATGTGTGAGCCCGTATTTAATTTCAACTGGTTGTTTCAAAAAAAGTTTTGACATAATAATAATGATGACAATAATAAAAAAAAGATAGAAAACTGAAAAAAAACTACAGAAGGCTCAGTATGTATTGACACTTTATTTCAACAAAACCAGACGGCCGACAATTTGAAATCAAAAAATGAAAGGTTTCAAAAAAAAAAAATAACAAAACAATACAGTATGTCCTATAATATGCTAATAAATGTAATTCTTTATAGGCAATTATTTACAGCAACTTATATAAATGCAGGTGATGGTGCACCCCTCACTCTGGATTCTTAGTGCATGTCAGCATATGATATAGCTCATGTAATTACCAGTTACAAAAAAACTGAAACTACCAGTCAACAAGCACACAAAATGCATACAATATCTCCTTGGAAATTTATGCTTACAAGAAAGTAATTGTTGGGAAAAAATAAAAATAGATTATCACATTTCATTAGGGGAAAAAGTTTCACATAGAAGTTCTACATTGTTTTTACATTTAATAAATTTCCTTCCCAATAATTTATGAAAAATTCTAATGTATGGTATAGTGACAAAGAAAAAATAAATGTACAATGAATTGAAAGACCTGAAGGTTCTTAAAAACAAAATAACTGCACATCTAGCAAAATTATTTAAAAATATCTAGTTTTTATAACTTAAAACTGATTCAAAGTACAAACAAAATACCATTTTAATGACTGTTCACACTGACTGAGACTAGCAGCTGAGAATTATTTTGTGTGATACCAATAAGCGCAATAACTGATTCACACATTAATAAATGGAATTTGCAAACCCCATAATAGAAATGACAACATTAATTTTACATCCAAGTAAATGTTTAGCATTTGTAAATAAGGATAGATAATTTGACAGTTACATTAAAAACTAATAAAAAGTGCTTGCTCATAATATGAATAGCTGTATTTACAACTCTACATTTTCCACATTAATTATTTCTGAAAAAACTGTCTCACGCTAGCAGAAAACAGCTTGTCACTTCCAGGAAGATACTGATTGCGTTTCTTCAAATGAGAGACATGCACCAACATACCATGTTGAAGCATATCACAGGACGTGTACCTCCAGATAAAAAATATGATCACTGAATGTGCCTTGTCACATCACATCAAATATGGTTTTAAATATTTACTTTTTAAATATGAATGTAATTAAAAGCTTTTTTTTTAAATAGATACCTTAAGTTTGTGTCTTTTTTTTGGATATAAAATATAAAATCAAAATCTGTCGATATATTCACACAAAGCCAAAGTTTTTGGTTTTAATGGCGAGAAGCAGTTTATGTCGGAGAACAGCACGGCTACTGTACAATGGGATATATAATCGTGAGATGCAAGTGTTGGCTGTGGGAAGATGTGAGTCATCAGCTGGACGTATTGTGACACTTGGCATTGGCTGAAATCCATCCTCACTAGCTGGGAGTGCAGGGGACCCAGTCCAGAAGTAGACCTGGAAGAAAGGTGAACCTTACAATACTCGAACAGAAGAAAAGCTTTTATCTGCTGTAGAATTAAACCTATAGGGTCTCTTGCTTTGACACCTACCAATCTTTGGAAATTTTGATACCAGATTCAGAAAAAGCAGTTGTAAAAACAGATGTATTCCACAAGTGTGAAATTTAATTGTAAAGAAACTAAAACACAACAGCAACAGTGCAAACCTTTGTATTTACTATCTGAACTGAGTATTAAAGACATTAAGCTTAAAGGACCAAACCAATATTGCTTATTATATATATATATATATATACCAATATGACATTTTGAATTGATGATTATATTTTTTAATATACAAGAACCTTCCTAATGAAAACCTCCACACCAATTTTTTAAATCACCTATGAGAGAATCTTATTCATAGGGAAACGAAATACAGTAAACCTGTCACTTACTAGGGTTTTGAAAGGCAGCAGAGACAAAAAACTATATCTAGGGCCGTGCCTTCACTCATAAAGATAGGAATTGATACACATGGCTAGGATGTATGTGTGCATGACATAAACCATGTAACATTAATGGTTTGTTATCCACCATTTTATTCAAAGAGGAGGTTATGGTGGGGTGATAAAAAATATCATTGGAAAATAGGTGTGTGGTAGAGAATAAAGTAAACATATAAGTGATGGGATTTACAGGGTAGGATGGTACAGAGGAAGGTAAGTATTACTAAATTGAAGTCCAGAAGGGTGGGTTGGGAGTATTTAGAATAAGAAATGAGCTGATAGGCTAATTGAGCATTAGTTTTAATTACAGACCATTAGTTTTAATTACAGACCATTAGTTTTAATTACAGAAATCACCGACACAAATCAACGCCTTTCTTTTCATGGTTACTAGAAGTATTGGTAACTATAGAATGAAAGAATTATTGCGAGGAACAATATTTATATGGAAAGGATAGATAAAATATACTCAACACTCACCAAAGTTGAAGGGAGGAGGGCAGCAAGCAGCAACACGAAATAATAACACAGAAAACACGATATTTCAGGGTTAAAGAAGCGAGTGGCTGATCTCGCAGAAGCCTTTCTGTTACCACAGCCACTCGCAGAATGAAATTGACCATCAGAGATGATAGGGGGAGCAACAACAATATAACCGCAAGTATTAATCACAAGAGAGATTAAAAGGGGAAATAATAATAATGATAAAAATAATAAAAAAATTGAAATAAGGTCTATAAATATATAAGAATCTATTGTGCTGGCCAGTGATGGGTGTACAGGGTGAGGATGGAAGGTATTATCGGAAATTAAGGCCTGGAGGATGTCTAGTCTGAAGTATGTGTTGATATACCACCTCCCACCTGCGGCCTTCAGATTGGGAGGTGGTATCTGGAAGTACCCCAATGGCTCTGACTGTGAAGCAGTTATTGAGGTCGTGGGTGTTGTGAGTACTGGCATGGTGAGCAATAGGGAGGTCTAGATTTTGGGAGTAAACTGTTTTGTTTGTGACCCTTCATTCTGATGGATAATGAGTTGGAGGTAAGGCCAATGTAGGAACAGTGGAGGCAGGTGAGCTGTATATGATATGGGTTGTTATGCAAGTGGCATGGCCATGATGAGGAAGGTTTCACCAGTAGTAGGGTTACAATAGGTTGTGGTAGGTAGATGCATACTGCACGTTTGGCATCGGGGTCTGTTACAAAGAAAGGATCCGAACAGTGGGTTAGGAACAACAGAGGGTTGATATTTATGTAAAAGTATATTTCCATATAAATATAAACACTACTAAAAGTATTGTATGATCAAAGTAAGAAAGATTTTCTTGCTTATTTTCGGATTTTGTTATTTGAAATTCGATTAGTTTCCTCTTATACAGAGCTGTAGTACGAGGGCTGTCTAAAAAGTATCCGACCTTTGGCCAGAAAAAATATTTCGAATACCTGACGGAGTTAGGACCCTAATCCCCTTCAAAGTAGGCCCCTTGTGCTTGCACACACTTAGCCCATCGATCCTTCCACTGCTGGAAACACCTATGGAAGTCTTCTTTTGGAATGGTGTTCAGCTCCGTTGTCGCGTTCCGCATTATCTCTTCTCTACTCACAAAACGGGTTCCTTTCAGTGGAATCTTCAATTTTGGAAACAACCAGAAGTCGCAAGGAGCCAGGTCTGGAGAGTAGGGAGGTTGGCGAATGGTTGTAATTCCATGTTTGGCTAAGAAAGTGTTGATCAATTGGGATGAATGTGCAGGGGCGTTGTCATGATGCAAGCGCCAGTTGTTCGCCTTCCACATGTCTGGTCTTTTGCGCCGAACTGCGTCTCAGAGTCGCCGGAGAACATCTTGATAGTACTCCTTTGTCACTGTTTGTCCTTCTGGTGCGTATTCGTGATGCACAATTCCTCGGACATTAAAGAAAACAGTCAGCATGACCTTGATTTTGCTTCACACCTGCCGTGCTTTCTTCAGCCTCGGAGAATCAGAATGCTTCCATTGCGACGACTGTCTTTTTGTTTCTGGGTCATACCAGTACACCCATGACTCATCTCCAGTTACCACAGTGTTCAGAAATCCAGGATCAGTGTTGGCGGTGTCCAGGAGGTCCTGTGCAACGTCAAAACGGAGGTCTTTTTGTTCCGGCGACAACAACTTGGGTACGAATTTCGCAGCCACTCGGTTCATGTTCAAATCGTCATGCAAAATTGCATGTGCAGAATCTTTACTCACTCCAACCTCTTCTGCAATCTCCCGCACTGTCAAACGACGATCTTCCGTCACCAAATTTCGCACCCTCTCTACATTAGCTGCAATCCGAGCAGTTTGGGGCCTGCCACAACGCTGCTCACTCTCCGTTGATGTGCGGCCATCTTTGAATCGGTTGAACCACTCCTTAATTTGTGTTACACCCATCGCATCTTCTCCAAACACCTGCTGAATCTTACGAATTGTTTGGCTTTGAGAATCACCAAGCTTTTGACAGAATTTGATGCAGTATCTTTGTTCAATTCGTTCAGTCATCTTGCGAGATAATGAAATCCAACGACCACTACGAAGAGCACCTTACTTAATGACCATCAGCCAGCGACTGGCACAAGCGAACGCGGTGAAAACATTCACGTATGCGCAGTAAGGTTACTCCTTCCACCGTGCAATGTGGCGCCGCCTTAGAATCACTACTTTACGTGGGAAAAATTAAGGCCGGATACTTTTTAGACAGGCCTCGTATTTTCCAATTAGAGGAAACTGATATAAGATATAAACACTTGAGCTTTAAATCAGAGTATAAATATTACTGTTTAATAAGTAATTCTTTATATGCCATATTATATTCTGTAGTATCTTGATGGCCCTGACTGTAAAACAGTTTTTGAAGTCATGCATTACTGGGGCAAGCGTCAGTGTGATCCTGTTTGCTCTCCTTGCAAAAATAAGATATATATATATATATATATATTGTTGATGAAGAGCCATAAAACTGAAAATTTCAATGATCAAGGTATGTACGGGACTATCTGTATAATTACGCAGTCCTACCTTCAACTGTAGCAAGCGGCAGTTATTCACCAATCCAAATGTTCAATTTATCCCACTGTTAAATGCCTATTGTTTCCTAACAATATAAATAAATATATAAATAATGTGCAGGAAAACCCTCCAGTGTTGCTCAGTGCACTAAAGAACCACATGTTGAGTCGGGGAGGTATAAAGGAATTGGGATACAATGTAAAACCAAAATATCGATGGCTGAATGGAGATTCCAACCTGCATTCTCCCAAATGAAAGGTCAGAGCATTGCCAATCACTCACCCTGCTCAGTTTTTCTTCATCAAGTCCCTTCTACCTTTATCTGTGGTGACTGACAGGTTTAATTACCTACCCTTATATATATAGGAATTACAAAATAGTATAGCAAAATGGGTCATTCTGTAAGACAGACTCCTACAACACTCATCCTCCATAACGTTCTCCTGTCGACAAAGGGCCAAGACCCGAAATATTCATTGTTATTCATGTTCTTGTCTTTCACGCCATGCAACCATCATCTAAGGTACATGGTGGTTCAGTGCGCTACCCTATTTTGTAATTTCTATTCACTACTTAGCACGAAATGAACCACCACTTATCTTAGATGATGGTTGCATAGCGTGAACACACAAAAAAAGACAACAACATTGTATATTTTGGGCCTTGGCCCTTTGTCAACAGGAGAACATTATGGACCTTTTTTTTTACTTATGGCTTTACACCTTGTCGTCATCGAGGTTATTAGAGGCGGGATGGGATCGGAGTCAAGGAACAGGAAGGAATATAGCCATGGATATGGCCATGGCCATTTGAAGGAAGCATACCGGCATTCAACTGGAGTGATTTGGGGAAACCATGGAAAACCAAATGTGGATGCCCGGACAGGGATTTGAACTGCCATCCTACCGAATGCGAAGCCAGAGCGTTAACCACTCACCCACCATGCTCGGTGGAACATTATGGAGGATGGGTGGTGTAGGAGACCGTCTAACAGAATGACTGTTGGTCAGGTACATAGTGGGCATAAATTCAAACAGAGGATTGGGAGAGAGGGATAGTGAACTGGAGCTAGTACCCAAGCAATACAAAAAGTTGCGAAAAGAACAGAATAATACAGTAAAATCTTCAACATAAATCTGAGTAAATAAAAATAAATAAGTAAACAAAATAAAATAGGAAATAAATAAATAAATGAATGAATGAATCTTTGCAGTTAAACATGTGGTGGTTCAATTTAGACAGTGGAGATGGAGGCAAGGAGAGGATAGAGGTAAGGAAAAGTACTGAAAGTATTATCTAACGTTGAGACCAGGAGGTTGCCTTGTGCCCAGTTTGTATTGGTAGGCAAGTTCCCATATTCTGAGATCAGAGGAGCTGCTGTGGGAGAACTTTGAAAGCAAGGACTGTGAAACAAGAATTACAATTACTTGTGTCATAGGAGATGGCATGGACAGCTACTGGATATTTTGGATCCAGAGTGAATATGTTTGCCAGTGACCATTAATTCTTATATCTAATGGATTGGCAGTCAAACCAATACAGGAAACCAGGCAGCGTTTGCAGATTAGCTGGTAAATTACATTGGAGATTTCAAAGTTGGCTTGTCAGGAAAGCTCTCCACATTGACAGGGTTGGTGGAAAGCGGTGGAGGCATGGTATATGTCACATATCTTACAGTGGCATCTATTGCATGGGAAAGCCTTGGGGGCCGTCTGATGGGACAAGAAACACTATGTTTGTGGAATAGGAGTTAGCGGTTGGGAGGCATGCTGAAACAAGTTCAGAGAGGGCTAGGGAGGATTTTTGGAAGAACAAGTTTCATTTCTGAGCTAGTTAGCAGGAAATCATATCCCTGCCGAAAGATTCAAGGCCAGGGAAGTATTATGTAACCAGGACTTATTATGGTAGGTTTTTGCAGGTTTGGGGTGGTCAATAGGCTGAGCAGATAGTAATGTGGCTTGTGAACCAAAGCTGGGGGATAGTTGCGAGGTACCAATGCTTGTGAGATGTTGTTTAAATACTCCATTAAGGAATTCTGGTTGGAGCATATAAGACTACCTCGAATGCCAAGACTGTAGGGGAGGGAATGGATGGAAACTGTCAAAAAAGAGGTACTGCTGTAAGTGGTGGGTTTGGAGTGTACTGAGGAACAGGGGTGGTCATTGGAGAGGGAGAAATCCACATCCAATAATGTGGTCTGGATGTGGGAGTAGGTCCATGTGAAACTCAGTGAGTTATAAAAGGTATTACGATCATTTAGAAAAGTGTTAGAAGGGTGTTTTCCCCAAGTGCCCAGATCATAAAAAATATAATCTATGAACCTAAACCAGATGAGTAGTTTGAGATGGACGTTTTCCACAAATGTCTGTTCCAGGCGGCCCATGAAGAGGTTAGAATAAGAGGGGCCATGTGAGTGCCCATGGCAGTGCCATGGGTTTGGTGGTAGATATTACCATCAAAGGAGAAGCAGTAGTTGTTAAGTATAAATTCAACCAAGGTGGTGATGAAAGATGTGCTGGGGCGGCAGTTCACGCTGATCCAGAAATTGTTCCTTATTGCTTTATGCCTCGCTGACGGCTAAGGTAATTAGAGGCAGGATGGGACTGGGGACAGGGAATGGGAAGGAATTCGGCCATGGCCTTTTTGAAGGAAGCATCCTGGCATTCGCCTGGAATGATTTGGGGAAACCAACAAAACCTAAATCTGGATGCCTGGACGTGGATTCGAACCTGCGTTCTCCCGAATGCGAGGCCAGAACGTTAATCATTCACCCACCACACTCTGTAGAAATTGTTCCATGGCACTGAGGAATGTGTGTAGAGGGATGTGACATCAATGGTAACTGGGATGGAGTTGGAAGGAAATGGTGTGGGCGTAGTAGAAAGATGGAATAGTAAGTGTTGTGTGTCTTTGATATGGCAGGGTAGTTGAGAGACTATGGGTTGTAACTACTGGCCCACTAATGCAGAGATTCGTTCAGTCGGAGATCCACAAGCCTTAGCAATGAGGCGTCCCAAATTACCAGGCTTAAGGATTTTTGGAAGGCGGTAAAGGGTAGGCATACGTGGATTTTGAGAAGTAAGAAGAGAGATTGACTGTGGGATGAGACCTGAGGGTTCCATTGAACTGTACATATTCCTTTATTTTTTTTTGTTGACAGCAGGCAGGTGGCAGTCCTGGCATGTGATAACTGATGAAGGGCTTTAGCCCCACAGTCATTGCCATTTATAACTACTGTGGTTGAGCCCTTGTCCACGAGAAGGATGATAAGGTGTGGGTTAGTTGAAAGTTGTTTTCTGTCATGGATTTTAGTTTGGCTGAGATTGCTCATGTTTGCCAAGGATTTCACTGAGAGTAACCAAACTGGTGACTAAGAATTCCTCAAAAATTTGTATGGGATGGTTCAGGGGAAGAGGTGGTGGGTCAAGTGTGGATAATGATTAGATTTTTTCGAGACTGAGTTCCAGGTAATCTTGAGGCCCATTGACATGAGTGGCAAAGTGGTACCACCAGCAGAATGTTCGACAGAAGAGTGTCGTGGATTAGGTTGGCATGGTCAAATGTAAGGGTAGGTGAAAAGGTAAGGTCTTTGGAGAGTATGGAGAGCTGGGGTTCAGATAGTGGTGAAGAGGACAGGTTGGCAACTATCCTGAAAATTGCTGCAACATCGTAACATGGAAAAATACATGCAAACCTAAAGCATTGAAATTTTTGGACTTATTTTGATTCTTCAACAATAGAGTGAGGCAGCTAAGTAAAGGTGGCACAGACAGCTGACTGGTGGCTCGTGGGGGGAATATCGACATGGCAAGAACTATGGTTGGAAATTGAAAGGTGTTAACCCGAAAATTATGAAACATATCGTGCGAGTAAGTCACGGACACACAGAAAATGTTGGCAGGAAATATAAACCAGTAAATTCAGAAATCACACATTACTCAAAGATCAGCTTTGGTAAACGGTGGCAGTGGCGGCCCTAGGGCGGTGCAACTGCACCAGGCGCCGTCCTATGGGAGGCGCCGAAAATGATGCGCAAAAATTGAAAAACAAATTCTATAATAATCCATCTTGCTGGTCACATATTATTTTAGCACACTAATCATCGAGAATAGTTTACAAACAGGCTGTAATTAATCGATTAAACTCGAGTCAGCTCAAGTTACTCTATTCAACAAAATCATCATAGAAATCAAAACCAAGATGAAACTGAGAAGGCTTTTTAGAGCTGAGAAGTCATCTGAATCATTGTTACTGGAACTTACGTTCTTCAGACGAGGCTCATAAAGAGCAGCATGTACGAGAAGATTTAGCTATGGCTGGAACGTCGTCTGCAGTTCAAAATATTCCAGAATGGGGTATACTAGACATACCACTACCATTGCCTTTTCAAAGTACAAATTATGATGATATTTCAAAATGGTTGCTTATTGATTCTGCAGCTAGAGATGAAATAACTATTCAAATAAAGAAAAAATCCAAGAAAAAGATCATGGATGTCATTTTTAAATACGCTTTTTCAAAGAGTAATGCCAAATTGATAAATTTACAAAAGAAAATGGCTTTTTAACTCTAAATGTGCAGATAAAGTATTTTTTTTTAAGGTTTTATTCCTCCCGTGTTTACTGCTGTTTATTCAAGAGAAGGTCTCTCTTATTTGGGAAACATAGGAGTTGGTAACTAGAGCTTCTTATAAGAGCATCGCAAAAGTCATGAAACTTCCTCAAATCACCAACACAGCATGGAGATAAGTGTTGAATCGATTAAAAAACTTCAGTGTAATTGACAAGCATTTGTGGATACAGGTTGAAGACGAAAAAACACGGTAGGTTGCTATCTTCTAAAGAATTCTTTTCATCATGAAATAATTTCTTGTTCAGATGAAGCTTTAGATCTGAAACATTTTTACTAACATCACGGAAAATATCAATAAATACAGATAAAAATTAATTGTTATTCGTTTATCCTTAGAAAATTTTCCAGAACAAATTGCTACCGTCATCACAGGTGATGCCCATCATTGTCGACTGGGGTTTAAACTAGTAATTAATATATAAAGACTATCTTCTGCCCACGATTTAGCTCGAATGGAATTCCTAACGCATTCACATATGTATTTGTTCGAATCCCATGGGAACTACTTCTTTGATCGGGATAAATTGCAAGCAATATTTCAAATTTTATCCTAAGACATTCAGCCATTCCGGTGTGAAACAGTAACAAACATCGAAGCAAATAAATTTTTACATTTGTAATATTATTAATATGTAATGTAACAAATTTATGTTATCTTCAGTCCATCCAGATGGACACCTTCATCACGAATAAGCGACTGCACATTTGGGGCGCCACAATGAGATCTCTCACCATGTGAAAAGCTTGGTAGGGCCGCCCCTGTGTGGTGGTTCTGGTGGTGAGAAATGCGTGGACAAAAAGGAAGATTACTGGGTGTTATCTACACTAAGACCTAGCAGTTGTCTGGCGCTCAATTTATACTGGTAAGCAAGTTCCCATTTTCTGAGATCAGATGAAGTTATTGTCTGAGAGGACTCTGATAACACTGACAGTAAGTCGAGAATTGAAACTGTTACTATCACGGGTGGTGGTATGATAAGATACTTGGTGGTGAGGGTTCTAGATAAATACTGATTGTGAGACATACTCCCATTGATACTTCCTGCCAGGTTGATCTTCCACTAACATGAGCCACTGGCCAACAATTTGCGTTTTCAGTTAGCAGCCAGCCCTCTATCAGAAGCTACCTCACTCTACTGTTGAAATAGAGATAAGAGCCCAAAAATTTCAACGCTCTATGTCGTGTGTGTGTTTCAACAATGCATCAATCTTTAACTTCGGTAAGCAGTGGTTATTCTCCTATCCAAATGTTTAATGTATCCATTTTATAGCATATATCTTTCCTATCAGTTAATATTATAAATCAATATTTATCAACTTCAGATACAAAATAAAGTTAAACGGCTCCACAGCACTTACCAAATCTTGTCTCTCCACATGTGTCATTTTTTCCACAATAGACCAAAGCCAACGCTTAAATTTTACAAGCCTTTCACTTGACTCTCCAGATTCATCATTAAAGCTTGTGTAAGATATAAGGACAGCAACATTAATATCACCAACTCCATTCAGAAGAAGACGCAAATCTTCTGCAGTGAGGCCATCTAGTGACCCAGCAGGAAGAACATCAAAGACACCAGTTCGAATACTCTGCAAAATAATGATATACAAATGTGATATATCACAAATTAAATACCAATTTCAAGAATAAGTCACAGATGATAGTAATGAGAGCGTCTTGAAGATAATGAAGTGTTAATTTTACTGTTAATATACCTCAAGTGCTTTTTCTTGGACTTTGATCATTCTGCATTCAGCATACTTCCGCACATAATCATAAACGTTCTGGGCAGTCACTTCCATATCACGACCCGCAGGTACCAATTCCAGGGAGCCTCCACCTTCTTCTGGACTTAAATCAACACTGTACAAACAGAAGGGAAGAGTAATTTCTGTCTAGCACAAATTTGGTGAAAAAAATAATATTAGTAACATAGCTGAAATTTTACAGTACCTGAAAGTAAGATCTAAAGCAGAGAACAAACTGTTGCTGTCTTTAGTCTCTGCATCAACAACTAGCTGTCTAAGGCTCTCATAAATTACAGGATCAAAAAATGCTAGGTCATGGAAACGAATCTGACGTCCCAGAATGAACTTCATGACATGTCGATTGAGAAATATAGGACACAGTTCATTCTGCAGCAGGCAGAGACCTAGTAGCCTGTAAAATTGTTAAAAATAAAAAAAGAAGGTAAGCATCACACACTGGTATAGTTTTTGAAACAAATAAAAGAAATTCTAGAAGCATGATAAAATTTCACTGAGTCACTGTTAGGATAATAAATAAGTTGAAGCAAATGCACTGACTTCGGTTATTTTTTCCTAGGCCTCAATTTTTCGAACTTTATTTAAATTAATTTATCACAGTAGATGTTTGGCAGGAAGAATATTAACTTCAGTGATTAAATTTTACGATAAATTTTTAAACTTAGTACATCAATCATAATGAACAAACATTTACGAAACAAAAAATATTGTTTACAAGCTCTAATGGTGTGTTTTAAAATAATCATTCAAAAGCCTCTAATTATTAATTGAATTATCCTCTCAAATTTTTGCACAACAAAATCATACTGTCACTTAACGCCAATGACAAAGCCATAGCTTTTACTTGTACAGTAATATTCCTTGTTGCCTCTGTCCACTATAGTGTGCATTAGTGAATGGTTTCTCCACATGACCCCGAGTTGTACCACACCACAAGGTAAATTACCTTCACTTTTAGCATCATTCTGCAGCTTTTTCCAGTAAAAATGACAAACTATATTCATAAGACTAAAGAATGTAGGCTCAAATGTCAGTTTTTTAATTCTTGACATAGCTTCCTGTGGTGATAAAATGATATGCCGGCAACGTTATACTTTCGCCAAAACCTTCCAACTGTGGCAATAAAGACATGCGGTTGTTTGATTGCCAGAGATAATGGGGTCTGCCACTGATGCTATGCTGTTACTGTTTCTGATTCTGATTCTTAAAGCTTGCAGGCTCGACTTTGTCCAGAAATAATAACATGAATCGCTCTAAGTAACACTGGTTTTATTAACACGTAGAATATACGTTTCCCATCACCACCACTAACTTAAACGATTACTTTGACAGTGGATAAGGTTATCAGAACTTCTTCACTTTCAGTTTGCAGATTCCGACCACGCTACGATCCGGCAACATTGTACAATCCATTCTTTATAAAGAATAATAGGAAGCCTGGGTTGTGTTAGTACTACAATCAGCTGCGCTACAACTTCGCATCCGGCTCCCACAACTGCCAGCTTCAGAATGCTTTCACCAATAACGTTTTTGCTTCTGCTCTGTTCGCTTCTGCACTCAACAATGCTTTGTGGAGCAACTGGGCCTTACAAATAATTTATCTTATTTATTTCTCAGACTCGTCTCCTACTGTCAGAATCTTTAATTAATCCCTAATCCTCAAAATACATTGACTTTACAATTGCTTATCTACTTTTTTTCTGCCTATAGCTGATTTAATACTATTTCACCACATTCCCTAGCTGCACCTGAGGATTTGTGCATTAATGTATTCTAAAAATTCAGTGAGTATTTTGGATAATGTTTCAGTAGTTTGCTTTTGTATGAACACAACAAAGCAATAGCTATCATATACTGGAATTACAGGCTTACTTCATTATTTTAATGATTGTTTTTGTTGGTTTGCAATGAGAGGATTTTGGTGGCTCACTTGATGCTGTGCAACAGGATAACATAGTGATAGGAATATGAACAGATGAATAGTGATCTAAACAACATATCTAGTTCAGTCAGTAAGCAGCAAATTAATACAACTGCCAAAAACAGTTTAAATCATAAGGTACACAGATGGAAAAATGAAATATTTGTGTGAGGGTTGAGGGAAAATCGCTTGTTGAAGGTATAAAATGTAAATATTGGGGAATATCAATTAATAATACGCTAAGTTGGGAAGAGAACATTGAGGAGTTTGTATAGAAAGGGTTAAATGCCTTGCATCTAATGAAGAGGATGATGAGCAGACAGACAAAAGAAGTAATGGAGCTGGGTTGTCACACTACTGTGAGAGTACTGTGGGATCGTATGGGAACAGCATTATAAGGACAAAATAAGGATGCTGTGAAAGTTATATGATGGCAATAAAGCTTTTGTAAAAATTGGGGAAGATACAAAAGCAGCAAAAGGAAGAGAAAAGAGAACCACATTATAAGGGAGTATGAAATGTTTCTACTGGAGTCACAAGAGACAGGGAGTGAAAAAAGTAATCTAGGAAAGTGACGAGCAACACAACACAGATTTTTAAAGTAAAAATGTGTATAAACAGCAAGTGAGCATACAGGGAAACTGCCACTGGCACCAAAAATCCATCTAAATTAATGAATAATAATAAATGATAGCCAACAAATGCCATTCAATAAAGTAATCAACTGCTACTGATTTGAAAAAAGTTGAACCACCTCAAACACTCGAAAATAAATACATTAATTCCAAATATAAACATGCCGACAAAAGGAAACAGAAGCAACCAGGAGAAATGGTTAGATATCAATACAACTTTATACATATATACAACATCGTCAGATATGTAAACGATTAGAGGTGCAATTCTCTAGGACAAGTCGAGTGGCCACCAGATTGAATTAGTGTTGCTGCCAGGTCTGGTAAAGTATAGAAAGGTTCTCGAACAGCGTCAGATGTTGAGTGATCACCGAAGGATGCAGAGATGCTATGTACTTGTTTGAGACAGAGTTATTAGCACCTGATAAAATTTGAAAGGGACCTCCATTTGACCAGCTGGTCGGATAATGGAATATCTAGATTTGTAGGGTTATTATTATTTGTGCCAAATACAAACAAAATGCGTGTTAATCTGATAGCTAAATCTAGGGATTTAAGCCATCTTCTGGCAGCTGGTCCAGCTTGACGCAGTGTGATAAGACCTCCATATAGTCTTGCTCGACAG
The DNA here is from genome assembly GCA_031002005.1 of Vandiemenella viatica. Lineage (NCBI taxonomy): Eukaryota > Metazoa > Arthropoda > Insecta > Orthoptera > Morabidae > Vandiemenella > Vandiemenella viatica. The sequence continues at coordinate 297,644,986 of JARYHS010008074.1, forward strand.
TCCATAACACTGTGGTCAGTGGTTTGGTTACCACCACAGTCACACAGCCCATCTTCATGGAGATGCTACTTATGTGTGGTTGCGTTGCACATGCCATGACCTGTGCGAAATCTATTCAGTTGACACTCAAGATGCCTAGGCAGTAAAAAACTGGAACATAAGTTGTCGGATCTTTTACAAGCCCACAATTGCGTGGGTTGTTGGCCCCTTTTCCTCTCTCCACTCTTCATACAAGTTAAAGTCGTTATTTCTAAGCTCGATTGCTTCCATGTAAGCAGGTCTCCTGGATTCTAATGTGTGTGAGGTAGGTATAGAAGGTTATTTTGCAGAAGAATCATGTTACTTTCCTCCACTCCTTCCAGTGGTCTAATCTTTTTTCTCCTCAAATGTGGTGGTGGTATAAGACTGGAGGTTTTCTTGGTGTTGAAAATGAATAAAATTTTCTCGGGTAACTAGTCGAGTAAGTCCATCGATCAAACACATTTTGGCGGTCACAATCTCTGCCACCATTGTCAACAGATTGCTGCCGGTAGGTTATAGAGCCGCTTATATATCATGTAAAGTCCACACTACATCATCCTTTTTCCGGTCGGCCATTGGCTAGTGGCGGGAAATGTTGGCCACTAGTGGTTAGTTTTCTATTGCCAGAAGCCATTAGCTGCTGGAAGGTACCGTTATTTGCTAGTGCACAAGAGAGGTGCGTGCTTTCCAGAAGTTCTACCGCAGTCTCATTTTCAGGATTGCTGGTCTCCAGGCCTTACTTAACTGAAATCCAGTATCTATGTTAAAGGGGTCATCTGAGATACAGATTTCGATGGCTTCAGAGAAAATACTATCCCAATATCCTCTCGTACACGTGAAAATTCAAGTTGCCTTGAAATTAAAACCATGTCCTGTGTCGATACTGTGCTCAACAAGCACTGACTTGTCAGTCTGGCCTAGGCGGACATTGCGTGCATGTTTGGCACACCATTGCTTAGTATATGTTATTGTCTGCCTGATGTAAGCTTTTCCACATTCACAAGGAATGTGACATACCCCAGTTGTCCGTAACGCTATATCATCCTTGGGAGACTGCAGTATATTCTTAATTTAGGCCGGTGGTCGGAAAATGGTTTTAATGCCACTCTTACTAAAAAAATTCTGCCTATCTTAGCAGTAGTCATTCCTACATAAGGAAGGAAGGCAAAGTGGCCCAGGTCTTCCTGCTGGCATATTTTCCTCCTTTCTGCTCATCTGCAAACTGAGTTTATTAATGCCTCTCTGTAACCATTCTTGCGGAAAGTTTCCCGTAAATGGCACATTTCCACCTGCAAACTATCCTTTGTCACATAGAGCTCGCACCCTGTGCACCAATGTTTTCAGTACTGATCTCCATTGGGCCGGGTGGTGGTGGCTGCGCGTGTTGAGATAGAGCTCCGTATGTGTTCATTTTCTATAGACAGAATGACTTACGGTGCCATCGGCCTTCTTTTCAATCAAAACATCCAAAAATGGAAGTCGACCATCCCTCTCCACCTCCAGTGTGTATTTAATATTTTTGTTATTCCCATTTAGATTCTGTAAAAATTCTGGTAGACTGTCGATACCATGAGGCCATACTATAAACGTATCATTGACATAATAATGGTGGTAGTATGTTGGAAAGTTCAGGCAGCATGTGAGAGTTCTCCACGTGTGCAATATGACTTTGAAAGCCAATTCAGTGAAAGATTAAGAAATACTGCCGGTGCCCATGGAAACTAATTGCAGTCACAATTTGGCTAACTCTCACAGAAGGCGTATAAGAGTCACACATGAGTATTTCTAGGATATTCAGATGTGACAGTGATTCAATGTTCGAATACTTGAGAATGTGAGGACAGGCATACTCATCGTCAAGTTTCTGGCTGACCAAGTCTGACCATCGCAAGGGAGGATCGCCGAACTGTGCACCAAGCACATAATAACTGCACCTGCTATCTGAGAAAAAGTAATGAACTCCCTGCAACATTCTATGTCATACCACACAATTAGTCGCACGCTAGCAGCAACAGCCACACTAGGGAACTATCATGCTACACATAGGCTGCTGTTAACATCTCAACACAAAAGGCTGAATCTGGAGTGGTGCTGATACCAGGCAGCATGGACTGCTGATGAATGGCATTGCATTGTGTTCAGTGAAGAATCGTGGTTCTGTGCTACCTCATTATGACCATCGTCAGTGCGTATACCTGCAACTGGGGAAAGTATATTCTTCCAATGTTTTGGATAGGCACAATGGTATTACTCTTGGTATCATGTAGTGGTGAGCCATCGGGTATTACTTCAGGTAATGGCTGGTACTGTTTGAAGGAACTCTAGGACAATGCTTATTTACCCATGGAATGTGTCTATGAACTCTGACCCAGTCCAGTATCCATCATATCAAGAACTAGCTACCACAGTTGTAGGCAAGGATAGTACGCTTTCTGACACCCTTACTAACTGAATCAGTGCATGCATCCACGCCAGAGGGGGTGCAATGTCACATTGATAAGTGGGCTCATACGGCCAGATTCAATGTAAATTCTGACTCGTTGAAATAACATCACATAACCTCTCAACCGAAGACATTTAATTTCTTTCCTCCTATCCTCTGGGTGCTTCACTTGGTTTGTCAGACAGTGTATAAAATTAATAATAAATGTGTCTTTCAGTGAAAAAAAGGAACTATAATTACAGAAACAGATTTTATAAGATGAACTACCTTCCAACATTGCGGAATGCATTGAGTCTTTCAAAACTAGCCTTTCCCTGCCTTGGAGAGTAAAATCCTCTTTTCCCAGGACTGTAAAATAGTGGAGCACTGTCTTCATTTTCTTCTGTTGTTTCCTCAACTTCCGAAGTTCTTGAAGCACCATTTGCTGTTTTTTTACTGCGTTCAGACAGACTAAATACATCCAAGTCTGAAACAAAAAAAATTCGAATATTACAACTCTACCATAAATTAAAAATGAAATGTGTATCAACAATATAGTTGTATATGTAGGCATGTGCACTTCAACATATAATTTAATAATACTTTGATTCCATGGAACCAAAAGTTCAGAATGCTAAACCAAATGAAATCATGAGGAAATTTGTAATAATTTCTCCATTCTGCCTGTTTCGTCAATTGGAAATATTTTGTCAGTTTTATCAGGGGGATGGTGTATAGCAAAAGTTTTAAGTTCTGATAGCTTTAATTAGATTTACACATTTTGTTTCAACTTAATTTTTCGGTAACAATGTCACATTTCTTTATAAGAACTGAAATATTTTTCTCCCATGTTATTACTTACAATTCAACCTTCTATTCGCTATTAGGTGACACTGATTCGTAAAGTGCGTAGTACGCATTTCCCATTGCATGAAACTGTCATCTATGCAATCCACTGGCACAGAAAACAGCAAATTTAATTCATAAAATATGAGTGAACCATCAGATTTATAAATTCAGCTTTCAGAGAAGGAGTGTCAGACAACAGTACAATAACCGCAGTATCCATCAGAGTAAAGCTTATTCTTAAAGTAATTTGATGTATCTCAGCCAATTTTACAGATTCCAAGTACCTTAGAAGCTCCTGTATCACTAATTCAAGAAAAGCTTCACAATTTATAATAACACCGCTACAATTTAAAAAATCATGAAGCTTGTATGCAACTACAAACTATCCAAGATTCACACATTTGAGGAGGGATGTTGTTGTTTTTGTAAATTTAGACAGCGAGGTCATTAGCGCCCTAACAATGACCAGCTAACACTTTAGCTAAAGAGAATACTAAAATGCCATCTGCATGGTCGACTGTAAAAGGGTCGGCCATACAGACAGCAAATAAAATAATTCACAAAAATAGTACATGGCTTTAAAAGGGCCACCAGGACCTAAGACCAAAAAATACCTGGATGGCTGTAAAGGGGCCGACAAGTTCACAAAATAATTAAAAACACTACATGTCTCACTGGCTGTATAGTGGCCAGCGAGACAGGAATTATAAAGATATAAAAAATAAAAACCAATGCAAATGGATGGGTGGCTTAAGACTAGGCCGATCTGCCCAAAATTTTAGGCACTAGACCGGCCAACACACAAAATATTAAAATGCTTGCCACACTGCTGATCTCGTTGTTAAAAATAAGACACAGATCGTTGGCCAGGCCGACGTCTGCCCTTAAGTCTAAAAACGTTGTTGTTGCTTTAGGATAACCCACAGCGGGGTCAATAGCACCCTAAAAATTACCAATGAACTAAAATACCATCTGCATGGTCGACTGTAAAGGGGTCGGCCATACAGACAGCAAATAAAACAATCATAAAATCTGATGTGGCTTAAAGGAGCCACCAGGACTAAACGGTACAACACCTGGATGGCTTTAAAGAGGCCAGACAGGTTCAAAAGATTAAAAAACTATATGTCTCACAGGCTGTATAGTGGCAAGTGAGACATGAGTTGTAGCAGTGTAAAAAATAAAATCAATGCATATGGAAGGGTGGCTGTAACGAGGCCAGCCATCCATCATCCTACCGGTTTAGTTTCACCCGCCCCGGTTCGGGTGGGTCTTTGGTCACTTCCTGCTGAGGAATGGGACCGGGCTTGTCCACCAGCATTTCAGTTTCTTCTGGCTCCGAAGAAACACACATCTCCGACTCAGCAAACTCACCAAACACCTCTATGGCTTTCTTCTTCCTCGTCCTCTTTCCCTTGTTTTCCCTACTACCAGGTAACGTGGGAGGGGATGAAGAGGAGGATTACACAAGCTGAGTCGGGTCCGTCTGCCGAAACTTCGGGCCCTGAATCTTTTGATCACCTCCATTTGCATTGGAAGCAGATGTTGTTGCGTTTCCGGGCATTGCATATGGAGGAATTGGAGGTGGAGTGGTTTTAACTGCTGCTTTTGCTGGTGGAACATTTACTGCTGATGCTGGTGTGGTCGAGGTCGCAGACGTGCTGCTACCGACGTCCACGGTCTTAGGCGTTACGACCTTAGCGGGTTTGGCACCACATTTGCACTGACATGAGCAAGTAGTGCTTGTGCCCATGTCTGCAACGGACGTCTGGGTAGCAACACTCTGCTTCCTGATGGGAGCTGAAGCCATCTTAGCAAAACTAGTTCCAAAAATTGGAGCGGCGAGGGACTTGGCCTTCTTTTTAGCTTCCCCGTAGGGAATCCGCTCTTTGGTCTTCAGCTCCTGTATCTTGCGCTCTTCAAGATACACTTGACACTCTCTACTCCAGGCCGGGTGCGATCCGGAGCAGTTGACGCACACCTGTGGTAGTGTACAACTGACACCCGGCTCATGTGTCCCCTAGCCGCAATTCCCACAGGTGGGGGCTGCCGTCATATTTCCGAACCGCTGACACTGAAAACAGCGCATCAGGTTCAGAACATACGGGCGGACATTCAGGTTTAGATATCCGGCCTTAATATTCTTGGGCAATACTGGAGTGTCAAATGTCAGGACGAAGGTGGCAGTCTTTTCAGCACTGCCATTCACCCTTTGCGTGATCTGACGTACCTCGACCACTTTCTCAGTTTTCCACTCGTTCAGAAGCTCGTCTGTCCCTAAATCCATGACATCACGACAGGTGAATACGCCTTTACTGGAATTTAGGGACTTATGGAGTTCGCATTTTACGGCGAACTCCCCGAGCTTCTGACAATTCAGCAGTTTGGTAGTCTGCTTACTGGTGGCTGTTGCCAGCAGCAGCGTCCCATTCCTCAGTTTTTTAACATTATTGAACATTCTTTTCTGTTACTTTCTCCGTCAGAAGCGGGGGGGGGGGGGGGGGGTATCAACCCTCACCCACTTCTTAGAACTGGGTGTATTTATATTAGCATGCGGCACACCCGTACCACAGGGTTTTGTGGTTTTTGCGGTAGACTTAATTTTGGTCCCACGAATAAAACCAGTTTAAAAAAAAGCACTAATACAACAGGGGTGCGGAGGTGCCCCTGAGGTTGCACGCTAGTGAGTGATTTCCCTCATCATCCATTCGCCTCATCGGCAAGTGTCTGACCTTAGGTTGAGGTTTTTTTTATAGAGGTTTCTTCCGTCCTCGCGATCCGGGCGATGAAGCCAAGATCCCCGTTCTCCTAGGCACACAACGTTCCACCGCCACGCCCTACGGTGGTCGTTGAAGCATGGTATGAGTTTACGGTGTGGTAAACTTGCGGCGCTCACAAGTTTCCAGCTCGGGCACCGCAGGTTCGCCAAACCCGTACCTGCCATTTGCGTACAAGGCCCCTGCGGGGTTGAGGAGGGGGTCTATCTGCTGGCAGTTGTTTCCTTTTCCCCAGTTGCCTTTAATGTGCTCAATAAACTTTTGCATACTATGGAAACAGACTCAAATGGGAAATTGTGTAATTAAAAAAACTGAAACACAAAAAACACGATGCTGGAATATACAATTGTTTTTATGTTGATACCCTAATGACATTAAACATGAGATTGGCGCTGCTGTTAGATTATGAAAGACAAATCAAATATTAAAAAAAGATTGGACAGCTAATTACAATAGATAAAGCTAAAACTTGATTGACTGATTAGGAGCCAATCACACTAAAAGCACTAGTTTAAATCAAGTATGTGCAATTGTTGTTAGGTTGCCAAAAGTACACATTAAGAGGGCTGTTAGAGAGTCCTAAAATGACGGGAAAAAACCACTCGGGCAGCTGGGAGCAGAAGTGAAGGGTTATCCATTGTGTTTCAAAATACTGTGTACTGAAAAGTATATGACCTAAATAGACGAGTGATACATGAAAAGATACACAAACTCACCAAGTTTCTGGTACATACATTTAAATGTTGAACGTGTGTGCTTGTAGTCACCTGGCACACATCCAAACGGTAATCCAGTTCCGTCCATACAATATCTGTGACGGCAGTAGTGATCCGTTTCTGTAATTCTTGCAGTGTTGTTAGCATTGGGGGTATATAAACTTTGTACTTCCCCAAATCCCACAAGAAGAAATGACATGAAGTCAGATCTGGGAACTTGGGCGGAGGCCATGACAACACAGGAACATCAGTGGGGCCAGCACACCCTATCCAGCAATGTGACAGCTCTCTGTTGAGAAAGTCGTGGACATTTGTCCTCATGGGAGGTGGAGCCCCACCCTGTCGTAGAATAAAAAAGGAGTCAGTAGGCAGTTGTGGAAACAACCACACCTGCAACATATCCAGGAACACGGATCCTATTACTGTCTGCTCAAAGAAGAAAAAGGGCCCACACAGCTTCTTCTTTGGTATAGCACAGATGTTATTCACTTTTGGCAAATCCCTTCGCAGCTCAACATAGATATATATGTGACAATGGAGTACCCCACACTCTCACATTTGACGATTCACCTTTCCAGACAGATGAAAAGATGCCTCATTAGTGAAAACAAAGTTCCCAGCCAAGTCCTCATAATTTTCCATGGCTTCAGCATTTGGGTATAAAAATAAAAACAGCTGCAATAATCATCTGGGTTCAGGTGTTATATACCAATTACACACAGTAGGGTTTGAAATGCAAAGCCGACGCAAAACACTCCACACTATTTTGTACGGAATGCCCGTTTCACGGCTGGCATGAATGGCTGATTTTGGTACTACACTTGTAGCTCTGTCTCACATGCTCAAAAATTTCTTTCTGAGACACGTTGTAACAGCACTCAAAACTAGATTTTAAATGGAATTGTATTTTATGAAGCATTTGAAGCAAGCTACAGTTTGATTTAATATGATTTTGTATATTTGTCTTGCAATCTACTGTAAATCAGTGTAACTGAACTTTATTTTAAGAAAAGAAATTATGTAAATACTATTTAATATGTTTAAGGACAGAACAATGCAAGAGAATTGCATAATCGTTTGTAATTCCAAGTATTAAGGTGAGCTACGATGTTTAAAGGATGATTTACTACAGTTTAAAATGATTTTTATATGGATAAGTAGCTGGTACCCACGACTTCGTTCGTGTTTGTAAAAAATTTGGATTGACAGCTACCGACATCAAACCACCATAGTGAACGATCGGAGACTCGATGCTGTTACCACACACAACTCCAGTCATCTGCGCTATGTAGTTCAGGCAGCAAATTAAAATATACGGACACACATGTCTTTGGTCAAAATATGAAAATATCCTTGACTGACCAATTTCAACCATCATATCTCCCACACTTCCACAGTTACCAAAATTCGGCCAACGTTGTGATCGAAGGGTGACTCTTTGCTACTACTACACACAAACTCCAGTGATCTGCGCTAGATAGTTTTGGCTGAAAAGTGATACACCATGACACATACATCATTGGTAGAAATATGAAAGAGCTGCAGGTCAACCAATTTCAACCACCATATATCCCACACCCCCCGTAGCTAATTACGTCTAACCACCATTGTACACTACCACACACAAACACCAATGGTCTATGCTATGTAGCTTTGGCAGCAGAGTGACATATACGGAGACACATGTCTTTGGTCGAAATACGAAAATACCCTTGATCGGCCTCTTTCAACCACCATATCTCCCACACTACCACAGTTACCAAAATTTGGCCAACGTTGTGATAGACGGGTCACTCTGTGCTACTACCACTCACAAACACCAGTGATCTGCACTAGATGTTATTGGCTGAAGAGTGATACACCATGACACATATGTCTTTGGTAGAAATATGAAAGTGCCACAGGTCGACCACTTCCAACCACCATGTCTCCCAAACCCTCATAGCTACCGACATCTAACAACCATAGTACACGACAGGAGACGTGATACAACTACCATACACAAACCATACCAAAATTCGGCCAACGTTGTGATCGACAGGTGACTCTGTGCTACTACCACACACAAACATCAGTGATCTGCGCTAGATAGTTTTGGCTGAAAAGAGATACACCATGACACATATGTTTTTGGTAGAAATATGAAAGTGACGCAGGTCGACCACTTTCAACAACCATATCTACCACACTCCCATAGCTACCGACATCTAACCACCATAGTACATGATAGGAGACACATGTCTTTGGTCAAAATACGAAAATGCCCTGCATCGACCAATTTTAACCATCATATCTCCCACATCTCCACAGTTCTTGATGGTGAGCATTCATCACATACCTAAGTGAGGTCCGGGGTACACCAGGGAAGCGTGGTAGGACCTCTGTTGTTTCTCATATACATTAATGATTTATGTAACATAATAGGGAGGATGAAAAGATTATTTGCCGATGATCCTATTATTTATTGTGAAATCAAAACCCAGGACGACTGCACTTTGTTACATGACGATATTATGAAAATAATTGTGTGGTGTAAAGATTGGCAGTTGGAGTTAAACGCTAAAAAGTGCCAAGTCATGCGTGTAAGTAAAAAGGTGACACCAGTTAACTATGAATATAAAATTAATGATACTGTCCTTAGAAAGGTAGATTCCGCTAAATACCTGGGGGTAACAATTCATAATAATTTGTTGTGGAATGAGCATATCGAGAATGTAACTGGGAAAGCAAATCGTATGCTCAGATTTCTAGGTCGTAATTTAAATCAATGCACTCCGGAAGTTAAATTGATTGTATACAAGTCACTAGTACGTCCTCACTTAGAATATTGTTGTTCTGTATGGGGTCCCCATCAAAGGGTTTACTGGAGGTGTTAGAGAAAGTCCAAAGAAGAGCCACCCGATTTGTGACAGGTATATATAGTTGGACGGAAAGCGTAAGTGCGATATTGAAGGAGCTAGATTGGGAAGACCTGGAACACCGAAGGCGTTGCTCTCGATGGAAGCTAATTGAAAAATTCATGACTGACGTATTTCGGAATGACAGCCAGGAAATATTGCTACCAGCAACATTCATATCTCGGAATGACCGCGGAAATAAGAGAAATCAGGGCCAGAACCGATTCATTTCTGTACTCATTTTTTCCAAGAGCGATTAGGGAATGGAATATAAAGGATTTACCGGGTGAGTAAACTTAAAATCCGACAGGAGTAGCTTTCGCTAAAGCGCTCCGGCCATCCTGATCAGGGTTTTCCAAGGTTTCCCCGGATCACTCCATGCGAATGCTGGGATGGTTCCTCACAATAGCCCATGGGCGCCTCCTGCCATATCCCGTATATATCACATCCAAACCATTACCCTTTCGGATAGGTGCAATGCACCCTTCGCCACACACTTTTAGTGAATCGCGGAGTAATAATAGTAGTAATAATAATAACTATCGGCATTCGGCCAACGTTGCGCACAACAGGAAACTCCATGCTACTTCCAAATATAAACACCAGTGATCTGTGGTAGGTAGTGGTGGCTGAAAAGTGAAATATATGAAAACACATGTCTATTTATATACAAGATTTTGTTTTTAAATATCTTTAATTTTCATTTCTGAGCATTTCATAATGATTGTAAATGATTATGTATCGATTTTGACTGATTTTAATTGTTGAAGTATTGTAAAAGTTCTGTTGGAAACGTTTGTAATCTGTGAAACTTTCCACTACTGCCATCTGGCGTGGACGCCAGACACCAAGTAGTCTTTTAAACTTGGTGAGTTTATGTACCTTTTCATGTATCACTAGTCTTTGTAGATTGTATACTTTTCAATACACACTGTTTTGAAACCTGGTGATTCATTTAGGCTAACCTGGCATTATAGGTACTCGTTTCTTCTTCTTCTTTTTTTAAAATAATAATAATAATATAAAAAATGTATGACATCACTTGACTCTATCCAAGGGCTGCAATGGACACAAAAACATTAACATGGAAACAACGTTATCCAACAAAAATTGCAAGAAAGCATAATCTTTGAACCCGCTGGTCTAAGTAAAATATAATGAATTAGAGTAAGGACATAAAAATTGGATTGGCTTAATATAAATAGTTAAAATTTAAAAATATGGAATTGAAAAGCACTTAATTTTAATTTTTTATGTATCTGTATTTTATCCAATACAAAATATTTGTTGTTTTTTTTTTTTATTTATTTTTCTTTGATCCGCCATTATACAATTTTTGTTTGTCAATTTCCTTCACTGCCGTTTTGACCTTGTTCATCCACTGCTTCTGCCATGTATGTCTTAATGTGTACATATCTGATACCCCCTTTCATATATATTACCTCTAAAATGACTAAAATTAAAAAAAAAATATATATTGTGTGATCATGGTTTTTCTTCCTAAATAGCAATGCCTAACAACATTTTCACTGTTACTATTATTAGTATAAGTATCTTTCATACATAACTAATATTCAACATTATTTAAAAAAAAAACATTTTTATGCTTTTCTTGATTTTTGTAATTTTTCCAAAATAATACACCTGTAACCTATGTTTATCTTTACTTAGTCACCTTCATAATTCTGGACCTTCTACAGACATTAAAAGATAAAAAATACAACAGCCAGAATCTTATGTCCGAAATTGTTTGATTATCACCCATTTTTAGTGTTAATTTGTTATCCCTTTCTATTAATAATTTAAGGATAATGAAGACAGTGAAACTGACATTAGGGAATGATAATAAGATAGGATAGATAAAATAACTCATCACTTATTGCAGATTAAGGCTGGAGGGCCAAACGAACACAAAAAACATGATACACTTTACAACTTTTTCAAAAAATTGAAAAGTTTTTTTCTGTGTGTGTTCGTCTTCTCCTGCCTTCATCTGTGGTAAGTGACTTGTTATTTTCCCTATCCTATATTATTTTTATCATAAATTTAATCTCAGGTATTAAAAGAATATATAAGTGATGTAGTGTCAGCTGCACAGTAGATGAACAGTTCTCTCTGATCAGTCAGTAATCGTAGCCAAGTGAGGCAAAATTTTTCAGTCAATTTTCAATTTTTGTGTTGTTTGTTGAGTACTTTCAATTTATCTTTGTGGTATTGACTTTCTCAACAACAGTTAAGTGCCTAGCAAACAACTCAAAAGACGAGAGCCAACTGGGGGGGGGGGGGATACCTTAGTGCTTAGTTGCAATATTTGTTGGATACTGCAACAACATAAGCTGAACATTCATGTACTACAATGTATAGTAAAATTTTGTTTTAGAAATGTACACTATTAATGCTTCTAAAAGTTATGATACACGCATGATAAGACACAGTATACACGGTAGCGTAACAAGTTCCCGGAATTGGTTAGTAAAAATTAACTTATTTTCCTTCAAAATACTCTCTTCCTGCTTCTACACACTTATTACACTGTTTATCAATTAAACACTCCTGAAAGCTGTTATTCAAAAGTTCTTTCAGCCGCTTCGTCGCATTTTCTATCGCTTCTGACGAATCAACAAAACGTCGTCCCTTTAATGTCATTTTGAGCCATAGAAACAGATAAAAATCCAATAGTGAAGATCGGGAGAATATTGAGGGTGTTCCAGACTTGTTTTTGGCAAGGTATTGTTTCATCATTACGGATCGATGTGACAGGGCACTGTCATGCAACAAAACCCAATCATTCCCTGCCCGTTATTCAGGTTGTTTTCATCAAATTGCATCTCTCAACCGTTTTAAGATCTCTGTGTACAATTCTTAGTTGACTATTTTGTCTTCAGCAATAAATTCATAACAAATCAAGCCCCAGTAATGAAAAAGCACCTCCAACATTACTTGACCCCGGCTTCTGTAAAAGTGAAATTTTGTTTTCTTGGTGACGTTTTTCACTTCCATTCACCACACTGCCATTTCATCTGAGTGTTGTAAAGAAAGCACCATGTCTCATCACCTGTTACAATTTTGCGCAGGAAGCTGTCGTCTGCATACGGTCACTTTCATTTCTTTTTGTTCAGGGGATAACATTTTCGTAACCATGTGCTAGTAGACACGATGCATATTCAAATTTTTATGAAGAATACTGTGAACACCCCAACTTTGGAGGTAATAATATTGATGGTTGTTTGCCTGTGGGCATGCACAATTTGTTGAACATGCTCAACGTTCTCATCTGTCATGGAAGTTGAAGGTAGCCCAGTCTGAACGTTATCTTCAATCGTTGTGCGACCGTTACAAAAACGCTTGTACCACTCGTAAACTGCCATTTTCTTCATTGCATAGTTGCCATATGTTTTCGTAAGCATCTCAAGTGTCTCCGAGAGTAATTTCCCCAGAAACACACAGAATTTGATACTGCCATGTTGCTCTAAAGATGACAATACACAATCCAACGAAAGAAAGAAACTATGTCTAAAATATCATGCACTACATGCACGAAACCAACTACAACTGCCTGCTGCACAGCAGTTTCCTCAGTAGTGTTGCCAATCCCCCAAACAAAAATTTCACTTCTGGCAACAACTGCTTGACTGTACATGACAATTCTGGGAACTTTTTGATCCTATCTTGTAACAATGATTCAATAAATAATACACAAATTAAATGAAATTAAACTATTTACCGAGTAGAGCTTCAGAAGCAAGCTGTTCTTGATTGTGACTCTGGATCAGTTCAACAGCTTCCTCCACCTTATGCCTGAGTGCTTCTTCTGAAGCCAACAGCATAAGAAGCTGTGCTGGAGTTAGTTCCAGAAGCATGCCCGTGATTTTTCCAGCATATGTAGGTCTTAGAGCATGAACTTTGGGATACAGTCTCTCCCCCAACTGCTGCTGATGGTGGGTTAGATGATCATTGCCTCCATTTGCCCCCTCTGAGCCAGGAGTAGAAAAGGGGCGTGCATCGTAAGACAATGAACGACGTGCCTCACGGCAACGAAGTGATGTCCTTGGTGCCTGCAATAATTTTGGTTGCTGGGTTATATTTGAAGACAACGACAAAAACTATACAGTGTTCATATTTACATAAAATAAAATTAACTCAAAGTATTTCATGAACTGAGACAACCAGTTCTAACACAAAATTAATATTCAGTACCTGTGTATGCCGTCTCAATGTGTCCCGATCCCGAGAACGTAAACGCTGCAGTACATTGTACTGAGCGTATTTAGTACCGACTGAACAGACTCCAGGTTTGGCAATTTTTCATTTGCAAGAAGGGCCTGAAATATAATTAAAAGACTCGTTTGAAAGTATTTTTAATTATTTATTCAGTCATTTCAAGTCAGATACATATAGCATAACCGTTGAGTAAATTATAAATTGACAATATTTTGCATACACTAAAAACAAGTCTACTGAATTCTTTATCAGGTGGGAACATGTTTTAAATTTTCTGTCACCTTAAATGGAAAATTCAGGAAGACGTTACTTATCAATAGCATTTCATTAATCATTCAACTGATTTAACAATTTTATTTAAAGATTAAAAACATTAGTCAATACCTGAAAGCCTTATAAACAAATGAGGAAATAAAATGATTCAAAATGATTTAAGTTTTCCAACTAAGATATAAGTAAAATCTCAGCAGAAAATTGCTAATGATGAAAATTACAAGGGTGAGCCAAATTAAAATATTAAATTTATAATATGAACTCAAAATATTTCTAACATTATCCAGTAAACAATTAGCAGGATGGGAATGTATGTGGCAACATAGTGTAGATGCAATACCATCATAGCACTAGTATAAAGATGGTTGCCTCACTTGAGACTTGCACCAGGAGAGAAAAGTGCTCTTTTGTTTGGTTATAGCATAATGGGGGTATGAAACCATATAAATATTTATTTCAAGACTTGCAACTGCACCTGAAGATGGCGATGGAGAATAAAGTCGCCGAAATATTGTGCATTAATAACAATATTACTCGGTTTGTTTCCCGAGAAACGATTATAAATAAACAACGCCGAGAAAAATTACATTCATTTATACATATAAATATTTTGTAAAACTAGAATTTTCCACCTGCTCCATGCGCACAGTCCCTGATATGTGTAGAAATGCATTAGCCTTTTTATTCAAGTGCCACATATTACTGTGGAGAAGCTAAAAATATAAATTTCATCTTAAAACTTTCCCTTCTTTTAGTTATTGCCTTAAAATAGTTTTTTATACTGATGTCCAAAAATTTTGTTTTGTTTTATTTGACTTATATTTTAACACAATATAAAATAAGAAATTAAAGCTATTTAAAAAATTATCGGTAAGTGCCCAATATAGGTGTACAAAGAAGTAATTGTGGGTGTGGTTAATCACAAAAGACATTCAACCACAGTCGATCAAGTCCAAATAACACACCACACCCACACCAAAATAGAAAGAAATGGTATGTGATGACATACATCAACAAAGACATATACAAAAATGCAAATATATTTTTTTAAAAAAGGATTAAAATTAGCATTCAGAATAAACAACATAGTACAAAAAAAAAAAAAAAAAAAAAAAAAAACACACAAATCAATAAATATCACAAGTCAGGAATATACAGGTTAACATGCAGTGAATGTCAAGCTCAGTATGTAGAACAAACATGTAGAAAATTCGAAACCAGATACAAGGAACACATAAAAGTTCTAAAATATAGTAACCATTCAACATTTGCGGAACACTTACAGGAACACAACCACCACCCAACAGATATTGCCACAGACATTCAATTATTCACCCTTAACAACAACAAACCACAAATACTAACATTCCAAGAGAACTATGATCATATATATTATTTCTATAAAGTGGTTTTTTGTCACTTGCCACTATCTACCTTCATACCTAACCGAAATCAAAGAATGAGGTGTAATATTAAAGCTTATGGTCGCCACTTTGATCACATCATGTTTTAAGAAAGGAATTTTTGGGAATTCAACACTTAAAGGGCAAAAATGTTAATATTTCTAAAATGCTGTTTTTTATGTTATGAGTCATTTATCTCCCTGGATACCTATCTGAATTCGTTTAATGAAGTATCATTCTAAAGATTAAGATCTCCGCTTTGGTGACATCATTAAAGGGCAACAGTATTTCTGCAACGCATTTTTGTGTCACAAGCAATTTATCTCCCTTCCTATCAAACTGATGTAGATAAATGAGGTATCACATTAAAGAGTAATGTCTCCACCGTGGTAACATCATATTTTAAGAAATGAATTTTTCAGAATCCCGCCCTTAAAGGGCAAAAATGTCAATATTTCTAAAATGCTATTTTTGTGTTACCAGTCATTTATCTCCCTGGATATGTATCTGAAAACATTTAATGAAGTGTTATTTTAAAGATTATATCTCCACTTTGGTGGCATCATATATTAAGATAGGAATTTTTCGGAATTCGACCCTTAAAGGGCCAAAGTATTAAAATTTCTGCAACGCGTTTTTGTGTCACGAGCTATTTATCTCCCTTCATATCTAACTGATATAGATAAATGAGGTATCATATTAAAGATTAAGATCTCCACTGTGGTTACATCATATTTTAAGAAAAGAATTTTTCGGAATTCAACCATTAAAGTGCAAAAAATGTTAATATTTCTAAAATTAGTATTTTGTGTCTCGAGCCATTTATCTCCTTGGATATCTAACCGAATTGATAAATGAAGTGGGATTGTGAAGAGTAATGTCTCCACTTTGGTGAAATCATATATTAAGAAATATTTTTTTTTTTTTTTAATTCAACACTTAAAGGGGAAAAGTATTAATGGTTCTTCAATACATTTTTGTGTCACGAGTCATTTATCTCCATTAATATATAACCGAAATAGATAAATGAGGTATCATTCTAAAGAATAAGGTCTCCGCTGTGGTCACATTTACATTTTAAGAAAGGAATTTTCTGAATTGAACACTTAAACGGCAAAAATAGCAGTATTTCTAAATTGAGTTTTTTGTGTCTCCAGTCATTTATTTCCCATGATAATTAAAATTGATAAACAAGGTATCATAAAAATGGCAGAGGCCTTCGTAAGGTCTTCAGTTCCATTACGCCATATTTTAATAAAGGATTTTTTTTAAAAAATTTGACCCATAAAGGGAAAAAGTATTAATATTTCTACAACGCATTGTTCTGTCACAGGCCAATTGTCTCCTTTGATACCTAACCGAAATTGATAAATGACATATCGTTTTAAAGATTCAGGTTTCCAATTAGGTAAAATCATAAATTAAGAAAGAATTTTCCGAAATTTGATGCTTAAAGTGGTTACGTATATGAGACTGTGACTAGAGCCAGGTGACTAGATTGCATCAGCAGATTTCACAGAGATGTCAGTATACTGTTTTTTTATAAAATAAGTAGCTTCTCGGATATTTTTTTCTTTTATGGGAACATTTTTGTTTTACTCTACAATTCCAATGTAAACATTTTACTCGCCCAGCAACATATATCACAGAGATGTTGGTATGCTGTGTGCATTTTGTTCAGGTTGGTTGTATTCTGTTAAGGTCGGTAGCAGTTTGTCGTACATATCCTGTGTTTTAAATTTTTCTGTTTTGTAATATGTTGTAAGTATTTTACACCTATTACACTAAAAAAAAAAAAATCTTTGCTACAAAAGTGCGGTTCTACTGTTCATTATATTACATGCATTCAACCTCACTATTCATCCTATTTTATTCGCGAAATTTTCACACAGGTTGTCTAGTATATATTATTTCTATACAACAAACCACAAATGCTAACATTCCAAGAAAACTATCATCATCATATATATTATTACTATAAGGTGTTTTTTTGTCGCAAGCCATTATCTCCCTTCATACTTAACCAAAATCACTGAATGAGGTGTTATTTTAAAGCTTATGGTCTCCGCTTTGGTCACATCATATTTTAAGAAAGCAATTTTTTCGGAATTCGACCCTTAAAGGGCAAAAATGACAATATTTCTAAAATGCTGTTCTTTGTGTTACGAGTCATTTATCTCCTTGGATACCTCTCTGAAATCGTTTATTGAAGTATCATTTTCAAGATAAAGATCTCACTTTGGTGACATCATATATTAAGACAGGAATTTTTTGGAATTCGACCCTTAAAGGGAAAAAGTATTAATATTTCTGCAATGCATTTTTGTGTCACGAGTAATTTGTTTCCCTTCATATTTAATCTGTATAGATAAATGAGACATCAACTTAAAGATTAAAGACTCTGCCGTTGACACATGGATTATGAAGAGTAATGTCTCAGCTTTGATGGAATCATATACCAAGAAAGATTTTTTTTTTTTTATCTAACCTTTAAAAGGAAAAAGTATAAATGATTCTTCAACGCATTTTTGTGTCACGAGCCATTTATCTCCAGTATTATATAACTGAAATAGATAAATGAGGTATCATTCTAAAGATTAAGGTCTCCACACTGGTCACATTACATTTTAAGAATGGTTTTTTTTCTGAATTTAAGTGCAAAAATATCTTATCACAAAAATGTTTTTTTGTGTGTCTGGAGTGGGTTATCTCCTTGATGATTAGACAAAATTGATACACGAGGTATCATTTTAAAGCCTGAGATCTTCGGTTTCATTACATCATATTTTACTTTTTTTAAATTCCACCCTTAAAAGGCAAAAGTATTATTTCTAAAACACATTTTTCTGTTTCAAGCCACTTATCTTCCTTGATACCTAACCGAAATCAATAAATGAGGTATCATTTTAAATATTAAACTATCCGCTTTGGTCACATCATATTTTAAGAAGAACTTTCTCCAAATTCAACCCTTAAGTGGCAAAAATATCATTATTTTTTATATTTTCTTTACCTCTCTTGATGCCTAACTGAAATCGATAAATGAGGTATCATTTTAAAGACCAAGGTGTCTGCTAAGGTCACACCATATTTTATAAAATGATTTTTTTGGAAGTCGATACTTAACGGGCAAAAGTATCAATATTATCTCTACAACTTTTTATTATTATGAGCCATTTATCTCCTTCGACACCTAACTGAAATCGATAAATGACATATCGTTTTAAAGATTAAGGTCTCCAATTAGGTAATCTTATAAATTACGAAAGAATTTTTCCGAATCTGATGCTTAAAGAAGTCGTACGTATGAGACAGTTCCCTAGATTGCAGCAAAAGATATCACAGAGATGTCCATAAATTGTTGTTTTTTTTTAATACAATAAGTAGCTTTTCGGATATTTTTTCTGTTACAGAAACATTTTTGTTTTGCTATACAATTCCAATGTCAACATTTTAATCGCACAGTAACACATACCACAGAGATACGATGTGTGTATTTTGATCAGGTTGTTTGTATTCTGTTAAGGTCAGTGACAGTTTGTCGTACATATAGTGTGTTTTAAATTTTCCTAACTATTTCATAATATGTTGTAAGTATTTTTATGCTTACCTATTACACTAAATAATATTTGCTACAAAAGAGCGGCTATGCTTTTCATTATATTACAAACATTGAACCTCACTATTCATTGTAATTTTATTCGCGAAAATTTCACACAGTTCGTCTAGTCACATACAAAAAGCACTAAATGAAGAAAAACAAATAATATATATATATATTTATTTTAAGTGCTTAACGTCTTTTAACAGCGAGGTCTTTAGAGACAGGAAAGGATGTACAAAACACAACAACGTAACCGATTTGTAACATTTGTATGTAAGTTACCAGGAGAACCCGCTGAAGATGCTTCTGCAAAAGAAGTGAAATGTGTTCGGGAGTTCAATAAATGCACAAACATTCAATTGCTTTGGTGTTATTTATTTATTGATACAGCTATGGACACACCATAAATAATATTTAAGAGGTATGAATGCTTTGACATGTGCAAGAGTAAAAACAAAGAAATTTCTCCACATTCAGAACACAAACAATACACTATACATCCAGAATCTATGATTACTTCATTCCTGAAGACAATCCATATATTGACCACACTGTTTTCACGGAATTCAGCATTGGAAACCAAAACATCACAAAATTTACCAGCAAATAATTAATCCACTCATGAGTCCTACACTATACAATTCATTGAGGGTGGATTGATAAGTCTGCGAATTTGAAAATAGCAAGCATGCAAACTGCATATTTCTTGTTGCCTTGAAGTTGTAATCTATTCTGTATATTCTCTTTAGAATTCACTGTCACCCGTTTCTCACAATGTTGAAAGCATCCAAAAAGGCAGTAAGTTGCTTAGTGAAAATGGAGAAATGTGAATTTTGAGTTCTGATAAAGGACCACTTTTTGTGTGGGAAAACAATTAAGAAAATCGAGGAAAAGCTAAGAAAGTATTATGGAAACTCTGCTCTGTCACTTGGTATGGAACACAAGTGGTTTAAGGAATTTCACTGTGGCCTTTTGAGCACAAACGATGACTAGTAATCAGGATGCCACATTCAAGCAACAACAAAAGAAATGGGAGCAAAATTCACTACATCGTGATGTAAAACAGACAACTGAAAATCTACAAGATCGTAAATTTCTCAAGTGGAATAATGAATAAAATTTTGTATGTAAATTTATGGATGAGAAAGCTCTAGGCAAGATGGGTGCTGTTACTGCTGACAGCAAGTGGAACCAGGTGACCATTTCACAAGTGTTTGAATATGTTCAATAGCAATCTGAATAGTTTTTGTGGCACTATATCGTAGTTAATGAAACGTGGATCCAATACTTCTAACATGAGATCAAATTACAGTTCAATCAGTGGATTTCTTGTGAATAAAGTACCCTAAAGAAGACAAAAACAGTTGTCAGCAGGAAAAGTGGTGGCAACTATTTTATGGGATTCGCAAGGTACAATCTTCATCAATTATCTAGAAAATGGTAAAACATCAGAGGTTCATATAATGCCATTTTACCCGAGGCACTGCTGAAGAAATGACCCCGTTTGTTGAAGAAAAGCCTTTACCTGAAAAATGTGCCCAAACATAAGTCATCTACTCCAACAGGCAAATTTTAGAACTAAGCAATGAACTGATACCTCAAGCACACTATTCTCCAGATTTTGCCCAGATTTCTTTCTCTTCAAAAACCTTAAGAACAGGCTCTCTGGGAAGAAATTTACATGTAATAAAAGTTGCATAATACTAATTTTTAAATTATTTTAATTTTTTTTAGGCAAGGGGGGGGGGGGCAGGGGGTGGAGGAGTGTGTGTTAGAATAAGTGTGTTAAACTGACAGGTGACTATGTTGAGAAATAAAACACCATAAAAAATTCACAGGCTTTCAACTCATGTTTATAAGTTTCTTTGGAATAAGAACTTGTACACATTGGTAGAGCCCTGGAGTGTAGAAAACGATGATCCCTGAAACTTCTTAGAAACCAAAATGTCCAGTCCTCATCAACACGGTTTATAAAAGTGGACCCGGCAGGCATAGGGGATGCGGAAACATCTCTGCAGGACATGTTTTCTAAATGCATATGTACGACAGATAGCACTGCCTAGCTGATTGAGTTTTGCCATTTTTTTTTGAGGCATTTCCTCATACCAGATGGCAAAAAACAGTAACACAACAACAAATTCTTGCACGAGTCATATTTAAATAAGATAGGATAGGGAAAATAAGCAGTAACCCGTCACTTACCACAGATGAAGGCAGGAGGGCGAAACACTTAAAAACACAAAAACAAACGAATTTCACAATATTTCGACTTTAGTCTTAGTCATGTGGGAGGCGAGACATATGGCAGGGGGAAAGATGTGGTCACATCCGAGCCCACCACATGAATGGGGGGTTACTGTTTATTTTACCTATCCTATCTTATTTTCAGTGCCTCTCGGCAGTTTCTTTGTTTCCTTTATCCAATGAGCCATATTTATTGAGGCAAAGATGTAATGATAAAACTTGTCTCTGGGGTTGAAAGATAGTTTCTATCATTAGCTATGACTATGCTGTATTTCCTTTCCTGAAACTAATAAATTGTGCTTGCATATCTCATGCCTATATTTGGTCACCAGCATTCTTTTAATACTACAATAACACTGCATGGAGCATCAGTGAAAACATTATTGTTATGAAAAACTTTATGCCAGAAGTCAATTGTAACAGAGTTTATTTCACAAAACGCTGAAGTTACTGCTGGTATCAGGAAATTAATACATTCTTGAAAGTAAAAGTTTATCAGACTTTAAATCCAAATGTAGATTGCTGGTTAACTAAAAAATACAAAATTCACAATGATCACACTATTCCACTCATTCGTCTGAAAGTCATAAAGTACCCTAAATATCATCATCATTATCATTGGGGGACCATCTCCAGTTTCCCGGGTGTGGTTTACGAGCCTTGGTTGTTATAGATGATTGTTTTCCACCTTTTCCTGTCCAGAAAGGTTTCTCTGTCTGTGATGTACTCCCAATTCCAGCCTCTTCTCTCTATGTCCTCCTTCAGTTGATCTGTCCATCTTCTTATTGGTCTTCCCACTGGTCTTTTGCCCACTATCCTTTTTTCCAAATAAGTTTTTGGCAGTCTTTTACTAGTCATTCTCTTCACATGCCCAAACCACCGAAGTCTTGATGACCTAAGTCTCTCTTCCATGGATTCCCTTAGCTCTAGGTTTGATCTAATTTCATCATTCTTTAAGCGGTCAAGTCTAGTTTTCTGGAGGGCCATTCTAAGAAACTTCATTTCACATGCTTGGATCTTGCTAAGGTCCCTTGATATTAGTGTGCTTGTTTCCAAAGCATATGTGAGAATAGGAATGAGATATGATTTGTACAAGACAGTTTTTGTTCTTCTGGGAACCTTCATGTCCCATAGTAAACCCCGCACGGTACTGTAGAAGTTGGCTCCTTTGGTTACTCTACTCATTATTTCTAACTCACTTCTACCGTTATTAGCAATTATGCTCCCCAGGTAGCTGAATTGGTCAACAACTTCAACTTGGTGGTCTTGTAATTTTATATGACAGTCTGTATTCTTTCGGCTTATTCTTCACAAAATTTGTTAGTAACAGATAATGTAATAATGGAAACTGCTATTCATTGATAAAGATAACCTTCCATAAAAACTTGAAATATATGAATGAAGGTTTTCTTGGTGTTGTATATTTATGAATGTTTCTTGGAAAACCAACTGAGTAGTACTGTTATTTACACACAGTATTTAACAGTATTACTCAGTGGATTTTCAGAGAAATATACATTAAAAAAAAAAAAAAAACATTATTTGTGAGGGTCATCCCTACGGTTTTATCAACAACTCTTTATTGAGTTTAAACAATGAAACGGCAAATGTATGGCACTAAAACTTTTCCAAGTTCATTTTGTCACTAAAACCTTCAAAGTTCAATGTGTTTTAAAAAACTATTCTTTCACCTCGGTTGCCGACATGGAAAATTTTCTACGTTTCACCTACCAACACTATGACACTGACTGATGCAGATCCGTCTACCTTGATCAAAAGCTGATTCCCAACTGTGCAGCGACGCCTCTCTCGGCCTTGCCTTTATACATCTTTGCCCTGATAACATCTGAAATAATGGTGACTTCCTTTGATGACTCACCTTTTCAACGAGAAAATGCAAAAGTCTGGTCTCATGAATTTAAATTTTTAGCTTATCATTACCAAACTTAGACATCATATAGATTAAATTATTTCCAACATTAACTACCACAAATTTCCTTGAATTCCTACTACTTTTGACGTTATTGATTATTTCAGTGAGAGGGTGATAATTTTTTTATCCTCCTTTTATTACTAAAATACCTAATGCCTCATGAAGTTTTAGTATTCATATTTTTTTTTTTCTAGTTTCATTTAAGATACTGTTTATTCCTGCATTTTGTATTATTTGGACATTATATCATTAAATGTGTTATTGTCTTCAAGCTTTTACCACACCACGTGTATTTTTATATCCAAAATTCAATCACTTTCTTATTTATTCACACACTTAAATGTAGTTTTTGTTTTCTTAATGAAATTTTATGCCATTTTTTTATTTTTTATTTTTTTTTAAATTAGTGCTCCATCTATTGCCACATCTAAAATCCATCTTTTCATTATGTAAATTATCCTTTTAACTTTTTTAAAAGAATAACTCATATTTTGAATATTAAAATTTCTCATTTAAATTGGAATTGTAACTTGAAGTTTTGTATTGAAGTTAGTTTATGTGCCGACAACACATTGATAATGTTAAGATCTCTTTACTCATTTATTTATTTAGAGGCCATTTTATTATTGTTTCAAACTTCTGTTGTTCGCCTCATCTTGCCATGCTCATTACATCACGCATTGCAATAATACCTCATACAATATAAAGCTTTATTAATGAAACTAGCATTTGCATGCTGCTTCGCGTGCATGGACCCTGCTGTGTGTAGAAATGGTTTACCCTTTACATTCTAGTACCAAATATCTATGTGGACGAGCAAAAAAATAAAAATTTCATCTAAAAACTTTCCTTTCTTTCAGTTATTACTTTTAATTCAGTTCATGCAATTTTTTTTAGGATATGTATGTGTGTTTATCTTTTAATGCAATGATATGATAAATATGAAAAATTTGCATACTGAAAAGCAATTGCCCATTTGGTTTCAAATTTTCCATTTTGCTGAAGACTTATCTTTTGATAAAATGTTCATATAAAAGGAAAAAACTTACCTAAGACATAATGCAACTCAAGATTTTTGGGAATTCTACGACAACCGTGGAATAACAATTTGATGATCCATTCTTATGTAACCTGATTAAACAATTTGAAAGTAAATGAATAAATGTTTGCAATATCTCACTTAGTTTAGAGATATCGTATTTGAAAACTACGGTGGTTAAATTGAGATGAATCCAGGACCAGAAAAAAAAACTCACCAAAGCTACAAGGAACTGAATGATGGATGTGCACAATATGTATTTTGTTTTTTTTCCCCTAGTGGTTTGTAGTTAGGTTGGAAATTGGCGTGGACCAGAAGAAAAATGTCACCAAAAGCACAAGGAACTACGCTGATCAGCCAGAACATTATGACCTCCTACCTACTATCGATATAAACCCATCCAGGCAATAGCAGTTCACCTGACGAGGAATGACCACTAGTCAGACACACACACGATGCATGTAGTATCAGAGAGCATGCCTATCCATGATTAGAATGGGAAGGTGTGCAACCTATCAGAGTTTGACCTAGGGCAGATTGTGATGGCCCGGAGGCTCAGCAAGAGCATTTTGGAAACTGCACGACTTGTCGGGTGTTCAAGGAGTGCTGTGGTGAGTGTCTTCCAAAATTGGCAAAACCAAGGTGAAACCATGTCAAACGTCGAGAGGTTGTCGTGGCATCCCTCATTACAGATGTCGGATTCGTAGGCTGGGCAGGCGGCGAACTGTGGCAGAACTTTAATGCTATGCAGCGTACAAGTGTGTCCAAACACACAGTGCACGGAATACTCCTAACAATGGGCTTCCGCAGCTGATGGCCCATGCATGTGTCAATGATAACACCATGACATCGGCCAATTACAACTGAATATGGGCACATGGACCATTATTACTGGGTGTTGGCACAGTGGCAGAGTGTTCCATGGTCTGATGAACTCCAATATCTACTTCATCATGCCAATGGGAGCGTGTGAATCCTTTTTTTTCCAGGGGAACAGCTTCTTGACACCTGTACTTCAGGACGGGAGACAAAGCTGGCCATGGCTCAATTATGATCTGGGGACACATGGGCATCCATGGGTCCAGTGGAGCCTGTGCAAGGCACCATGATGGCCAATAAGTATCGAACACTAGTTGCAGACTACGTACACCCCGTCACGACGACTGTATTTCCCAATGGGAATTGCATTTTTCAACAAAAAAATGGGCCATGTGACAAGGTCAGGAGTGTAATGGAGTGGTTCGAGGAACACAGTGGCGAGTTACAATTGATGTGCTGGCCTCCCAACTAGCCAGATCTGAAACCGATCGAACAAATCTGGGATGTGATTGAAACGTGGCGTCAGAGCGCATTGCCCCCGCCCCCGAATTTATGGAAATTAGGTGACTTGAGTGTGCAGATGTGGTGCCAACTCCCTCCAGCGACCTATCAAGACTCATTGCTTTCATGCTAAGACATGTCACTGCTGTTATCCATGCCAAAGGTGGACATACCGGCTATTAGGTAGGTGGTCTTAATGTTCTGGCTGATCAGTGTATAATTATAACTGATTTTTGATACTCCATATCTCGGGAACTTAGCAAGATATCAAATAATTTTATTCTTTAGTTTCAATTTATCTTGTTATGTTGCATAGGAATTCACCATCAGATTGTGGTGCCACCATTATGATAGTGCTGCAACATTTACCTTATGCCATAGTGTTTGCAGTACAGTTAGTGGCCATTTCTAAGCACATTGTTAATGGCTACCATAGCACCCACAGTAATGACTGTAAAATCGCTGGCAAGTTCTAATGGTACCATATGAAGATATTCCTATGCCGTTACAACGAATTTAATGCAGCTGCCAACTTTTCATCAATTCGATAGCAATATACATACTTGATCCAATATTCCACTTACTTTTGTGGGATTCGCACTGCTTTCATTGATGTTTTACTTCTGACATTTCGGTGCCAAACTTGGTGCCTTCATCAGGGCTGTTTAGAAGTGAGGTATTACTTCTGATGTTTGTCACACCACTCAGTCGATTATCTTCACACTGAGCTAATGAAGGCCCCAGGTTGGGCGTCAAAATGTCTGAAGGGAAAACATCAATTAAAGCAGCGCGAATCCAGCAAAAGTAAGTGGAATATTTGATCAATATAATGCCTGCTAAAAGTGTAAATATTTTAATATTCATACTTCCAAACAATGATTGCTAATAGCATTTTTCATTCAGGTCCAGGCTGGATTCCAACGTAACTACCTGTACACTGCCACCAAAAACAAGTGAGCTTCAGTTATTAATCAAAACCAACTTCCTCATGCTTTACACTAAAACAAAGTGATTTTCCATTATGGTCCAGGCTGCAAATTGTAACATAACCATGAACGTTACGGTTATATTTGGAGTGGATAGTGCAATCTGAGAGGTATGTAAGGTCTTTGGCGGTGGGCGAGCGCCGAGCGGGGGAGTCGGTGATTGTCAGTGGTAGCGTACGGAACAGCCGGCGGGAGCGGAAGGGCACCGGCAGTGTGTTTATCCCGTGAATACATCGTACGGCCGCTTGGTGTGTGTTCCGTGCTAAAGAACATTGTGGGATGTGTGCTAAAGTATATGTTGGACTATGAAGGTTCTTCCGAGAGACCTGATTCAATATAAACTGTGTTTAGTAAACCACTGCAGAATCGGACTATGGCGATTGTTTGTTAATTAGTTTCGAGAATTGTGCTCACTGCTTATTTATCTTTTGACTGTACTTGAATCTGCTATTTTCGGTGACGAAGAAACATTAGTATTATTGTCTGGTGGCATGCTTGTGGACTGTGTAGTCTCAGAGGAATAAATCTACTAAACTAGTACGCATATGTGTTTTCTCTTCTGTGACTTTAATTAACCAATTAGCATAGCCGAAAGACTGGCGACCGCACGGCAAAACGAACCTTTAATTAAAAGAGTAATTAGTGGTGGAAGAAAGCTTAAGAAAAATCGTGTTAAGAAGTGTAACTGCTCAATTGCTTCAACGAACTTTTAACTATACAAACACGAATAGCGTGAGTAGCCGTTACAAAATCTACCTAATCGGCTTTGTTGTCCTGATGTGCGATAAGCACAGAAAATATTGCTTCATTAGTATATATTTCATGGCTTTAATATGTATATTTTCTAAAATATTTCCTGCTTTACACCAAATTGAAAATTAATTCTTGGTATGCTATTATTGCACTGCTGGCGAATTATCAAAATTAATATGTATAATAACCTTTGAATGAAATGTTATTTTGGTATGAAAATTTGTACTGAAATAATGACAACAGGAATATGCATCAGTGAAAGAAACTATGATTTCGAACAACAATGTTAGTAGAGGTTGTGGTTAGGTTAAATGCAGCCTGGACCAGAATGACTACTAACCGGCTTTTTAATGAAACAGGCACGGTGCATTTAATTTTATAATTTACGTGTTGTCCCATAAGGCTTTAGAGTTCCTAGTTAATTTTTAATTTCATTGGTTAAATATTTGTCACCATATTTCTGAACATAAGAAGTTCTAACTATATGACGATAAAAACTACAAACGAAACGTACATTACAAAATCTGGGTTGTGAGCATTATTTAATAATGATTCTACTTAATTAATCAAATGAGAAAAATAAATTGTCATAGCAGTATTTTCAACTTTCACTTCTTAACAGGATTTGAAGATTGTTGATACATTATCACTTTTTTTTTTTTTTTAGATAGATACGACTTTGACAAAACTAAATTTAAATCTGTATTTCCAACTCACGAAGTGTTAGTTAACCAATTGCACCAGTTTTCTCACTTTAAAACAGAACTCATCATTATACTAAATAAGTGAAGTCATTCGAAATATGGGCAGTTCTGCAGAAATTATAATGCAAGAAATACATATTGTTTTCTGTCGATATTAAATATATAGTGCATTTAAGATAAAAGCCAAACTGTTACAATCGCAAGTCAACGCTTATTAGATTTTATTCATGTATTCCGTTTATTTTAGAGTACTGCAGTCAAGAAAACTTAATAACCAAAATAAAAATAAAAAAAATGGAAGGAATGCACATCAGAAATGCAGTGTGATCCATGACCCCTAATTTCATGTTTAGAAATGATTTAAATACTTGTTTCTTCCCTCAGTATATATGGCATAAGCTTTTTCTGCAGAGTTTGATCAGGATCATTAACTTTAAAAAATTGAAAAACACCTTCCAAATTGATGCGGTAGTTTTTATGCGATACCGGTTCATATCTCTCAGACAAACATAGCTTTCTTACAGATTTATAATAGTTTAGATTATAGCTTTAAATAAATTATTCTGCCTATATAAACTTTATATCAAAATTATTGCTCTTATTTATAGCACTAAGGAGAATGTTTGTGGTTCTCAGCATTAGACGACGTATGCACCAATTTTCCATAGAAAACTCCATCAATTTATACAATTTAATTGTAACGCTAAAAGCTTTAGTTGCTGCATTAATCAAGCTTAGGTTATGTTACATTATAAAGTAACTAGATTAAAAACAAGATGACTTGTAATGTCTAAAGATTGAACATATTACCAACAGAAGTCTAAGTTTATTCAAGGGCAATACGCTAAGGTAAATGCTTTTTCCAATATACAAGAAACAATTTATGAAGAGAGAGAGAAAGAAAGGAGACTCTACTGACAAAGGTGATATTTTGGGAAAAAGTTACAGGAGATTATATTGAAAAATAAAACATCATCAAAGTCACTGGTATTCAACTCTTGTTCACATGCTTTTTAAAATAAAGACTCGCACACATCAGTAGAGGGCTGGGTGTGTGGTTAACAACCATCCCCAGAAATGAAATCTTCAATTCAGCCGGATAACTATCTGGCTGAAGTCCTGTGAAGATTTCATTTTATCAGTACACCGAGAAAGTCTTCACTCACATTTTAACTATGCCTAGAACTGGATGCAAATTTTATTATTTTCTGATTATGCATTGTGTTATAGCCTGCGAGTTACATGTTTTTTAGAAGACAAAATGTTCAGTCCTGATGTGGGTAGGGGAGAGGGAAGCAATTCTCCAATACATGTTTTCTTAACACACAGTTATGAAAGATACCCATTTCAGCCAATTAAGTTTTGCCAGATTTTTTTAGGCCTTTAATCCAATTCCTCAAAACAGATTGGAAAAGACAGAGAGAGAAAGAAAGAAAAAGGGGGAGGGAGGCAGAAAAAGCCGCCAAGCATGAGTCATATACACTGATGTGCAAAACTTAAGGATGAAAGTAACGCTTGCATGCTGCGTCACTGCTAAGTAACATACCTTGATAAAACTTGAACATACACAGATAAAATTGCTATGATACAGTACAGAAGTCAACTGAAAGAAATATATGAGAAGATTAGCAGAAATGACACTTTTATACAAAGAAGTAACTGCGAGTCATGACAGTTCCCTAGAGATTACAAGGGAGAGATTGTTCTTAATAGGGTGCATGATGACCAAGGACAGTGATGCATGCTCTGTAACAAGCTCCCATGCTGGTCACAAAATTAATAAGGAGTTTTTGTAGTAGGGGTTCCTTATGATGAATTTAAAATTTTTGGTTCACTCAGTTCCAATTGTGCAGACAAGTTAACTCTCTGATTTATACCCCTCCCATTCCTGAATCATAATCCCTTATGATCACATCAAATCAGTTACATAATATTCAACAATCTCTTCTCCATCCTTATATATAACTGTATGAGTACCTTCTCTTCCCGTCAGTTTTCTGACAGCCATAGAAATTTCTAGATACATCACTCTGAGCTCCTCATAAACCCATCTTTATCTTCCTTCTTTGTTATCATTAATTCTTTGTTCAGCTTTTGTGTGTGTTTCCACTGTCTTGTTGTCTCTTAACTCTGTTGTGTTTTCTATTTACAAGCGTTTTTAACCACATAACTTTCCTATTATAATATAAAGGTTCCATACTGCTTTGGTATAACATTTCTTCTCCCATTCTTATTATCTCCTTGAACTGTTCCCACTTTGACTCAAACGTACTTGTGCCTTCCTTACATTTACTGAACATTCATGGAACATTTCTTTCAGTTCTAAACATGGGCTTTATAATAACTTATAATCAATCACATTCAATTTTGGCCACTGGTTTATGATCACTTAATCTTTCAGTACATGAGACCCCACAAAATTATCACCAAGCTTTATTAGGAATATATTCAACATGTTGGATCCTCTTGTGCTCTTCTCCATCACTTTCTTTATTAAGATATTTACAAATTTCTGTTCCCTTAGTAATCTTACTTTCTTAACAGTTGAAACCTGGTAATTTCAAATCCCCATTAAGAATGACCATTGTACCCTAACCTCTAAACTGTTAGTTTTCTCCAAGAGAAGCCTCAATTTTGTCATTCATTCTTCCTATGCGGTAAGCAGCCAACATAGTTTTTTTTTTTATTAAACTAGAAATCTACCAAAAGCAGCTCATGACTATGATCTATGAACACCAGTAAACTAAGTTATTTTTGCTAAACAATATTAATACCCCTCCACCAATTGCTCCTCTACCAATACAGTACACCCTATAATTATCAGGTAATATATTTCTTTATCAATCTTGTTTCATGGATCCCTGAGAAAGGACATCTGTGATGTGAAACATGTCATGGTTAATACACATACGTAGAATATGAGTCGTAATTATAGTAAAAATAAAACATATGTTACAAATACAAAGATAATAAAAATAAACATTAATTTTTACAACTGAGTTATGCCAAAGGTCATATCGAATACAATTAATTATTTTGTTCAAATTCTTGAATGGAGTAGGAGTTGCCAATAAGATAATCTCTCAGTTTTTTTTTAAATATATATCCTTAATATCTGCAAACTGTTTTTTTTCCTTGGAAAGTTTATTACACAGATGTATCACAGGATAATTACCTCCTCTTTGTACTAATGACAGAGATGCAAGTTATTACTGTTTCTTGTGATGAAATTGTGTACCTGTGAATTAGATGTAAACATGTTAAAATGTTCTATGCCAAAGCAAATGAGAGAATATATATATACTGATAAGTAATTGTAAGAATATTGAGTTTTTTTTTTTTTTTAATAAGTTGTTTGCAAGAAGTTCTTGGTTTTACCCTACACAGCATCCTAATAGCTCTTTTCTGTGTTACGAAAACATTTTTACTTTGTGAAGAGTTTCTCTAAAAAATTATGCCACTTGGCATCACTGAATGAAAATATGAGTAGTAAACCTGTTTCGTTAATTCTAGATCTGCTGTTTGAGAAAGTGTTCGTATTGCAAAGATGGCACTACTTAATTTCTTCAATAGTGAAGTGATATGTTCGTGCCAACAGAGTTTCTCATTTATTTTATTACCAACGAATTTTATGCTCTTTGTTTCTAAGATTGTGTTATTTTTACTGCGTACTTGTAAATCTGGCTGTGCATAATTTTTCGTTTTAAACCTAATATCATGTGTTTTTTTCAGAATTTAATTTCAATGAATTTGCCTTAAACTAATTTGCTACTTCACTATGTACTTCATTTACATTAAATTCTAAATCACTCTTTGTTGTTTTTCTCACAGTCAGGTTGGTATCATCTGCAAATAAAATGCTCTTAACTTAGTTTCCGGGAAGGTCACTGATGTATATAAAAAAGAGGAGTCCTAGGACAGAGCCTTGTGAAATTCCATGTTCTATTTTTTCCCAGTCTGATGTGGCATCTGTACTCATTTTAGAATAAAAAATGGAAACATTTTGCATTTGACTTTCCATGTATGATTTAAACCATGTACCTACAATTCCATATATACCATAGTATTCCATTTTCTTCAAAAGTAATTCATGATTTACACAGTCAAATGCTTTTGCAAGATCACAAATATCCCTACAGGGCTCATTTTATTATTCAGTTACTCAAATGTGTTATTTAAAAATGAATATATAGCCATTTCGGAACCCAAATTGTGAATTATGTTGCATAACACGTTTTATTACTCTACGATACATGACTTTTTCAAAAATCTTTGAGAAGCTGAAAGTACCTCATTGTTGAGCACTTCCTTCCTACTCTACTCCTATAACATATGGGTTGTGTAGGGCCTATCTCTATTAAGTTACCAAACTCTGTTACGCTGTTTATTATACTTCTACAGTTCGGAAGCAAGTCTTAAGTGGTTTTGCAATATTTCCAGTGTTAACTTTAACCTGCCCAGTTGTAACAACATATCTGATTGTTTCATCAGCTTCAACTATTTCTTTAGCATTTACAACTTTTCCCATTGCACATCTGCATTCTGTATACCTTTCGTCATCTATTTTTATCCCTTCACCAGCAGCCTCTCATCTAAAAAAAAGCATGGTCCTGACTGGAAGTGGGCTCCCTCACAGATTTAGCTAACAACTAAGAAAGTACCCCCTTCTATTTAGCTGCAGGCCGTGCCTAATGAAACCCCACCTACCAATGGTGTTCACATGCACAAAACCAAAGACAGAACTAATACCGTTTCCACATTTATATACATCACAGCCTGGTTCAACTCTGGGTGGTCATGGCAACTTAGGACCTGCATCAGTTTAACTCTAGTATGCAGTCCCTCTTTACCACTTTCCTCAGATTTTTATTCTGTTACTCACATTTCTACCAACACTATTTCTCACACCTCCCAATATCAATACCTATAATCATTAGTGAAACCACTACAAAGTAAACCTATATTCTTTATTACTTGAACTAATGTTGCACTAGGTTTGAAAAATTATGGGGAGGGGGGGGGGGGGTCCTATTTGGTTAAAAAACAGACCTTAGGGGGGATATAACCGCCATTGGAGCATGAGACCTAAAAAAATGGTCTCAAATAGTTACGAGGTCAATTAGTAGGTGGAGGAGGAGGGGGGGGGGGGGGGTTTCGGAATTCCGGAAAAACAACTCACGTCATTAATCGACACCCCCTAAAGGAGCCTGCAAAAAAAAAGCCTACACCTATCCCCATGGCTACTAGCAGCAGAACCCTTTACTTACAATTTTTAGCTTGCACGCCCTATTCCTAAAGACCTGCTGCAGCTCATCTACTGCTACATCTACATGAGAATCTTCATCACATGATTCAGGTAGGTAACAGGTTAAATCTATCTCTTCCCATAATTTCTGAAGTGCCTGGCCTCATCTTGTTTGTCATATTTCCTTATAACCTGGTATCAGGCCCCAAAAACAACTACTTATCCCTTCCACATCTTTAGGCCATGTTTAAAGTCCCCAAACCTTTCATGCAACTTCGACGATTATTGGCATATTGTCACAATTGCTGTTAGTTTATGGCCTACTTATGTGCACAACAACTAAGCAATATTTTCAACTCAACTAGTATCTCTGCTTATAACTCTTTCTTGGATATACGGGTTCCTGAAATCTATCCTCTAAAGCCTAACATTCAAATGCAATGCTGATAAACCATTCATTCTTGTAAACATTTTTTAAATTATATGACAATAAATGAAATTTTCATAACAAAACTGCACTTTCAATTTTGAGGAAAGTTTTCACATTCTGGAATACTGCTGAGCAGAAATTAGTATTTTATGCAAAAACATTCACACCACAGTGACGTTGATTTAGGGCAAATTGGAGCCGTTTTATTTGGTGGAATCATCTTCCCTTTCAAATATTATTTGTTTTATGGATTAGTAACCAGAACTAAGCAATGGATTGACTTAAAACCTTAAATAAGCAATTCGGAGATTGCCAACAGACCCTAAATATACAAAGCAAAACTGGTGCTTGCTAAGACGTAATGACACATGCACTGTTTGGAGTTTCATGTCACATTACTAACTGCCATATTTTTTTTAGTTTTTATATGTTTTTAATATTATTATTTTTGGTATGTTTACAACGTACCATATCATTCATAGTCAATTACATTTTGACAGTTTTATTTTAAGTGTCAAATATATTAAATGTGTAAAACAGAGGTAAAGGCTACTTAAAGTCTGATTTTATAGTTAAGCATTAAATAATACCTCAGCTATGGCAGTATAGAAGCTCCGTGCCACTCCTGAGCCTTCTCCAGGCTCATCCTTAAAAGTTACTTTTACTCTGTTCACTGCTAATGGAGGCTGAGAACTTGAAGCTCTTCGGTGATAGTTATTATACTGTGTATTTAACTCCTTCAGTGTCTGAATAATTAGCTGTGTTCTATCTCTTTCAATCTGAAACACATACAAAAAAAAAAGAAAATTATTCAACTGAGGCATTATAAGAAAATCTTTTCAACTGATGGCAGCTAGAGAGTGATTATTGATTTTTACCAATAGCACAATTTACCCCCATGGCGAACAAATAAACAACATATGAATAAATCCTGCTGAGAAAACTAGCAAATTGGGATCAGTGATTAAAATTTCCTGCAGTCAAATGCTTAACTGTTACTGGTAACAGAAAATTTGATCAGCAAAATGTTGATTTTTAAATCGGATCCATTCAATAGGCAAATATTGCCTTTAATGATTTTGGCATTAATAGTACACCTTTTGGAATCCTCCTGAAAGGCTATTTAGTCAAACACATCACTTGTGGTAGCCATTTCAACTGCAAGAAAGCTTCACCAAGACACCTGCAAGTATGAGCAAAATCGTACCATAAATATACCAGAATGAAACGTAACTAAAAATCTTACCACCACCTCAATATTACTTGGACTCTATAGGTCCACTGGTTACTCAGCACTAATGTGGTTTACTCATGCACAATAAAATCAAAGGCGCTAAGTAGCGAAAAAGAATTAATTTAGGATAGGGAAATGAGCCACCATTTACATTTAGATGATGGATATGGGGCGCATACACACATAACAGACAAAAATACAAATGATACAGAAATTTTTGGGACATTATGGAGAGGTGGGTGATGTGAGAGGCAGCCTCACAAAAAGACTGTTGGCCAGGAAAATGGTGGGGGTAAATTCAAACAGAGGACAAGTAGAGGGGCAGTGACACCCGAGCATTGACAAATATCAAAACTAATCTCAGGTAGGCAGGAAGAGCAAAATAATATAATTAAATCTAAGTAATATATACGAGGGCCGTTCAGAAAGTAACCTCCGATCGGTCACAGTGCGGGTGGTGGGGGTAGTCGTGACGCCATCTGTGCATTCACGCACTCAGCAGGTCAGTTGGCATCAAGCCGTGGTCGAGTGAACGTCGTACCTGCGCTAGTTTAGTTTTTGTGGCAGTTTGAAATGTGTGCTGCAATAGAAAACCCCGCCAAATGTGAAGTGCATGCTGTCATAAGGTTTTTTACAGCCAAAGGATATTCTGCAGCAGCTATTCATCGTGAGCTTTGTGCCGTGTACGGACCAAGAGTTATGAGTGAAGGAGTTGTCCGTGAATGGGTACGTTTATTTAAAAGTGGGTGAGAAAACGTTCATGATGAAGAGAGGAGTGGTAGACCATCATTGGTGACTGACGAACTCGTTCAGACAGTTGATGCAAACGTTCGTAAAAATCGACGTTTCACAATGTCGGAGTTGTCTACTGTTTTTCCGCAGATTTCTAAGACTCTCTTGTACGAGATAGTGACAGCAAGATTGGGTTACCGTAAGTTCTGTGCACGATGGGTGCCAAAAATTCTTACCGACCACCACAAAACTCAAAGAATAGCCTCTGCATTAGACTTTCTGTCACGTTATGAGGACGAAGGAGAACCATTGTTAAACAGAATCGTGACCGGTGACGAAACCTGGATTAAGTACGTGAACCCTGAGACAAAAGAACAATCAAAGATGTGGGCACATTCAAATTCGCCTACCAAACCAAGAAAAGCCTTGCAAGATTTTTCTGCCAGAAAACTGATGGCAACGGTGTTTTGGGATGCCAAAGGGGTGTTGTTGGTTGAATTCATGGAACGTGGGACGACCATTAATCAAGACGTGTACTGTGAAACACTAAAAAACTTACGACGGGCTATACAGAACAAACGCCCTGGTATGCTGACTTCCGGTATCGTTTTTTTGCATGATAACGCCCGTCCTCACTCTGCTCGCAGCACAACGGCCCTTCTTGAGTCCTTCAAGTGGGACGTTATCAACCATCCACCTTACAGCGCAGATCTGGCGCCAAGCGATTATCACCTCTTCATGCATATGAAGAAATGGCTCGGGTCCCAGCGGTTTGATGACGACGAAGAGCTCAAAGATGCGGTCACAGGCTGGCTCCAGGCACAAGCGGGTGATTTTTACGCAGAAGGAATTTCAAAGCTTGTGAAGAGATACGATAAGTGCTTAAATCGCTATGGAGACTATGTAGAAAAATAGTGCAAAGATGTAGTTGTAAGATGTATATATTAAAATATTTTTATTTAACTTGGTGTATTTTTTTAAATCAACCGGAGGTTACTTTCTGAACGGCCCTCGTATATGGATTCACGAGATGGCCACCATCGTGTACGCGTCAGGTTAAGCCTAGTGCATCACTTCTGAAAGAATAAGGCTAAACGATCAAATATAGCGCGTTTCTTGTGTTTGTCTTATATATATATATATATATATATATACAATGAAATCAAGACGCTAAGTAGCGGAAAGGAATCAAATTAGGATAGGGAAATGAGCCACCACTTACCTTTAGATGATGGATGTTGGGCGCCAACACACAGAAAAGACAAACAGAAATAATAAAGTAATTTTCGGGATAAACCCTTAGTCAACGGGAGAACATTGAGAGGTGGGCGCAGCTGGAGACTGCCTCATAGGAAGATTGCCAGTCGGGAAAATAGTGGACGTAAATTCAAACATTGCAAAAGTAGAGCAAATACCCGAGAATTTTCCCGACGAGCGATCTTTCTGTGAGGCAGTCTCCAGCTGCACCCACCTCTCATAATGTTCTCCCGTTGACGAAGGGTTTATCCCAAAAAATTACTTTATTATTTTTGTTTGTCTTTTCTGTGTGTTCACGCCCCACATTCATCATCTGAAGGTAAGTGGTGGCTCATTTCTCTATCCCAATTTGATTCCTATGTATATCCGACCGGCGGTCTTTCTGTGAGGCAGTCTCCAGCTGCGCCCACCTCTCATAATGTTCTCCCATTGACGAAGGGTTTATAACGAAAATTACTTTATTATTTGTGTTTATGTCTTTTCTGTGTGTTCGCACTCCACATCCATCATCTAAAGGTAAGTGGTGGCTCATTTCCCTATCCTAATTTGATTCCTATATATATAAATAATATTTCTTATTTTAAATTTTAAACCAAAGACTCTACAAAGTAAACATCACCTTAGGTTAGTGGTGGTTCAATATTGGTTATGGGAATGGAGGCAAAGAGAGGATTAAAAAAGGTTAAACATAAGTAATAATAATAATAATGAATGGGTATTATCAAAAGTTGAGAGCAGGTTGTAACAGCCCTAATACCTGAATTGTGAATAGTATTGTACTGTGTGAAATATTTGTAGTGAGCCAAAGTTTGCTTGAAAGTGATTTGGTATGTTTATTTTGTAATTTCTTGTAAATAAGTGTATATAGACTTTGTTTTAGGTAAGAAAATTATTTAAAGACCATTTAATATGGTTAAGAACCGAATGATGCAAGAGAATTTCTTAAAAGTTTGTAATTACTTGTATTAATGTATGTTACGATGTCTACAGGACAATTTTCCACCATTTGAAAGGATTTCTGTAAATAATTTTGTATTTAAGTATCTATAATTACCATTTCTAATCATTTTGTAATGTTATTAATTAATTTTGTATCAATTCCGATTGTTTTTAATATGTTTGATTGTTTGAGTGATTGTTAATGATCGAGAAATATCGGGCGGATGCCTTTGAAGAATTCTCGTAAATTCGATAGACTCTATCATCGGCAATCGGCTGTAATCTTCCGACGACGAGTGGATTTCCTTCGGCCTCAAAATCGTCTTCCTACAGTGAATTGTGAAAAGTGTGGTTAAGTGTTTGAAGTCAGTGTGGTGCTTAATGATCAAATAAGTGCTTCTAAGTGAAATTTAATGTGATACAAAAGTGAGGAATAACTGTAAGTACGGCATTGAATATTCAAGTGATTTCTTTTGCATGTTATCGTGTGGCAGTTTGGAAAGATTTTAATTTTCCTTAATATTGTTTTGTATATTGATTTTGCTAATTACTAAAAATGGCTGATAATCAGAACCTGCAAGCTTTTCTAGAGTCATTTGTAACCAATTTTAATGCAAAATTTGCTGAACTTGATGGTAAACTTGATAGTAAGTTTTCTGAATTTAGAAATGAGTTAAAAAGTGATACTGACAGTAAGTTTTCCGAAATTGATGACAAATTTGATAGCAAATTTTCTGAAATTAATTCTCAGTTTGCAGAAATCAATGGTAAATTCGATAACAAATTTTCTGAATTTAAAAATGAGTTAAATCTTGACAGCAAATTTTCAGAA
Source organism: Vandiemenella viatica (assembly GCA_031002005.1). NCBI lineage: Eukaryota > Metazoa > Arthropoda > Insecta > Orthoptera > Morabidae > Vandiemenella > Vandiemenella viatica. The sequence continues at coordinate 297,683,817 of JARYHS010008074.1, forward strand.
TTTAAAAGAGTTGAATCTTGACATCAAATTTTCTGAAATTAATTCTCAGTTTGCTGTAATCAATGATCAGTTTTCTCAACTGCAACAAAACAATGATAAAACATTCTCTGATTTGACTAAATGTTTTGATGTTAAAATCGCAGAGCAATTTCAGGGTTTTAGCTCTCAATTCAAGGAGGATATTAACAATTTAGATTCTAAATTGGGGAAGGTAGTAACTGAATGTCAGGAGAAATTTGAAAAAGTTACAAAAATTTGTGAACAGAATAAGACTGAATGTGTAAATTTGATTCATAAACAAGTCAGTGAAAATTGTGATAAGATGAAGCAGGAATATGTTGCTTTATTCCAAGCCAGTGATAGTAAAGCTGCTCAAAGGGTCAATGAGTTGAGACAAGAGGTGGGATTAAATATTAATACATTGGTGCAGCAGCAGGAACAGTTAGCGCATGGATTAGAAAGTAATGTAAATCTGTTAGAAAAAAAGGTTACTGGGTTACAGATTCAATTAAGTCAGGTTCCCTTAACAGGTAATCCAAATTTCAGTGTCGATGTAAAAGAAGAATTTGAATTCTATGATGATAGTGGTAGGCTTCACCCTATTGAATTTATAGATAATTTTGAAAGGTCAGATTATTTTAATTTATTACCCGATAGTAAGAAAATTGCACTTGTGGGTAAACATCTAAAATCTTATGCTAGGGCATGGGGTGATAGACAAGCTAGGGAAGTGACTGACTACAAGCTGTTTAAAGAAAACTTTTTGAAACATTTTTGGTCGACAAGCAGGCAGATTCAAGAAAAGAGAGAGTTGATGACTGGTAGACCCTATAACCTGGTAGGGAAACTCAACATGATTTTTTTCATAAATGTTGGATCTGTTGTAAGTACCTACACCATCCTTATGGAGAGGAGGAATTTATTGATTTGATAGGAGCTAGGCTACCTCAGCAAACAAGAAATTTAATTTCCACTTTGGATGTAGTAAATGTGGATAGAGTTTCTGAATTGTTGAGACGCTTGGATGCCCAGGAGTCATTCAATGAACAACATTACCACCATCAACACCATAGGAGGGGCAGCAGGAGTCCCCCTAGAAGGGGTAATGGGTCAAGGGATGGTAGATCCAGGGGATGGGATCGTGATAATTACGCAAGGAGGAATAATAATGGGGGAGTGAGAGAACAGAACCCTCAATCTGAAAGGGAAAGGCAGCATGGGGGGCAGGCAAACTAAAGACCACCCCTGTCATGGGCCCCGCAGTGGTGGACAAGAAGGTGGGTCCAGGTACCAACTGCTATGGAGTTAATACCATTTTTATGAATAATCCCCGAGAAGATTTATTGGAAGAGGTAGAGATAGCAGCAAGTGAATTGCAGGATAAGGTTATGATAGATGTAATTAATGATGTTGATGATTTAAAGACTGATAATAAGATAAAGTGGGAAGGGGACCACCATAGTACCTTATCACTAGAATCAGTGTGCGAAAGTAATAATTTTCATGTAGAAGATTTTCGAAATGGTCACTGCCTAATTACAAAAAGGGGTGCAGAATTTATAGTGCATACTACAGTGTGGCTATCAGAAACTTGTAAGGTTCAGAATGGCATAGTTGGGACCATGTGGGCTTGTATAGGTGGTAATGAAGTTTGTAGAAGTGCTGAAATCGAGGAGTTTCTCAGATATCTTGAAGATGAAGGTGATACAGTGGTGTGGATAGGAGACCCAGATGAGGAGGAGAATTGTAAGTCAAAGTATTTGTCTTCTGAAGAGAGAGAGGTTGAAAAGCCATATGTACCAATCCCTAAGTTGGAAAAATGTCCTAATTTTGACCTAGCTGATACATTATTTGGCTCCGTATTTGGTGTAGATAATGATAATGAAGAAATGGGTGGGAGTGAGGATTTATCTGAACCAGTTTCTAATTTGGAAAATTGTACAGAATGTGACTTAGATGACACTATCTTTTGTACTCTTTTTGATGTGGAAGCTAATAGTGAAGTAGTAGTTGCTGAGAAAAATAATTATTTTGTGGAGGAAGTCAGTAAGCCAGATGTTAAAACAGTTTTAGGTACTGACTCAGATAATTTGGTAAGCTTAAGTAGTAATCAGATGATGAAGAGTGGGGTTGGATGTAATGATGGACAAAACTGTAGTAGTGAGAATAATAAATTTGTATTACCAGTTGAGTCAACAGCATTGCTTTTAAGTGACAATCAATTTACTAAAACAGAACCATTTTATGTCTCAGCTGTTGCGTGGTTGTACCAAAGTCTGTTGTCTGAGATGATTGGAAGTTTGTGTTTCTGTATGTATATAATAAATCTTTGTGAAAATAGAAATGTAATATTAAATGTGTATATAAAAGTTGAAGAAAACTGGAAGGTTAGGAAAAAGTAACTTACATGGTTCTGGGTTTCCAGGGAAATCCTGGAACCCACTTATGAGAATTAATTGAAATGCATGGTTTGGGGAGGGGTCCCTACATGTAAATATCTAATTTTGTAAATAAGTTTTTGAATTGATGCATGTAAATAGTTTGTGTGAGTACTTAAGTTCAGATGCAGATGTAAGCATTTCAATGTATAATTTGTGACAGTTTTGTGTAGAGACTTTTGGTATTTTCATGATGTTGGGACTTTCTACATTTTGGTGACAAATTATCAGCTGAAAAATGTAAACAGACTGGTGTAATTAACAAGCAGACATCAAGTGTGTAATTTGGAGTGAAAAAATTGTAACTTAAGGTGATGGCATTGAACGTTTGTTGTGTAAAAACAGTAAATGATAAAATGATTGGACCTGAGAAAAGACAATTATTGTAAACAAAATCAGTGTCATGGACTATGTGCAGATGTTGTATGAAGAATTGTATTTGTTCATTGTAAAAGTCATTATGGTTGATTGATTGTAATCTGTTCGTGTCTGCATTATGTGTACATTCAACCTGCTTAGATTCGTGACGGATTCAATCAATTTTATCTGTGTAAAATTAAGTGAATCCTGGGGAGGGGTTGTAACAGCCCTAATACCTGAATTGTGAATAGTATTGTACTGTGTGAAATATTTGTAGTGAGCCAAAGTTTGCTTGAAAGTGATTTGGTATGTTTATTTTGTAATTTCTTGTAAATAAGTGTATATAGACTTTGTTTTAGGTAAGAAAATTATTTAAAGACCATTTAATATGGTTAAGAACCGAATGATGCAAGAGAATTTCTTAAAAGTTTGTAATTACTTGTATTAATGTATGTTACGATGTCTACAGGACAATTTTCCACCATTTGAAAGGATTTCTGTAAATAATTTTGTATTTAAGTATCTATAATTACCATTTCTAATCATTTTGTAATGTTATTAATTAATTTTGTATCAATTCCGATTGTTTTTAATATGTTTGATTGTTTGAGTGATTGTTAATGATCGAGAAATATCGGGCGGATGCCTTTGAAGAATTCTCGTAAATTCGATAGACTCTATATAAACAGATCGCCGGGACAGAGAGTTTAGTTTGCATTAAGTATTAATTCAGAGTTACAGAGACATTCATGCAAGTTTTCATTCAGTTTTCGATTCAAGTATTCAGTATTGCATCTTTGGATTGTAACAACTATGCTTGTGAATGTCGCAGACTTGTTTTGAGTTGTTCAAAATAAACGAACATCTTCACATAACCTTGTTTTTGGTGGACTTTATTAATTAATTAAGCAGTAAAATTAAACCACCCAAAGAACCTTAACAAGGTGTCCAGTTTGTAATGGTAGGCAAGTCCCCCCCCCCCCTTTTATTCAGTGTTCAGAGGATCTGCTGCTATTAGGGAGAACTCTGATAGCATGGACTGTGAAACAGAAGTTGAAATTATTTGTGTCATGGGTGATGACATGGACAGCTACTGCATGCATTGGGTTCCGTGTGAACACCGTCCTTCAGTGGCCATTTGTTCTTCTGAAAAGTGGATTTGTGGCCAAATCTATATATTAAGCCAGGCAGTGGTTGCATGTTGACTGGTAAATTACATGGGAGGTTTCACAGGTGGTGTGTCTTATGGTTGGAAAACTTTCCCCTTTGACAGGGTTAGTGAAAGTGGCGCACATCTTGCAGCGGGGTCTACTGTATGGGAAAGAGCCTTGGGGCTGACTATTGGGACGAGGAAGACTGTTTGTGGACTAGAAGTTCGCCGAGGTTAAGAGGTCTGATGAAACAAGTTCTAGGAGGGGCAGGGAGGAGTTTGGAAAGAATGGATCTCATTTCTGGGCAGGATTGCAGGAAATCCTAGCCCTGCCGGAGGATTCTGTTAATGGATTCGAAGCCTGGGTAGTATTATGTGACCAAGACTGGATTGTGGTTGGTTTTTACAGGTCTGGGATGATTGATAGACTGACTCAGTTGTAATGTAGCACGTGAAAGTGGTTTGTTCGCCAAAGCCGGAGGGTAGTTGCAATATATCAATGCTTGTGAAATATTGTTTGAATCATCAATGAGGGACTGTTGGTTGGAACATATGCAACTACCCCGAATGCCAAGACTGTAGGGGAGAGAATGTTTGGTATGGCTACTGTCAAAATGGAGGTACTGTTGATGGTTGGTGGTTTTGATGTGGACTAAGGAGTTGAGGTAGCAATGCGGAGAGGGACAAATCCACATCCAAGAATGTAGCCTGGGTGTGGGGAGTAGGTTCAAGTGAATTTCAGCATGCTGAAGGTATTGAGATGTTTCAGGAAATTTTGCAGATTGTTTTCTCCATGCGTCCAAAACAAAGATATCATCAATGTATCGAGCCAAATGTGGGTTTTGAGAGGGACTTCCTCCAGAGATGTCTGTTCAAGATAGCCCATGAACAGATTAGCATAAGAGGGCACATGTGGGTACTCACGGCAGTGCCACAGGTTTGGTGATAGATGTTGCCTTTGAAGGAGAAGTAGTTGTTATTGAGAATCAGGTGGGCCAATCTGATGAAGAAGGGTGTCATAGGGAGGCTGTTGAGAGGGCGCTTATCCAGAAAATGTTCCATGGCCCTGAGGTCATGCCGGTGTGGGATTTTTGTGTACAAGGATGTGACGTCAATGGCTACCAGTATGTAGCTGGAAGGAAGAGGGCTGGGTTTAGTAGAAAGTGGGAAGAGGAGGTGTTGGTGGTCCTTTATATGGAAAGGGAACTGACAAAAATATAGGTTGTAGGTACTGGTCAACCAAGGCAGAGATGCGTTCAGTTGGCGATCCTTAAGCTGCAACAATAGAGCGTTCTGGATTGCCGGTTTTATGGATTTTGGGGAGGAGATTAAGGGTAGACCCACGTGGATTTTGGAGAGTAAGAAGTGAAATAGATTGTGGGGTAAGTCCTTGGAGGGGGCCACTAAACTGTACATATTCCTGTATTTTCTTGTTACAGCATGAGTTCCATTTTTGGATAGGTGGCAGTAAGTACTGGTATCTGATAACTGACGAAGAGTTTCAGCCACATAGTCACTACGGTTCATGACTACAGTGGTTGAGCCCTTGTCTGCTGGAAAGATAATGAGATCTGGATTGCTAGAGAGTTGTTTCCTGGTTTCAGCTGGGCTAAGATTACTGGTGTTTGCTAAGGATTTAAGGAAGGTGGGAAAAGCCAAACTAGTGGACAGGGAAGTCCTCAAAAATTTGGAAGGGATGGTTCCAAGGAAGAGGTGGATGATGGTTTGAATTTATGCAGACTTGGTTCCAGGCGGTGGTTCTGATACCCCTGTTCACAGCCATGAGTGGCTAAGTGATATTGCCAGCGGAGTGTAGGGCAGAATGATAGAGAGGCACGGTCTAGTTTGAAATGGTTAAACATAGGGGTAGATGAGAGGGTGAGTACTTACGAGAGTACGGAGAGTTGGGATTCAGATAATGATGAAGTGGACAGGTTTATAACTGACTGTTTAGGCTTGGGAGTAGGGCTTGAGCACAGAGAGCAATGTGTAGGTTTTAAAGGGGAAAACAATCGATGAGTTGGCCAATGGATGTTCTGAGGAAATTAGAGGAGGCTGCAGTTTCGAAAGGTAGACCATTGGCTGGTGGGAAAGAAACTGCTCCAATGCAAGATGGGACTTTAGAAATTTGGGCAACTTCTGTAAATGGTTTCTGGGCATGAACACTGCTGGAATTAGCTGATTGCTGTAAAATCTGCTGTAAAAGAGAACTTACTTGTGGGAATGAAAATTTTGTGAAGGGATATGAGGTGTGTGGAATGTTTGTTTGCCAGAATTGTATATTGTTGCAGGCTAAGGTGAATAAGGGCCAAAGGCTGTTGGTATGAAAGGCATGAAGGGCAGGGTGAGCTTGTAGGGGGCAACCAAATATTGGCAGTTTGAGTGTATGACCATTTTGGGGTACGTTGAAGGACAGACAGGCTTTTAGGAAAAGAATATGTGATTGAAATTTGGCGAGCTGAAAAGCTTGGTATCTGTAAGCATGCAGGTATTTATCAACAAATGACCTATAAGTGAATGTTAGTGGAGGCACGTTGAGGGCCAGAAATGTTTATATAGAATGCAAGTTATGTATGTTGTCTGTAATGAGGTTTGAAATGCAATATGATGAACACACACACACACACACACACACACACACACACACACACACACACACACACACACAATACCAAACATTCCCTTCCCCTATCCCCTATAGTCTTGGAATTCGTGATAGTCGTATATCTTCCAACCAACAGTCCCTCATGCAGTATTCAAACAACATTTCAAAGGCATTAATATCTTGCAACTACCCTCTGACTTTCGTTCACAAGCAACTTTCAAGGATCACATTACAACCTGCTCAGCCCATCAAACATCTTAAACCCCCTAAAACCGACCATAATCCATCCTGGTCACACAATACTACCCAGAACAGAATTCTTTAGCAGGATTATTATTTGCTGAAAACCTGAACAGAAATGAGATCCATTCTTTCCAAAATTCCCCCTCCCTCTTCCAGAAATTGTTTCCACAGGTCTCATAACCTCAGCCAACTACTAGTCCCCAGACAGTCTTCCTCATTCCAAAAGACAGCCCAAAGGCTCTTTTCCATGCAATAGACCCCACTGCAACATGAGAAACATTCACTATCCCACCAGCACTTTCACCAACCATACACTGTGGAAAACTTTCCAATCATAGGACAAGCTAATTTGCAAACCTCCCATGTAATTTACCAGTTAACATGCAACCACTACCTATCTTCAAATATAGGTTTGGCCACCAATCCACAAGCCATAAGAATGAATGGCAACCGACAGTATTCACACAGAACACAAAGCACCCAGTAGCTGTCCATCTACCACTACACAAATAATTTAAACTCTTGTTTCACAGTATGTGATATCAGAGTGTTGCCAAATAGCAACAGCATCGCTCTGAACTCAGAAGGTGTGAACTTGCCAAACAATACAAACATGGCACAAGGCAGCCTCCTGGTTTCAATTTAAGATAATTACCAGTCCTGTTATTAATCATATTAATTCCCCCCCATTCTCTCCTTGCCACCATCCCTTTTATCTAAATAGGCAATTTGACAGTATTCAAAATATATTACAAATTGTAGTCATTCATGTAGATTAATGCTCAAGGAAGCTATTATTGTTAAATTTGAAAAGAAAGATGAATTGTTTTTAAATTAAAAAAGCGAAATAAAAATAAAATTTTTCTTGCCTCTTGTCACGTGACCGAAAACGCTCTGGGATTGGAGACTGCTTTAGTGACATCACCTGAAGGTAGGCGCTGCGGCTGTGTATGGAGTGTTTCCCGCTATCCGAGTTTTCAACTATTTGTTCCTGGTTATCTCTTGTTACTAATGAGATTTTGTGTTGAATATAAAATGAAGAACAATTTGTAGAAGCCTACAGCGGAAAAATATCGAAATTTATTGTCGGACTAGCTATAGAAATTACCACTGTCTATTATTCTACTGAGCTTGTGAATGTAATAACTTCTTTCGAAGAATCATTTATATTTAAACTGGAAGTTAGAGATTAACAGAAATCCTTCATAACAATGACTAAAATTTTAAATTAAGTTAGTTGTTTTAGGAGATATTTAAGAGAAAAATGCAAGTGTGCGAGAAGGTAAGCACAACAGTTAAATAGCTGGATGTTATGGACAATATTTCTTAACTGCGATAAATAATTATAGATAAATAATATTTTTTTTTCCACCGAAACTGAATTTATTGTTTGTTTATTTTACCGACCGCGGTCACTTCACCGCTCGTAGAAACTGTGATGTTTAAGTGTTCACTATTAACGAGAAGGAAAGTAACGATGCCATGATGCCCAGGTAGCTGCATGGTTAAAGAGTGCTATAGGAATTTAAAGATCCTATGTTCGAACCTCGATTAGGATAATATTTTTTTGTGTACATTTTTTTTCTTTTCTGTTTGCCGTTTGTTGCTTTACAGAATCATGTTTATATTAGAAGAAGTCATAAAATGTCATGCAAATGTTTTAAACATAAATTGCTGTCATACAAAAAAAAAATTATAAAAAGATAACCTCCTGCTTTTAATTTTGAAACATACCAGAGACACATCATCATTGCAACAAAACCCAAGTATCGTCGGTAAATAAGAGGATTTATTTTAACAATAACATTGCATAATCTCGCAACAATTCCGGAACGCTTTGAATACTTTTTATTGGAATTTTTACGTGACAATACAACTGTATGTTGCCTTTCTGACGTAAATGCATCTATTTAAGCGGTATTTACTTTTAATGCGGAAATAATTTTCAGTTTTTAAAACTTTTTATCGGTGTGGAAGTAACGTCCCGTTTCAGTTTTGAAGTCTGTTTTGGTTATGTCTCAAATGTTTAGAATACTCTTGTTATCCAAAAATTTGTGAAACATTCGGAAAAAAATTAATGTTTTGGTGGATTTCAGAAAAAGAATATGCGGCGCTACCAACAGCAACTAGTATCTGAAGAAAACACTCACAAAAAACAAAACATATTCCAAAGCGAGGATCGAACCTAAGAACCCTAACTTTACTGATACTTGCCTTAAACTGCATACTACATTATCTCAAAGAAATTATGGTGCAAATTATATTTACAGTAAATGATATGTGACTTAGTCGCAATGTCGTCTGGGTTTCTATGAGCAAGTTGCAGACTTTTTTTTCCTATTTCAGCTAATGCGGGAATGCTTATGTCTATTTGGAGAGTTTTTATTGTTGTAGTTGTAAATTTATGTACTACACACCGTTTATAAACCATATTTCCAACAATTTATACACTAATTCAGAGAAACAAACCAAACGTTACTTATGTAGAGTGAGCGCCTGCTGGCATGTTACGTCACGAGTGTTGTTGGCCCACTTCAGGCAGCAAAGAAGCATTTGGCGGGCTTTCAAATACTCTAAATTTTAACGTTGAATTTTACATAAAATAAGCACTTTTGTCAAAAAATAAATAGTACCCGGTAAATAACGCGTATCAATAAACAATTTAAAACCATTTTCAAAAAATAGTCAAATAGCCCATTGAGCCACCACTAATCAGAGGTGATATTTAACTTCACAGATTTTCAGTTTAATTTTTATTATTATTATCTATATTTAGATTGTATCATTTTGCTCTTTTCAACCACCAGACATCAGCAATGCTCGGGTATTAGCTTTAAATTACTACCACTCTTACCTGTCCTCTATTTGAATTTACCCCCACCATGTTCCTGTTCGCTCTGAGACAGTCTCCTACTAACCCACCCCACCACAATGTTCTCTCGTTGATTAAGCGCTAAGATCCAAAAGTTACTATTGCTTATGTGTTTTCGTCTATTATTTGTGTTCACATCCCACAAACAATATCTAAGGTAAATGATGGCTCATTTCCCTATCCCAATTTGTAATTCCTGTATATATGCAAATTGACTGTAAATTTGTAAAATGAAGACAGATTTACTGGTGGGGTCTTAGCGTAGGTTGAGGCCAGAAGAATGTCTGGTGTCAAGGATGTGTTGATAGGCCAATTCCCATCTATGGATTTCTGAAGAGATAGTGGTGTCAATTTTTTTTTTTTTTTTTTAAACTGCGTAACGTCTCTTAACAGCGAGTTCTTCAGAGATGGGAAATGATGGGGGCCAAGGAATGGGAAGGAATTCGGCCATGGTCTTTTTGAAGGAAGCATCCCGGCAGTCACCTGGAGTGATTTGGGGAAACTATGGAAAACCCAAATCTGGATGCCCGGACGGGGATTCGAACCACCGTCCTCCCGAATGTGAGGCTAGAACGCTAACCGTTACACCACCATGCTCGGTGTGGTGTAAACAGTTGTCAAGCAATGACACCAATGTAAGAAGCAGCGCAGTGAAGACAGTGAAGTTGGTAAATTAGGCGAGTGATAGTGCAGGTGGCATGTCCTATAATAGGAAAGGATTCCCCCGTAATAGGATCAGAATAGGTAGTGGTGGCTGGAAGAATGCTTTATCGCCTAATTTATCAATTTACCTGTCTTTACTGTATTGCTACTTACATCAGTCTCACAAATCAACAACTGTTCAAAAGGATGAATGGCCACAGGCAAAAAGTTTATACTGCCAACCCAGATCATCCAATGGCGATCCGTGCCAAATCATACAATTCCAACAATCTAGGTAACAGTGAAAGGAAAGAAATGCCACAAGGAAATATTTATATGGAAAGACAGATGAAATACACCCAACACTCGCCAAAGTTGAAGGGAGGAGGGCAGCAGCAACCCAAAACAACACACAAACAAAGAAAATACAATATTTCTAAGAGTGGCTGTGTTGAACGCAAGTATTGCGCAACCCCAGCCACTTACTCAATTCCAACAATCTGTTTTACGGTTAGAGATGTCAAAGTTTTCCTGGAGACCCCTACCTCTTTGGAACTCTGTAGATGGGAACTGACACCATACATAATCCTGGCCTCAACATATAGTAAGACACTACCTGCAGCTTTACAGTCCATTTGAGTATTTTTAAATGTATTTTTACTATATCTTTCTAATTTTATTTATTTACTTATTTAATTTTCTTTCTTATAACGGACTGAAAATACATCTCTTGGGGGGGAGGGGGGGGGGAAATTGACCGATCATCACTGATTATTCTATCCACACAATTACTGTTGTTTAAATTTCTTCTCCCACATCCGCTGCAATCCCCACCCATCCCTCATTTCATTCATGTGGTAGGTCTGGATATGTACACGCCTTTTCCCTGCCATATGTCTCGCCTACAAAAACAATAAAATTTATAAACCATGTCTGCTCTTGCCCTCATCTGCAGTAAGTGTCTGGGTATTTTCCCTATACTATATTTTGTACTGCTTTAATGCAGTTTCATTGTCATTATCTAAAACCATAATCAGAATCAACAGAATGGTGAAATCAAGCCAACTATACTTCCTTGATTTTAAAATTCTGAGTCCCAACTCCAGCATAAGAGTGTACACCAACAGATCAACTTTTATCTGTATAAAATTATTTACAGAGTGAGTGAGTAGTGGAAAAGCAAAACAGGGAATACACAAGTATCTAATAATATGGTAATAGTGGAAAGTAAAACGAATTACTCTAGACCGATTTTAAAAATGTTTATAGAATAAAGAATTAAAATATTTAAAAAAAGAAGAGCATATCAATAATTCAAAAAGGAAAAAAAAAAAGGGATTCCAAGGAAATAAGCAAATAGTGGAACTGGAAATCTTCGAATGTAATGCCTTGTAAGAGAAGATATATATATACACGAGGGTTATTCCAAAACTAAGGTCCGATTCGCTGTAACTATTTGAATTGGGACGCCAAGGACAAAACACGCATGCGTGCCGACTCCCGGCATGCCTTGCACGTCAAGTGCCGCCATTAGCGTTGTTACTGTTGCTGTGTGCTGTTTGTAGTGTCAGTTCACAATGTTTAAGACAATTTATCGGCCCGCCGATTGTGAAGTAAGGGCAGTGATACGATTTTTGTCTGCAAGAAACGTTTCAGCGGCAGAAATTCATTGGCAGATTACTGAAGTTTACGGTCCTAACATAATGAGTGACAGTAAAGTGCGCAAGTGGGTGCGAGCTTTTAATGAAGGACGGGAAAATGTGCATGATGAACCACGGTCTGGCCGACCATCAGTGATTTCAGAAGATTTGGTAAATGCGGTTGACCAAAAAATTCGTGAAGATCGACGATTCACTATTTCAGATCTCGAAATACTCGTACAAGTAGATTTCCCGAATGTGAGTAGAACGACTTTGTACAGAATTGTGTCTGAACATTTGAATTTTCACAAATTGTGTGTCCGTTGGGTTCCCAGGCTGCTTACTGAGTCCCAACAAATGGAAAGAATGGCTTATGCTCTTGTTTTTTTGGAGCGATATCATAAGGAAGGTGACAGTCTTTTACCCCATATTGTCACAGGGGATGAGACATGGGTTTCTCACATAACCCCAGAGTCTAAACGTCAGTCGATGGAATGGCGTCACACGTCATCGCCAGTCAAGGTCAAGGCAAAGCAGACAATCTCAACAGGCAAGGTTATGGCGACCGTGTTTTGGGATAGACATGGAGTATTGTTAGTCGACTTTATGGAAAGAGGGACAACAATCAATGAAGCAGCCTACTGCGCTACCCTGACTAAACTTCGACGTGCAATTCAGAATAAGCGACGTGGTCTGTTGTCGTCTGGAGTGTTGTTGTTGCATGACAATGCCAGACCCCATACTTCGAAAGAAACGCAAGCTCTAATCAAGAAATTTGGATGGGAACAGCTTGACCACCCACCATACAGCCCAGATTTGGCGCCAAGTGATTTCCACTTGTTCCGCTACCTAAAGGAGTTTCTTGGCGGCAAGTGCTTCGACACAGATGACGAAGTGAAAGAAGCAGTTAAAAACTGGTTATCTTCGCAGGCAGCCGATTCCTACGACTTAGGCATTCAAAAGCTTGTTGAACGATGCGACAAATGTTTAAATTAGCATGGAAAATTATGTAGAAAAATAGAGAAATATGCAAGGAATGTAAATAAAACAATTTTTTTTGAAAAAATTATGATTTTTTTTTTTTTTTAACCGGACCTTACTTTTGGAATAACCCTCGTATGTATAATAACAATGAAAAAGAGACACTAAGTAGCGGAAAGGAATCAAATTAGGATAGGGAAATGAGCCACCACTTACCTTTTGATGATGGATGTGGGGCGTGAACACACAGAAAAGACACAAACACAAATAATAAAGAAATTTTCGGGAAAAAAACCCTTCGTCAATGAGAGAACATTATGAGAGGTGGGTGCAGCCGGAGATTGCCTCGCAGAAAGACTGCCAGTCGAGAAAATTGTGGGGGTACATTCAAACATCGGAAAAGTAGAGGGGCAGTGAATCAGAGCTAATACCCGAACATAGATAAATATCCAAACTAATTTCTGGTTGGTGGGAAGATCAAAATATAATTAGAACTAAATATATATTGAAAAAAAAAAATACAAATAAAAAATAATAATATTTAGGAAGTAAACATCACCTCAGGTTAGTGGTGGATCAATATAGGTAATGGAAAGGAGAGGAATAAAAAAAGGTTAGACATATGTACTACTAATAATAATGACCGGGTATTATCTTAAGTTGAGACCAGGTGGTTGCCTTGTGCCAAGTTTGTACTGGTAGGCAAGTTCCCACCTTCTGAGTTCAGAGAAACTGCTGCTATTAGGGAGAACTCTGATAGCACGGACTGTGTAGCAGGAGTTGAAATTATTCAAGTCATTGGTTATGGCATGGGCAGCAACAGGGTGCTTTGGGTTCTGTGTGAACACCGTCTGACGGTGGCCATTCATTCTTATGGAGAGTGCATTTGTGGTCAAACCTATATATGAACTTAGGCAGTGGTTGCATGTTAACTGGTATATTACATGCGTGGTTTCACAGGTGGCGTGTCCTATGATAGGGAAGCTTTCCCCTGTGACCGGGTTGATGAAAGTGGTGGAAGCATAGTGTATGTCACACATCTTGCAGCGTGGTCTATTACATGGGAAAGAGCCTTGGGGCTGACTGTTAGGAAGAGGAAGACTGTGTTTGTGGACTAGAAGTTTGCTGAGGTTAGGAGGTCTGCTGAAACAATTTCTAGGAGGGGCAGGGAGGATTTAAAGGAAGAATGGATTTCATTTCAGGGCACGTTTGTAAGAAATCATAGCCCTGCTGGAGGATTCTGTTGATGGATTTGAGGCCTGGGAAGTACTGTGTGATCAAGACTGGATTGTGGTTGGTTTTTGCAGGTCTGAGATGATTGATAGACTGATTCAGTTGTAATGTAGCACGTGAAAGCTGTTTGTTAACCAAAGCTGGAGGGTAGTTGCGAGATATTAATGCTTCTGAAATACTGTTTGAATAATCCATGAGAGACTGTTGGTTGGAGCATATGCGACTACCTCGTATGCCAAGACTGTAGGGCAGAGAATGTTTGGTATGGTATGGGTGGCAACTGTCGAAATGGAGATACTGTTGAAGATTGGTTGGTTTGATGTGGACTGAAGAGTTGAGATAGCCATGGGATAGGGACAAATCCACATCCAAGAATGTGGCCTGGGTGTGGGAGTAGGACCAAGTGAATTTCAGCATGCTAAAGTTATTGAGATGGTTCAGGAAATTTAGCAGTTCTCCATGCACCCAAATCATAAATATGTCATCAATGAAACGAAGCCAAATGAGGGGTTTGAGAAGGACTTTCTCCAGAAATGTCTGTTCCAGCCGGCCCATGAACAGATTAGCATAAGAGGGGACCATGCAGGTGCCCATGGCAGTTCCGCAGGTTTGGTGATAGATGTTGCCTTCGAATGAGAAGTAGTTGTTATTAAGGGTAAGGTGGGCTTATCTGATGAGGAAGGATGTCATAGGGATGCTGATGGGAGGGCGCTGGTCCAGAAAGTGTTCCATGGCCCTGAGGCCATGCCAGTGAGGAATGTTTGTATACAAGGACGTGACGTCAATGGTAACTAGTATTGAGTCGGAAAGAAGAGGTGTGGGTAAGGTAGAAGCCGGAAGAGAAAGTGCAGGGTGTCCTTTATATGATAAGGGAGCTGATTAACAATGGGCTGCAGGTACTGGTCAACCAAGGCAGAGATGAGCTCAGTTGGCGATCCGTAGGCTGCAACGATAGGGCGTCCTGGATTGCCAGGTTTATGGATTTTGGGCAATAGATAAACGGTGGGTGTACGTGGATTTTGAAGAGTGAGAAGCGAAATGGATTGTGGGGTGAGACCTTGGACAGGTCCACTAAAGTGTACATATTCTTGTATTTTTTTGTTGACAGCAGGAGTTGGATTTCCGATAGGCAGCAGTAAGTTTTGGTGTCTGATAGCTGACGAAGAGCTTCAGCCACATAGTCATTCCTTTTCATGACTACAGTGGTTGAGCCCTTGTCAGCTGGAAGGATAATGATATCTGAATTGCTGGAGAGTTGTTTTCTGGCACGGGTTTCAGCTGGGCTAAGATTATCGGTGTTCGCTAAAGATTTAAGGAAAGTGGGAGAGGCCAAACTGGTGGAAAGGAGATCTTCAAAAATTTGGAGGGGATGGTTCTGGGGAAGAGGTGGAGGGTCAAGTGTGGATGATGGTTTGAATTTCTCTAGACTTGGTTCTAGGTTGTCCTGATATCCCTGTTCACTGCTATGAGTGGCAAAGTGATACCGCCAGCGGAGTGTACGGCAGAACGATCGAGGTGCAGGTTTTAAAGGGGGAGGATGAGGTATGTTGAGGAGCATGGCAATGGACGGTTTTGTGGAAATCAGAGGAGGCTGTGATTTTGATTGGTAGACCATTGGTTGGTGTGGAAGAAACTGCCCTAGTGCAAGATGGGACTTCAGCAATTTGGATAACTTCTGTAAAAGTTTCTGGGCATGCATACTGCTGGAGAACTGCTTGCTGTAAAATATGCTGCAAAACTGTAATTACTTGTGGGAATGATAACATGAGTATTTTGTGTAGGGATATGAGGTTTCCATGAACAGGAAATAAATGCAGAATTGCAATTGTTGACCAACATTTTGACAGAAAAGATACATTCTTCTTAATGCCAAGTAAAGACCTGTCTCAAGGCAATCAATCAATATATAATTCTTCCACATAGACTGAAATAGTGAAGTAACTACTGGGAGAAAATAATTAAATGAATAATTTAGACATTAATAGGCACTTTAGCAGATTTAAACACTGATTTTTTTAAATGGCTTCACAGTTCACTAATTTAAAGGTATTTAGAGGGATTAGCAGAACAGGAATGAGATCAAATTAAGCAACAATGTTTGAAGTAATCACTGTGACAAATGTATCAAGTGATTTCAAGATACCATTTGAAACTGAAATCCGGAAGGCAATGTTGGTGGTCTAATCCATGTCCTCTTAAATGGCAGGCTGCCTGAAGATTGGTGGGGGTATTCATAATGGCAAAGAAAAATACAATTATATATATATCCAGGGTTCCCTCTTTCAGCAAAAGAAAAATTAAGGCCTTTTTAAGGCAATTTTTCATATTTTTTAAGGCTATATTTAACGTATATTAAATGTTATGAAAAAACTAATATGCAATTTACAGCAAAGAAATTAAAATATGCATGTTAAGATTATGATAAAATAAGCTTTAATCGAGTTTATAAGTTAGTAAATAATAAATTTCTAATATATTTACTTTTGTTTTTACACAATACAGTGAATATTGAAACCTTTTCCCTTTTCATATATTAAACATAAAATAAAAAAACTACTATACCCTAGAAAACCGACACAAGGGCAAAAAGAAACATTACCACCTTAGTTATAAGAATTACTAACATAAAATATATATTTTAACTTAATTTGTTTTATATATTAAAGCACATTAGCAGTTACATCAGAGAAAGACTGCCAAATTGTCAGCTCAATTACTTATTAGATTTCAGGTATAATGTTGAATGAGGAAGACTCACCCCCCCCCCCCCTTTTTGAATTTACATGTGAAAGACCATAAAAGATGAAACATTTTCCATAGGTTTTAGAAATAGGTTAAATACAACTTTTTCAACATCTTTCGAGTTACAGCGGTAATTCCTATTGGGCATATTTGTTCAATTATTATCTTATATAAGTAAAGTTTACTTACCAGATGAGCTACAACATGTTATAAGGGCAAACATAAAACATACTGGTAAGAGTTGTTAACATGTATGCAGGTTAAATTAAAAAAATATACACTTTTTTAAATGACTTTTTATTTTCACATTGTTTAAAAACAAAGGTCAATTCTCTATAAAATCCTTCAATAGAGCTTTAATTTTACTTTCAACATCATCATATTCAGCTTTTTAACTTTAGCAGTTCGTCGAAAACTATTGGACTGTGTGATGTATTAACATCCCTATAACCTCAGCTTATCTGCTAGTTTATCAGCATTATCTTCAAGATCTTTAATTGCAGTTTCTAGATGTGTCTTTTACACTTCAAATCTTCCAAATCATCTAAAATATATTTGTGTTCACTCCCTGAATCCTGTATTCTTTGCAGTTTTTTTCTCTTCCAGGTACGCAATATACTTTTGATGAGCCATAGCTGCATACATCCTTAACTTAGTTATTAACAACTTATTTTTGCTGTTTTTGAAATGTTGACTGACTAATCTTTGAGCCACTAAAGATCTTCTTTTAAATTTTCAACTTCCAACTGCTTGTTCACAGAGAAGCCTCGTTCAACATCTGCTTGTCCATGTTATAACAGCAACAATATTTTTACTGCTTGTGTACTCTGTTATAATCTTCTTTGCCTAGATACTTCTCTAAAAAGATATCTAACGTGAATGCTCATCATGTGGATTAAATGAGATGAAGTGGTTTGAAGCATTTGAGGCAACTGTGATAAAAAACTGTGATACTGTATAAGAATTTCATCACAGTCTCCTTCTCCAATTAAATTTATTTTTGACAAGTGAATCAGAAGATATTTCATCTTTTCATAACAGTTGCTACTATTTAGCGCCATCTGTCTAGGATCAAGGAAGTCACACTTCTTACAACTCTATAATTTATAGGAGATTTGTCCAGTATGTGCTTAATCATCGTAAAAATGAAGTCTTTGACCTCCATTTTCATCTCGAAAACTTCTTTTTCAGACACTTTCTTGTTGAATATCATAGCCTTGATAAGTTGATCACCTGCAACTTCTAAACTGATGGCGCACAGGAATGCTTCGACACATCACTCAGGTCTAATGTTGCCAATTTTTGTACATTAGTCAATACTTTTGTGTTCTTTCTTAAAAACATTGAAGATAACAATAAAATTTGTAAATTTTCTTATATCCTCTGCCATAAATGCAAGAGAGGTTTTGTGCTCTGATAAAAAGCCAAGAATGGGGTTGTCATTTTGACACCGAAATGAAAAATTTCAGTTTTGAACAAATAAGATTATCTTTCATGCCTGTTGAATTGTTAAAAAGGACTTACATGTAGGTTTAGGTAAAGAGCCCTTTTCCACATTCTATGTAGCTTTTAAAATCATCCATATTTCTAATGC
Source organism: Vandiemenella viatica (assembly GCA_031002005.1). Taxonomy (NCBI): domain Eukaryota; kingdom Metazoa; phylum Arthropoda; class Insecta; order Orthoptera; family Morabidae; genus Vandiemenella; species Vandiemenella viatica. Next base: position 297,702,317 of record JARYHS010008074.1, read on the forward strand.
CCTTTCTGCTGCAGGTAAATTTTCCAACCACCTGTGCGAACAAAATTTTGAGGGCATTTTTTTACAAGTGGAAATATTGAAGAAATCCTCTTTCTCACGGGTGAATCTTTAAATAACCAAAATAAGGAAACTGGACTGAATCAAGGTGCCAGCCAGAAGCTTGGCAACCATGTTTAAATGCATTATTTACAACATGTAAACCACATGTTCCCACATCCAACATTTCACAATTAAATCCAGTTCTTAATTTCTTTTGCAAAATATTGAAAAATTTCAAATTTACGGATGGACCATCCATTGAAACCATCATTTTTGGAGAGATAACTTCTCAACTGCTACAAAAAATGTTCAATCAAATCTTCAGCTTTGGCATGGCTCATAAAAACAGAAGTTAAATATGAGGTTTCCAATTGTGTTTGAACATTCATTCCAGTATCGCACATGGACATCGAGTTGTTTACTTTGTAAGAAGTTGTTTAAACTCCATCAAACAATAAAACATAATGACTGCAATTTTCAGAGACTCATACAACAAATTTCTATAAAATGGTGCAAGGCCAAAACAAAGCGATAAGCACATTTTGTTGGTCCACAGGAAAATAGTTTAGCACTAAACATTTCTTGGAATAACAAATTGATGTCTTTGAAGAATTATACGAGTAATGACTAGTCACAACTTCACAGTCCACCTTATTTCAGCATCAAGTACTGAGTTCTTGAGAACTGTCAAAGTATTTGTTGTACTTGGAGGAGGAACAGCAAAATCCAAAGAATTAGCCGATACAACAGCAACATCTGATGTCTCCTTGAAGGCTGAAGTTTTTCTTTCGACTGAGCATTCAAAAATGTTTGTATCCCAGCAGGGGTGCTATTTTTGGCCTTCATCTGTTACAGCAAACACTGCAATATCCTTTGTATTCATCACGGGATGGAGCGAACCAATGTTTGTAATCTTCGTTATTTAACCATAATATATTAAATATACACTTTCCCATCGTAAATCATACAAAAAAAAATAAATAAATAGTGAACGTAAATTAAGCTGTAATATACAATATATACATAAAAAACTAGTGAGAAATTGCCAAGAAATGTAAGACGCAGGCATGTACGAAGCAGAACTACATAAGAGAGGTTCTGTGCAAAGACTCTACTACTTGCTTGAAATAAGCACTTTGATTCACACTTGGTCAAGGTCGAGCCAGAGAGAAATCTGCCGATCGGCGTGTCACCGGGATAGTGAAATTTATTACACCGTATCTCGGTGTTAAAAAAAAAAAAAAAAAAAAAAAAAAAAAAAAAAAAAAAAAAAAAAAAAAAAAAAAAAAAAATCAGGCTTTTTCAAATATTTTAAGGCTTTTGAGCAAATTTTAGGGCATTTTAAGGGCCCTTAAAAATCAAAATGAAAATTAAGATCTTTTTAAGGCCTGTGGGAACCCTGATATCACAAATACTATCTCCCCATGAAATACATTTGGTATAAAAATTATTGGAATCACCAAAAATCTTCTAACAAAATTAAAGGGAAAGTTTGGAAATACATCTACAATTTTCAATGCAATAGGAAAAAGTCCATAGAAGTATTACAATACTAGCTTTGAGCACGTCAAAAATGACAGTTTGAATACAATATTCTGGCAGTTCATTTTTTAGCAGTTGGTTAATTATACGGAATTGTTATTACATAATGTTAATGGCCTTGTTTTGTAATGTTCTACATACTTCATCTGCAGTTCACACAGCAATACAGTAGTAACTTCTACTGAGTTAATGACGATGGTAGTATAGAATCAATGAAATTAAAAACAAATTAGGAATTTCAAAAACTTTTGCTACCCATGTAATGTTAGTTTTATTCCTGGTCCAGGCACAATAAAGCACGTGAAATAAGGGATTACTTCCACCTGCATTAATTAATACCTTCAGAAACATGGCGCATATGAAAGCAGTTTAAATGGTTTGTAAAACTTATTTCAGAGTGAATTAATGCTTTAACAAAATGTGTCAGTTGCGATTCTGGTCAACTTAAACACAACCTCCACTAATATTGCGTTCGAAAATCATAGCTTCTATTACCCGCATATAAATAACGACAGCCAGTAAGAATTCATTGTGGAAAAGCTTGTAAGCAAAAATGAATAACGGTCCGGTCTACTGGAAATCACAATTTCGCCAAAATAACATTCAGCAATGACGTCATAATACTGCTGAAGTCACTCACAAGACATATTATTTTCTAGTCCAGCCTGTAATACCAGAAATTAGGTTGTAATACAGCCTAGACCGGCATAAAACAATTAAATGTACTTTGGAGTATTGCTAGAGGAGTCTTGTGTTTGACCACGGCAGTATAATGACGCCAATTCCTGGCAGAATCACGATCTCCAGTAATCCCGATTTATCTAAATAAATGTATTTTACTTTAAATGATGGAAAGTACAATATCAAAAACGGATAACTGTCATTTATTTGAGTGACACATTTTGCGATTTGTACATTTCGTGTAAACTTTCTCAGGGTTTTTAATAAACTTCAATGCCAAAAAAATTCTTAAGTTATGTTTGAACCTAGTTCTCATATCTGATACAGATAATATAACATAAACACAGAATACCCAACTTGTTACTTGAATTTTTGCATCTAGTTGTCGTAAATAAATAAAAAGCATCATGTAATTTAAACCTCGCATTAAATTTTTTTTAATCCCTGCTCTTTGTATTTTTATGCTGTTACTTACACAATAGACTATTACACTTTATCCAGCAACGCAGTTACATTATAGCAGAGACCATGAGAAATTAAAGTTACTTAAATGTTAATTTCATTAGCGACACGTTACTGAAAAGTAATCACAGTTCCAAGTTTTTTCAGCCTAAATGTTATTCTACATTTTATTAATTTCATAGCAGTTGCGTAAACTGTGTCAATAATTTCTAATATCTCTGCTCACTGCTATTTTGCAGAAATAATATTGTTGTTGAATTGCGAGTGTCACATAGCTTATAAATAGTCATATCCTTGATGATTTAAATCTACATAAAAATGTAAACTTAAATTTCATTAGCTAACACATGTATCAAAAACTAAGGGTATCATCTATGATGGCAGTAGGAATGTATTCTGGAAAAGCTTATATGAAAAAATGATAAGAATCATTTTTAATGATATATTTCGTTATATGAGTAAGTTACTCTGGTTAGATTATCAGAGTATTTGGTTAGGATTTCATTTAAATAAATGAATTTTACTTTAAATGACGGAGACTATAATTTCAAAAATGGATAACTGTTCTTTATCTGACTGATACATGTCGTGATTACGTACGTTTTGCTGAGTGTTTAATAATCTTCATTGTTTCTTATTGTCTGCCAAAAAAATTTATAGGTTGTTGTTTAACCTAGTTCTTATAACAGATACATATAAAATAGCGTAAATATTGAATACCCTTCTCCTTACTTTAACTTCTGCATCTAGTTGTCAAAAATAAACAAAAAGCAACATGAAGGAGCGATTGTAACTTAATTGTGGCTGTTGGTTCACGAGTGACGGCTGGCATGTGACCGTTCTCTAGCCAGTAGCTATAGACTATGTGCGCAGTCTCCAGATCACGCATTTTATATAAGAGGATACTGAACATACTTTCAAAGCAGATTGCTTACATGTTGTTATTATGAAGAACACTGGCTGGGGAAAATGTATAACAAAGACACTGTAATAATACACACCTTTCCTAAAGTAAGGTCTCTTTGCTGCGAGTTTCTCAATTTCTCCATCTCACGGCGAAATTTGGCTTCTTTAACTGGAAAACCACCCAACTCGGAGACAACAGAACCTGGTTCAAGACCCACATCTTCCATGAAGACACGGCCAAAGAGATCAAGAGAGAGTCTCCAACGGCCCAGAAGCAGATCATGAGAGACAGACTGACCTAGTGTTGGTTGTGGCCTAGAGGAAGAAAAAAGCCAACACATTTAAGAAACTGAAAAATATATGCCATAAATATATAATAATATGTAATATGATGATTATAAAAATACCAGACAGAATGGTGCAGATAAGACATTTTTAGATGTATATGAACGTTTTAAAAGAGATGATATGCTGTAATAGTTCATCGAATCTTCAGAAACCATGACTTTCATTAGGATATTAAAGAAAAAAATCAAGAATATTTTATAAATATCAGGTACAATTTTCAAAAGCGAACAGCCGAACAGCAAATATTAATCACCAAATCAACAGTTAAGTTAAAACAGAGAAAATTTATGTATCCCCAAATGTTCTATCCAGATTAACCATTATCTGCTTATTAATTATGTCCTTCTGTTAAATGATCACACTCTCTCCCAAGAGGAAAATTAAATTTTATTTCTAATGCTTGAAATTTAGCAAGTTGAGGCTTTCACTAAGCCATAATTATAGGCTGCTTCTGTTCTAAAAATAAATAATTCCTGCAAGCTCATATATTGTCCACAAGAACCGCTAGATTACAAGATAATTAAAAATGAAATTAAAGACAGTAGAAACTACACAGTACTTACATAGTTATGCAACATTCTCAGCAACAATGGAACAGAAAAAAAATGTAGTGGAAAATACTTTTGGATTATTAGCATCGGTTTTTTGTGTGTTGCGAAAAACTTCAATGATACATATTGAAAATGCAGAAATTATCACATCTGCATATACATATCTATATAATTTTTTTAAATAGAAAATAAATAATTCAAGAATTCTTCATGCACGTTATGGAACCATAGATATTGATACAGAAGATGGAACTGTTATTCCAGGATCATGAAGGACAGAAATAGAAGATGACTCAGGTATGATTAAAATCAGGTGAAGATGCACAAGGTCTGCGGGATGAATTCACAAGGTATTTAATGACAAAAGAATGAAAAGCATCTTGGCAAGAAATACAAAGAAACAAAACAAAAAACTCAACGTTCTCGTATTACTTAATTTCTCCCTATCACATACAACTATCAAAAGTGAATAGTAAACTCAAGAAAACTTTTATTTTGACTTTCTAGAATCTAAATTGGGAAACATTTTTGTACACAAACTATAAATATAGCCTACATTAATAATATGCAAGTCCTTTTTGTAAAATTTTTATTACAAAACACACACACCCACACACACATATATGTATCATATATATTATTTCTATAAGGTATTTTTTTTGTCACAAGCCTGTATCTTCTTTCATACTTAACCGAAATCAATGAATGAGGTGTCATTTTAAAGCTTATGGTCTCCACTTTGGTCACATCATATTTTAAGAAATGAAGTTTTCGGAATTCGACCCTTAAAGGGCAAAAATGTCAATCTTTCTAAAATGCTGTTTTCTGTGTTACGAGTCATTTATCTCCCTGGATACGTATATGAAATCGTTTAATGTAGTATCATTTTAAAGATTAAGATCTCCGCTTTAGTGACGTCATATATTAAGACAGATATTTTTCGGAATTCGACCCTTAAAGGCAATAGTATCAATATTTTTGCAATGCGTAATTAGTGTCACGAGCGATTTATCTCTCTTAATATCTAACCGATATAGATAAACGAGGTATCATATTAAAGATCGAGGTCTCCGCCGTGGTAACATTATATATCAAGCAAAGAATTTTTCGGTTTTCGACCCTTTAAAGGCAAAAATGTCGATTTTTCTAAAATTGCGTTTTTTTCTATCTCGAGCCATTTATTCTCCCTGGATATCTAACCAAATCGTTAAATGAAGTAGGATTATGAGGAGTAATGTCTCATCTTTGTGACATGATATATTAAGAAAGAATGTTTTTGGAATCAACCCTTAAAGGGAGAAAGTATAAATTTTTCAATAACGCATTTTTGTGTCACGAGTGATTTATCTCCCTTAATATCTAACCGATATAAATAAATGAGGTATCATATTAAAGAATAAGGTTTCCGCCATGGTAACATTATATTTTAAGAAAGGAATTGTTCGTAATTGGACCTTTAAAGGGCAAAAATGACAACTTTTCTAAAATTCGTTTTTATGTCTTGAGCAATTTGTCTCCATGGATATCTAACCAAAATCGAAAATGAATTAGGATTATGAGGAGTAATGTCTCAGCTTTGCGACGACATATTTTAAGAAAGAATGATTTGGGAATTCAACCATTAAAGGGAAAAGTAAATTTTTCTATAAGGCATTTTGTGTCACGAGCCATTTATCTCCCTTAATTTCTAACCGATGTAGATAAATGAGATAGCATATTAAAGATCGAGGTCTCCGCCGTGGTAAAATTATATTTCAAGAAAAGAATTTTTCGTTTTTTCGACCCTTAAAGGGTAAAAATGTTGATTTTTCTAAATGCGTTTTTTCTATCTCGAGCCATTTATCTCCCTGAATATCTAATCAAAATCGATAAATGAAGTAGGATTGTGAGGAGTAATGTCTCATCTTTGTGACATGATATATTAAGAAAGAATGTTTTTGGAATTCAACCCTTAAAGGAAAAAAGTATAAATTTTTCAATAACGCATTTTTGTGCGACGAGTGATTTATCTCCCTTAATATCTAACCGATATAGATAAATGAGGTATCATATTAAAGAATAAGGTTTCCCGCCGTGGTACACATTATATTTTAAGAAAGGAATTGTTCGTAATTGGACCCTTAAAGGGCAAAAATGTAAATATTTATAAAATTCGTTTTTTTATGTCTTGAGCTATTTATCTCCCTGGATATCTAACCAAAATCCATAAATCAAGTAGGGGGTTATGAGGATTAATGTCTCAGCTTTGTGACATCATATTTTAAGAAAGAATGTTTTTGGAATTCAACCATGAAAGGGAAAAATATAAATTTTTCTATAATGCATTTTGTGTCACGAGCCATTTATCTCCCTTGATATATAACCGATATAGATAAATGAGGTATCATAGTAAAGATTAAGGTCTCCGCCATAGTCACATTATATTTTAAGAAAGAATTTTTCGTTATTCGACCCTTAAAGGGCAAAAATATCAGTATTTCTAAAATGCGTTTTTTGTGTCTCAAGTCATTTACCTCCGTGGACAATTAAACAAATTGATAAACGAGGTATCATTTAAGAGATTAAGGTCTTCGTAATGTCTTCGGTTCCGTTACCACATTTTAAGAAAGAAATATTTAAAAATTCTAAACCTTAGAGGGCAAAGTATTAATATTTTTACAACGCATTTTTCTGACCTGAGCTATTTATTTCCCTTGATACCTAATCGAAATCAATAAATGACGTAGCGATTTAAATATTAATTATCCACTATCGTCACATCATATTTTGAGAAAAAACTTTCTCCAAATTACACCCTTAAGGGGCAAAAATAAACATCATTTCTCAAAACTTTTTTTTTTTTACCTTGCTTGATAACTAACCGAAATCGATAAATGAGGTATCATTTCAAAAACCAAGGTGGCTGCTTTGGTCACACCATATTTTAATAAAAGAAATTTTTTCTAATTCGACACTTAAAGGGCAAAAGTATCAAATATTAGTTATAGAACGTGTCGATTTTTTAAATTTTTGTTTTTATTATATGCCATTTATCTTCTTTGACACCTAGCTGAAATCAATAAATGACATCGTTTTAAAATTAAGGTCTCCAGCTAGGTAAAAACATAAATTAAGAAAAAATGTTCAGAATTTGGTGCTAAAAGTGGTAGCGCGTATGAGACTGTTCAGAGGCAAGTCCCCAGATTTCAGCAGCGGATATCACAGAGAAGTCAATAAACTTTTTTTTTATGCAATAAGTAGTTTTTCGTATATATTTTTTTCTTTTACGGAAACACTGTCGTTTTGCTATACAATTCCAATGTAATCATTTTATTCGCTCAGAAACAAATATCACAGAGATGTTGATATGTTGTGTGCAGTTTGTTAAGGTTGGTTTTATTCTACCAAGGTCAGTGACAGTTTGCCATAAATAAAGTGTGTTTTAAATTTTCCTAACTGTTTCATAATATGTTGTGAGTATTTTGCTGTGTACCTATTACACTAAAAAAAAAAAAATATTTGCTACAAAACTACGGTTCTACTATTCATTATATTACAAGCATTCAACCTCACTATTCGTCGTATTTTATTCGCGAAATTTTCGCACGGGTCGTCTAGTATATATATATAACAAAAATGTCAGGAGATATAAGCAAACAACTTCTCTTTAGGAGACGAGCTTGCTCATCGGTGTAGTAGTACTTTTATGTTCCCGTTCAAAATCAGATCTCAAATTCTTGATTTTATTTCATACTTGTTACCAAGTAATTTGTCGCTTTCCACATTCCTGTTTTTATACTAATCACTTCTGTTATTCCACATCTCCCGTGGAGTATAGTTGTCTGCGATAATAATGTTGTGTCCTATATGTTCCACTCCATGTCGTCTATTTTCTGTCACACTTATCCACCGCCAGTTGGATACAGGCAACATCGTACGACAGGTTATATTTTTGTCACACAGTGGTGCATGTGACTAGCGACACAGCCCAACATGTGGCATGCGTCACTGTTGCTTGCTACATGTTGCAGTGTGTTGCTTCGCTTGAATACTCCTTGCCGCATATGTCAGTGCCACATGCCACATGTTGCCCACAAGCTGTCTCAGTGTAAACGTACCTCAACATCAAATGCTACAAAATTACTGACCAGGATAATTAACAGAAGGTTAGAAAGGACAGAAGAAGGTACAGCACGCAAGATCAGTTTGGGTTAAGGAAAATGTGGTACAAGATAATCAGTTCTGACACGAAATCTTCACAGGTTTGCCACCGGATGATATTTTCAAAGGACAAGCTTTTGGCAGCTTGCTCTGCAGCCATCATCGGGACCATTGTACTTAAGAGAACAACTAGAACTGCACTGGATGGCGGAACCGTATTTCGACAGGATCGTATCATCTTCTGATTGGCTGACTACAATGCCCGTTTCCATTGTGTGTCTGTAATTGGTCGGCTCTGGAACCATCTGTAGATAGGGTCAGATGGATCTGCCAGCACCGTGAACGCCATCCTACTATCCATCAGCTAAAATCGTGGTTGTTATAGAATGGAAAGAAGATGGTTTACACGCATCAAAGTTCACATAACGTCACTGTTCACATTATTCTACTACCATTAATCATGATTTTTTATCTCGAGAATCCATAGGGAGCCAAGCGGTCTTCTGATTGGCTGACTACAACCCCAGTTCTCTTATGATTGTCGGTAACTGGTCGGCCACGGACCCAGCTGTAGATGGGGTCAGACGGATCTGCCAGCGCTGTGAGCGCCATCCTACTATCCATCAGCTAAAGCTGTGGTTGTTATAGAATGGCAAGAAGATGGTTTACACACGTCAATGTTCACATAACGTCACTGTTCACACAGTGTCACCGTTCACATTATTCTCACACAGATATATCGCAATAGCTTCTTTAATGAAGGACTCCCACATTATAGAACAGTCATCACTATCATGCAATTTTACTACCCAATACCAAAGTGGGCAATGTATAGTGAAGTATAGTCTTTCAACATTTACAACCAATAATTATGTTGTTTTAACTCGAGAATTCATAGGGAGCCATGCGGTCTTCTGATTGGCTGACTACAATCCCAGTTCTATTATGCTTGTCTGTAATTGGTCAGCTACGGACCCAGCTGTAGAAAGGGTCGGACGGATCTGCCGTAGCGAATGGCGCTCCTCCACTCTCCTAATCGTCCGTCAGCGAGACACTTGGTTGTTGAAGAATGGCAAAAGCAGGTTTCCATGCGTCACTGAACCATAGACCCAAGTCCCTGTTCACATTATTATCATTCATATGTATCTCAATAGCTTCTTTAATCACGGATTCCCAGAAGAAAGAACACTTAGCTAGAACTCTCACATTATCGAAATCCATACTGTGACCATTTTCGATCACGTGTTATGCCACGGCAGATTTTTCTAGTTGAAACAACCGGATGTTGTGCTGATGTTCAGTCACATGGGCCTTGATGGTGTGGATGGTTTGTCCAATATAACACTTGCCACATTGGCAAAATATGCTTTACACTCCTGGCGTTTTTAAAACCAAATCATCCTTCACACTACGCAGCAAATCCCGTATTTTGGCAGGAGGGCGGAAAATGCACTTTATTCTGTGTCGTGCCAAAATCCTGCCGATGTTACCTGCATACGGGATGAAGGCAAGATCTTTAGGCTGTTCTTCTTGCTCAGTATTACGTTTATCTGCCTTTTTCTGAAGTGCCCGTTCTATCAATGGGATCGGGTATCCATTCCGCAGAAGGTGTGGCGGAGATGTTCAAGCTTGGCTGGCAGATTGTCAGCGTCTGAAATTTCCCTTGCTCTGTGTACCAACGTGTACAACACTGTGTTCTTCTGCGCCGGATGGTGGAAGCTTTTGGTATTTAAATAGCGGTCTGTGTGTGTTGTTTTCCTGTATACACTATGTGACAGGGTTCCATCAGGTGTCCGCCGGATTAGAATATCTAAAAAGGGGCAAGCTACCATTTTTCTCTAGCCCCATTTTGAATTTGATATTTTCATGAATACTATTGAGATGGTCCAAGAATTCGTAAAGACTCTGGATCCCATGTGGCCAAACGACAAATGTATCGTCTACAAAACGACAAGGATAATAGAACCGGGGTTGTAGTCAGCCAATCAGAAGACCGCTTGGCTCCCTATGATTAATGGTAGTAGAATAATGTGAATGGTGACGCGATGTGAACAGTGACGTTATGTGAACATTGACGCGTGTAAATCATCTTCTTTCCATTATATAACAACTACGGCTTTAGCTGATGGATAGTAGGATGGCGCTCACGGCACTTGCAGATCCGTTCAACCCTATCTACAGCTGGTTCCAGAGCCAACCAATTACAGACACACAATGGAAACGGGCATTGCAGACAGCCAATCAGAAGATGATACGATCCTGGCCCATTGCGGTTCCGCCATTCTGTGTAGTTTAGTTGTTCTCTTAAGTACAATGGACCTGATGATGGCTGCAGAGCAAGCTGCCAAAAGCTTGTCCTTTGAAAATATCATCCAGCGGCAAACCTGTGAAGATTTTGTGTCAAAGATACGCCGGGAAAGCCTAGTTTCTCATAATCAAGACTTTAAGATTAATACTTGAAGGGCAAATCAAGAAAAACAAAGATACTTTTATGGTGTTTGTTGATTTAGAAAAAGCTTTTGACAATATCAGATGGGACAAGATGTTCAAAATTTTAAAGTAGTTTGGTGTAAAACATTGAGATAGCAGAAAAATTTATAATCTATATAACAATCAACTGGTTATAATAATCATGAGAACTATGCATCAGTTAAAAAGGGTGAGAGACAACATTGTAGCCCTTCCCCGTTAACATTCAACTTGTAAGTTTGGTTTCAACAGCCATTATGATCAGTTGTATTTTGTGTTAATTTTTATTTTAAAGTATTGTAGATAGCTCTCGTTTTATCTCTGAATATTTACTGTTTAGTTAGTGCAGCAGTTAGTGAGCTTCATCTGTGCTTTTGGTTAATGAGCAAGGACATTGTGCTATTTAGAACATGTGGAGTTTTCATTCTTTCATCCACTCCTCAGTTCAAGTTGTAATTTTAATAGATAGTATTTGTAGGGACTGTGGCTGTCGTGTGCAGATGCGAGCTGAGGTGGCTGATCCATGCACCCATCTTGCAGATTTGTTAATGAAAGTGACACAGCTAGAAGCTGCAAGATTTTGGATTCAGTATTCACCAAACCTAGACAAATGTGTGAATGAAGTAGAAATGATTGCAATAACAGTTCAGGGATTCTCACATTTTGATTTGAAGCAGTTGTACAAGCAGTGATGGTGGAAGCAACATGCTAACCACGTTCAAGAGTGTAATTCATGGAAATTCAGGCACCATGCCTTGCTACAGCAGGCGTGCTTCTGCTTTCACACATTTTATCAAAACAACGATTCTTTAGTTATGGCTCAACATCTGTACAGTGATCACTACAATTTGCATGATATTGGATTAGTGTGGAACAATTGTTTGATTAAATACTAGATAAAGACTTTCGAGCAGACAGGAGCAACCACATTACGTAAAAATACAGGACATACGAGGACATCAAAAACTACAGAAAACATGGGACGTGTTCAAGAACCTGTGCAGAGTAATCCACGTGAATCCATTGAGATAAGATCCTTACATAACCATATACGCATATATTATTTTTATATTTTTAATCAATTATGTAAACTGTTACATAGCAGTAAAAAAATATACCATTGATGAAAATACTAAAATTTAACATCATAATAAATATTTTAAAAATACAATCAAGTTTGGGCAATTTAAAATCTGCCATTTTGCACACTGTCACCGCCACCAGCATCCACGACTACATTGACATATGGTATATTGTGGAGTGTTTTATCTCAAAAGTTTATGTTTTGTAACTAATTTTGATATGGATGGAAGCCGAGATTTATTTTTTAAAATCTGTATTGTACTTACGTGCAGAAATACAATAAGCACCTGATAAAGAGTATTTTCATGTCCTGTGAGTGTAAGAAAAGAGTGGTGAAAAGCTATGAGAAGAGATATAGTATCTTCAACTGGTTGTCTATATTGTTATGAAGTTCATTTTACTGTAAGTATATAGTGTTTAATGTTCTTAGGTTACATTTGTTAAAATATACAACAATTTGTTACCTACTAAAACTCTAATCATAACTTGTTTTTGAATAGTTTCACAGCTTTATTTTTCGAATAATTTCTTATTCAAGCTAAATCCAAAGCAAGTATGACCTTCTTAAAGCCTACAGAGGAGATCATCAGACATTTTAACAATGAATTTCAATCTCCTGTACATATGTTGAAGAGTCTGTGGTACTGTAATTTCTTCAAATGTGGCATAGCAAATAACAATAATAATTAAATCAAATTATCTTTTAACGATCAACACTTGGCACATATTACAATGAGTCAGTATAGTGTAGGTGATAAGGTGGCCACATCCTTATTTTCTGACCCAGGCTTAAATCCCTACAGTAGATATTCTCAATTTTATCTCTGGAAATTGTTGAACATGAATTTTTTTATTTTATTTCAACTTCGTATGCTTACTCTCATTGTGTGAAATAATATTTGAAACAAATCAAATTACTTCTAGCAGATACAACAAATACAATTTTGGCCAATACTGACGTTGTAATATGCATCACCTACAGTCACTGAGATTTGGTTAGAAGGTGAATCTGTTTCCCTCATGTAAATTATTTTATTTTCCACCATTTACATGCCAACACTGCACGGAATTGAACAAACCAATTGTAGGGGGAAAAAATTCCTTTATATTATGCATTTTGTTAAAAATACTTCTTGATGACATAAAAATATAGAAATGACGAAAATAAAAAACAATACCCATTTCAAATGAAAACACACCAAAACAATAAACTTATTAACAAAAAGTGAAAAAATAATGTAAGAATGGAGACTTTCGTAGCGTATCGTTGAAATGAAGTCTTCATGGGTGTACTGCAATTGTGTTGTGGAAATGCAATCCACTAGTACACCCGAGAATTTATTTCGAAAAGATAACTATATTCTGGGAAAAATGGCAATGTATTTTATGTAATTTGATTAGTTTTAAATATTGTTTAATGAAATAAAAATGGTAAATTAAGTTAAAATAAAAAATTCATGTTCAACAATTTCTGAAGATAAAAATAGAAATTTTTGATAACGCGGGATTTGAACTCGGGTGGGAAAACTATGAGGTGGACACCTTACTACCTATTTCACACCGAAACAGGATACATTTCAACATGTATGCAGGAGATTAACTGTGATAAAATAATGCTCAATGCAACTCCTTGTGCCTTACCTGTAACAAAAATTATCCAGGAAGTATTTAAACCTTACTACAAACTCCACTAATATACCAGACCTATATTTGTATTACATGCACACTTCCCACTGTAAGCAATTTAACTGTCGATTATCCCACCGTGTCCCTTGATTCACATTAGGTTTATTGAATATGTAACTAATGCACTAAAAAAGTAATTCAAATACCTATCACTTAATAACCTTGTAGCTTTCATTTCTCTAATGTCAGATACTTTAAAACCCCGATTTGATGCAAAATACTTGTCAATATGACAAGAACTTTTTTTGGGAGATTGTTAGACAAAACCACTTTCAGTCATTATTTGTTGTATGAGTATTCTTGAAAGAATGCACTCTTTTACCGATTATGCTAATAAATTATGATAAATCTTAAAAACAATCACAAAATTAATAAAATACCTAGATAGATTTAGACATCACGATTGGATTCTACCAATAGCATTGCGTTTAGTGAATTTAAATTACTTTTATTTTTAAAAATTTTGATTAAATAAAATCAATAAATTAAGCAAATAAATAGGAAAATATCATTATAGTTGTGTGAGTGGTGACTTACCCGGCATACTGATTAAATGTAACCTTCACTAATGTTCAGCCGGATAGCGTCGTAAAAACAAATGTTTCGACAGCTAGCTCTGCTGTCTTCATCAGGTAAGATGTTGTAAGCTAGAAGTCACTGCCTCAACTGACTTAGTAGAAGTCTATTACTTACAAAAAGCAACTTGGCGAAAATTGAACCCTGTCTGCTGACGGTTGATGAGCACCCAATCAGAGGGTGGCAAAACTGGAAAGCAAATGTATATGGAGCTGTACCAGGTAGTTGTATACTGACACTTGTAGAACTGACAAATCCAAGCACAGCAGAAACCTGATGAAAGGTAGACCCCATCTGCTGGCAGTTGCTGGGCTGCCCAATCAGTGTGTGACAGAATTGGAAGGCGAGGTCTGCCAATTGGGTGTGTCAATGTTACAGACTTTTCATGGAGCCGTACCAGTTAACTAGGAACTGTATATTGACACTTGCAAAGTCTGTGCACAGCAGAAGCTAGGTTGATATTGCCGGATATGCTGGCGGTCCACAATGCTGGTAGGCCTGTTCTGAATAGTCATAAGAATTGGCTGGCCTAATCTGCGGTGTAATTTGCATATTTTCTCAATGTTGTGAAGATTTTCCTCGCTCTTTTCAGAGATCTCTAATAGAGGTAGAGTCCGCTGTCCCTATTGATGTTTTTATCATGCAGTCTTATTTCCTCCACCTTGATTATGACCGAGTCCCAGAAGGAGGAGGCTCTGGCCAAAACCACCGTTTTTCGAACTCTATTCAATGCTCTTCATTGAAAGCGTGCTCAGCTCGGACAGCCAAGAACCTACAGTCTTAAGATGTTTCATTTATTTCGGCAGGCTCTCACGATCAGAGATGATGCTCGCTCTCTGTACCAGTGCAGCCAATATGGAGTTGCATTGAGCCAGGTGATGGTAACTGTTTGCTCCCACATAGCATTCAGTGTGGATGGGTATTTAGTGTACACTATGCAAAAGAGTTCCGTCTGGTTTTTGCTTTTTCAAAATGTCCTGTAACGGGAGGCACCCGTCCTTCTCCATTTCTTTCGTTAAGTGTATGTTGGGATGGATCCCATTAAGGTGGTCAAAAAATCCATCCAATGCTTGGATAATGTGTGGGCACACGGTGAAGGTGTCATCAATGTAACGAAAGAAGAAGGTGCATTTGAAGGTAGCACTGTCTAGAGCCTTCTCTTCAAAATCCTCCATGTACAGGTTTGCTACTACCAGAGAGAGTGGAGACCTCATAGCCACTCTGTCGGATTGTTCATAGTACTTCCCTCCATAAATGAAATAGTCAAAGTAACTATGTGGTCAAAGACATATGGCTCAAAATGACAGCATATCATATCAAGCGTCCCCTTTACCAGCACATGGTTGAAGAGAGATACAACATCCAAACTAACCAGGATATCAGAATCTGAAATTGTAAAAGACTGGATGGTCTCCTCAAACTCAGTTGAGTTCTTGACGTGATGGCAGCAGTGACCGACAAAGGGGCTAAGAAGATCTGACAGGTACTCGGCAAGCTGGTAAGTTGGTGCGCCAAAGGTATTTACGATATGTCATAATGGCTCACCCTGCCAATGAATATTGGGCAAACCATTTAGTCTCAGTGGTCTCGTGGCATGTGGCCTATTTCTCTCGGTCATCTCTTCTGGTAGTTTGGCCTTTTTGAAAAGAGCCATTGTCTTCTTCACAACTTTTGCAGTAGGGTCTGCAGCCAATGTTAAGTAAGAAGTGTTATCAAGGAGGCTCATCACCTTTTCATTATATTGCACCATGGAAAGGAGAACAGTTGAGTTACCCTTACCCACTCAACTGTTGTCTCTGTGGTAAAAGTCATTTAGTGATTTACACTCTGCACTCATACTATTCGAGACCTTTCGAGCTCCCAGGAAACAATATTACATCTTCTGCTTCTTTACATGGTAGACCGCCACGATCATAAGGAGGCAGTGAAATAAGGCTGCATGATAACATCATCAATAGTGTGCGAACGAAGACTTTCCCGGCGTGTCGATGCAATGAACTCTTCACAGGTTTGCTGCCGGATAGCGTTTGTGAACGACAAGCTTTCGGCGACAAACTCCGTTGCCATCTTCGGGTCTGATGTCTGCAGCTCTGGTCGCCGCAGCGCTAACATCAGACCCGAAGATGGCGACGGAGTTGGTCGCCGAAAGCTTGTCGTTCACAAACGCTATCCGGCAGCAAACCTGTGAAGAGTTCATTGCATCATCAATAGCGACAGCGGACTCTACCTGAGTGAAGAACAGATGACAATCATTTGAGATATCTGAAAAGAGCGAGGCAAATCTTCACAATATATGAAAATGATGCTGCAGGTTAAGCCAGCCAACGCTTACGACAATTCAGAATGGTCCGACCAGCATCGTGGACCATCAGCATATCCCGCCGTATCGTCCTAGCTTCTGTTGTGCAAACACTTTTCAAGTGTCAGTAGATGGTTCCTAGCTACCCGGTACGGTTCCACGCACAGTCCGTAACGTCGACACACAGGCAGTTGGCAGATTGTGCTTCCAGTTCTGCCATGCTCTGATTGGGCGGTCCTGCAACTGCCAGCAGACATGTTTCAATCTTTGCCAAGCTGCTGTAGTAAGTAACGGACTCTATTAACCCAGACTAGGCGGTGACTTCTAGCTTACAACACCTGAAACTTTCTGCACCTGATGAAGACAGCAGACCCAGCTTTCGAAATATTGTGTTTTTATGACACTATCTGGCTGAACATCCATGAAGCTAACTAACATTGAATCATTATAGTTGTAATTGTATAGTAATAAAGCTTTCAAATAAAAATACTAGATTATATTTGAATTACCTGCATATCCGTTACTAGCCATACATTGCTCAACATTGCACTGTATATTGAAGAAGGATTTAATGCTTAAGACTTACAAGACCGAATTGGTGCAAGAGCTAAAAGGAGGCAAAAACATTTCTTGACTTAATTTTGTGTATGAATTGTGAGAGAGATTCATATATATATATATATATTTTTTTTTTTTGTGACCATGCTCACTTCCTTGTTAATGGACACGTTAACAAGCAGAATTACCATTTTTTGGGGAGACACAAATCCTACATTGCCGCACTAACGCCCAGGCTCAAAGTGACAGTTTTGGCTGCAATATAGTTTTATGCAATCAAATGATTATAAACTTAAAATAATCCAGTAACTAATGGAATGTTGAAGTTACAAGCTCCAGCACGATGGGGCTACTTGTCACACATCCAACAAGTCTACTGAGATGGTAGGTGAACTCTTCCCAGAAGGTTTTATTTCATGAAGGAGTGGCACTAATTGAGCCCCAGAAGTCCAGATGTAACACCCCCCCTCCCCCTATTTTTTCCTGTGCGGATATCTCGAGCAGATTTTATGGAAATTGCCCATCCACTTTGGTTGATCTAAAGGTGAATATTAACGAAGATTTAAAAAATATAGCACCACAAATTTTACGCCAAGTTTTCATTAACCTGTGGATAGGTATGAAAAATGTTGGCAACACAATGGAAATCATCTCAATGGTAAGAATAAAATTTTCTCGGGTAACTAGCTGAGTTAGTCCATCAATCAAACACGAGGTTTTGGCGGTAACAATCTCTGCCGCTATTTTCAATTAAAAGATACTGTGACCACCAAAATGTCATGTTTGATTGATGGACTGACTCGGCTAGTAACACGATAAAATTTTATTCATTTTAATACCAAGAAAACCTCCACTCTTATAATCTCTCATTTTCTTACTTTGAATTTAACAATAAGACCAACTATTTAAGCATTAAAAGCCAATTTAATTTCCTAACCAAATGTGATTTTTTTTTGAGGCACTCTGTAAATTAAATTCAGAAATAGTATCGGAGGCAATTGTAGAAGTAGGTGAATTCTGTTACTTGGGAAGTAAAATTAAAACTGTTGGCCAGAAAAGAAATGATGTTAAAAGCAGAATAACTCTACTGAAAAGAGCCTTTTTGACAAAGAGATATCTTTTAATTTTAAATATTGCTGTAGAACTAATAAAGAACTTTTTAAAACTTTATGTGTGGAAAACAGCACTTTATTTTAGCAAAAGCATGCACTGTAGGAATACCAAAAAGAAGTAAAATTGAAGCATTTTCATGTGGGAGTATAGAAGAATGCTGAAAATTAAGAAGACAGATAAAATATGAAATGAACATGTTTTACAAATGATTGGTGAGAAAATAAGTTTGTGGAAGAGTCTTAGAAAGTGAAGAGACAGGATGGAGGATCACGTTTTAAGACATGTGGGATTGATTAATTCGTTAGAGGAGGGAACATTTGAAGATAAGGACTATAGATGAAGATTAGAATATATGCAGCATATAATTGAGAATGTAGGTGTATGGTTTTGAGTTGAAGAGGTTAGTGCAAGGTAGGAAGATATGGTGGAGTGCATCAAACTAGTCAAAAGACTGATGGAAAAAAAACATTGAATAATTAAGTTTTTATAAAATAAAGGAAATTAATCATTTATTGTAGTTAAGTGGGACTCATTCATTGATAGTGACATTTTGTTTTGTTTTGTATAATAAATTAAATTAAGTGAGCAAAATTAATTTTCTCATTTGGATTTTAATTAAAGGAGATTGATATGTTACGTTATGTTTCCTTCCATACTTCAGAATTTTCATGATGCATTAAAATCGTTTATTTTGTTCACACCACAGTAAAAATCTTGTAAATGTTTTAAAATTTAATTTATTTTTGTTTAGTTCCATGTAGTTTGTACTCTTTAATGGCAGCCAATGTTTGGCATTCTGGGAACACCTATGTATGTTGCCATGCAACGCATGCCAACACAGTTCATGGAGCATTTTGTTATATTAATGACATCATAATAGGTTATATATATTTTTTCAAAAAAATTGGGTGACCAATGTAGTTTTCTTTAGATAATTTCTTTTAAAAAATGCAAGATTCTAAGTAAGAAGGGCTGTCATGCCAATAATAAATATTCAGTTTATATTAGTGTAAATAGACATAAAACATTTCATATGGCAAATATTGAACTATGGGGACTTGGCTAGGTTGAGGAGACAATAACCTACGGAAACTGCTACCTGCTGGGACAATATGTCACCACCAAACAAAGCAGTGAGGTGGATGGTTTTACCTGGTCTGGCACGTAAGAGAACCTTGAGCTAGGTCCCACGGGGTGGCGGTCAACAGGACAGTCACTGCACCTAGCCAGGAAATATGCGCCGCCCCAACATAGCATCACCCATGACGTTTGGTGTGGTCCACCCACGAAATGAGCATAGGGAAATGAAATTTCAGCAATATTATGTGACATCAGGATGCCTAGTCTGCAAGCCTATCAAAGTGAGCATATTACTTAAATTTCGGGATTTTTCTGTTCAACATGTACCTTCAAGACTACAACAGCTGGGCCAAAGTTTACGTGAGTGGTGGAGAAGCTTCTCTCTGGTGTGGGATGGTAATCCAAACATAGCTTCTGGTGTTGAAGTCTGGTACTGCCACTGATTGCAACTTGCATTCCGAGCCGAATGCTGAGGTGACATCCGTAATGCTAACATGAGCATTACCTGGTTGATCTTGACTGCAGCTGACTTGTGAATCACAGGTCTCACATTCCGTGGGTTGACCTTCGATCATAGCCAGCTTCATACACAGCTGCTAATAATAAAGTGTTACATCACCAAATCCAGTGTTTGTGCATTCCATGAAATAGATAGCGACCCATTAGTGTGCTTCAAGTAAGAGGCCTCTATTCTGACTTTCTAAATAAAACCCCACTGAGCTAACGGCATAATTTTCCAGAACAGTATGATTTGTTAGAAAAGCACTTTGCTTTTCAAGACTATGTTGGTACATTCTCATACAAATTCGAATGGCATACTTGTACCATTCGTGGTGCCCAAGATTAACTTCATTTTAAAGTGACAGCATCACTGAAAACAGTGTCTGAGGTCATCATTATTTGTTTTGTGCATTGCTTTTGCTTGTCATTCTTTCAGATGTATTAATTATTTGAGTTTAATTTCAAAGTAAATTTCATTTGCTTGTTTGTTGATAACGACTAATTGTACTTCTGAGCTTTGCTTTGTTATTTTATTTCACCCATGTATTAACATTAATGGTAAATTCACCTAGAAATGTAATTGAAGCTAAATAAATGTCACATTGTGACTATTTTTCATGTACTCCCAATGGCAGCAAGATTCTTGCTAAATTCATATTTGCATCCCCTCTTAAAATTAAAATCTCCTTTGTTAATTATCAATTATTAAATGATAAACCATAAATTATCTGTTCCACAAGGAGAAACCCCTACAACAACATGTTGATAATTTCCACTGTATCTAACAGCAGTCAGCAGAGTTGTTTGGGATACTGTTAAGAGGAAGCTCCACAAATTTTCTCCATTGTGTCTTGGTAATGTTTGGTGAGACTGAAGTATATTTTAAAGGTAATAAAGGTTTAAAAGTAAAAGCGAAGTAAAATTCTTCTTAAGCTATCTCATTTTAAATGACTATCTTCACAGTTGATAAAATTACTTACACTAGTGGGGAGTATAACTACTTGGCGACCATTTAACCTCCTATTTCCAAGTTTATAAAAACTAAAATATCATTCTGGACTAGTTAACTTGTGCCGGTACCATCTTATACTTGAAAGTATTAACTGACTGCTACAAGACGGGTCTAAAGTATCCACACTACAAATTATGTAACAATGTTACAGGATAAAACAAGGGATGGGGGAGAAATTAAGAATAACAATAAAAATGACAAAAAAGGGAAAAAAGAATATCAAAAGGGTGAATAACAGTAGACACCAAAACATATATAATAAATATGGACCAGTGGTATGTAGAACGAACCAGGCTTAGATGCAAGGATTCAGAAGATCTCTAAAAGAAGGCATGATGGACAGGGATCCTGATTATGATGAATTTCATGATAATCTATGCAAAGGCCTTAAAATAACGAGGCCACGACATAAAGATGTATAAATCATGTTCCTTTTTGGCTACAGAATCTTAAAAAGAGGGTGGCTTACGTATTTCCAGCAGAAACAAGTGACGTTACGGAAAAAATCGGAACCTTCTTCCCAATCCGTGTTCAGTCAATCAGTGACTTAAGAAAGCAACGAATACACATTTAATGACAGAACTTACCTACTGATTTATTTATTTATTTAGCTTATAGCCATTGCACAAAAAATAATACAATTTAACGTTAAATTATAATTAAAATTCAAAATTAACATGGTGTAGCCAATCTAGAGCTTCATTTGATATATTAATAAAAGCTGTCGGTGATCCCCTGAAGGCACGAAGTGGGCAATCAAATGTCACGTGACGGATGGTTTGTTTCTTCTCACCACAGTCCCATCTCGGTGAATCACTCATTCCCCATGTGTACAAAGATGAAGCAGATCTGCCATGGCCAGACCTAACTCTGTTGAGAGCTTCCCAGGACTTGCGAAGAAGGTCTAGTCCCTTTAGTGCCTGTTGACTGTCAAACAGGGAGAGAGATTCTGGTGGGGCTGCGGCTATCCACTCCAATTTCCAAGCTTGGATATCTTGATTTAAGTATCTGAAACTGATTATCCATGTCATCATGGATGGGCAGATCCAAGTTATGACAGATCTTATTATATTGGGCAATTATGTGATTGTGTCGTCTTATTGTAGGCGGTTCGATGTTACACAAAACAGGTAGACAGTACAGTGGAGTAGTCTTGATATATCTGCTAACTATCCGCATTGTCTGGCTCAAAACTGTGTCGATCTTCTTGACATGGGTGCTATTTATCCAGACAGATGAGCAATACACAGCTCAGTGCTGATGTGTGAAGTGTGGAGGTGGATGCTCCCCAGGAAGTGCCAGTTAATTTCTGCAGAATATTATTTCTGGCTCTTAGTTTTGCTGCAAGTTTGTTTAAATGTTTATTGTATGAGAAGGTGCGATCCATTACGACTCCCAAATACTTGGGGAAGGGGTTGTGTCGGAGGGGAGTGCCATCAAGAAGAACATCAAGTGAGAGATTTGCCACCCGATTGTTAAGATGGAAGACACTAGTTTTCATCTTGCTGGAACTGGGTACGAGACACCATTTCCTAAAATAGTTGCTCAGGGTTTTGAGGTCTGCTGTTAAACTATTTTCAATTTGCTGAAAATGTTATCACACTGTTGTACTACTGCCAGATCGTCAGCATAAGAGAACTGTCTGGATTCTGTTTGAGGAATGTCAGAAATATATACATTAAATAGAAGTGGGGCAAGAACTGAGCCTTGAGGCAGACCATTATTCACTCTTCTTACTTTGTTTATCTTATTGTCTGGTATTGCATGGTATTGATCAGACAAATGATTTTTTTGCACTTTAAAATGTTCAGCAGTTTGTATACCACACCCTCTCGCCACACTGTATCTTAGGCTGTGGTAAAGTCAACAAATACAGCACCAGTCTTCAATCGTCTCTCGAATCCTGCTTCTATGTATGTTGCCAAGGCCAGGACCTGATCCTCGCAGTTTCTTGTAGGTCTACAACTTGCCCGTTCAACTGGGAAGTTTGCAAAAATAATTGGACTGATTCTATTGTAGACAATCCTTTCAAATAACTTGTATGTAGTACTTAGCAGTGAAATAGGTCTAAAATTCTCTGGAACTTCAGGGTTTTTTCCAGGCTTCAGAATGGCTATGATCTTTGCCCATTTAAACTCCGCAGAAATGACACTTGTCTGTTGTATTTTAGTAAATAAGTGGGCTAACTATTTTTTGGTATGTTTTCCACAGTGTGTAAGGAACTCTGGGTGAACTTTGTCAAAACCTGGAGCCTTCCCATTCTTCATTTGTTTGATGGCCTTTCCCACTTCTTTATCGGTAACAGGGGATAAGAAGTTTGTAGGGGCACAGTACAATCTTTTTAAATGGAACAATTGTTTTTTCACTTTCCGAGTATAATCTTTAATGGCGCTCACTCTAGACATGTTGGCAAGTTGGGGTGTAACGTAGACTAGCCTCCTCGTGGTACACCCTGGGCAACATGCTGGCACGGCTAAATAGTTTACACAGTCGGCCTGCCAGACAATCCTGTAGGATCTCCTGGCAATCAGAGCACAGTAATCCTCATGTCACCTACTGATTGCAATTAATTTATAATCTCTTGCCAAACAAAAATTGAAGTTAACCGTGTTCATTATTACTGATACAGAATCTACCATCTCAGCCTCCCCCCTCCATAGTAACTGCAAAATACAATGTCCCAGATGTAATCCATTACAATAAATTTTTGAATTCTTATTAAATCGTGGCACTATACAGAAAACAAAAACAGTACTGCTGAATGACAGAACTGACCCACTGATAACAATTAATTTTGAATGCAAGTTCACAATGTAGTGGATAAACAACGTGCTTTCACTGTTTATTAAAATCTCTGACTAACACTGTAACTACAAGATAACTATCAACCAAGTTCACAGATAATACACTACAGTTCTTAATCTCCAACATCTTCCCAACCCTGGTCAATCTCCAGGGGGATGAACAGCTGGCAGATCTAGTGATCAAGTCTCCCTTCTGAAGTAGACAGGATAGCCGTTCGTATAATCCAGTCTCTTCTGGTCTATAGCTCGTGCATTTTTGCCTTCTTTAATGTGATGTGGCCTCACATCTATTGAAGGATAGCATCTCCTAATTTGAAGTCTGCTGGCTTCTTTCTATGATATCCCATTTTGTGGAAACGTTGAAACAGCAACAAGAATTCCTTACCGTAGCATTTCCAAAAGTGATCTGCCAACAGCATCAGGGGTTTGGTGTTAAGTGCAGCTTCGATCCTGGTCAGTACAGTCTGCAATTTTTCTATGTCCATCATGGAGCATCCAAGCACCTTCCATAGGCATCGTTTAGTGCAGCCAACAATTCGCTCCCACAATCCTCCCCACCAAGCCGCAAGTGGTGCAATAAATGTTTACATGGTTCTTTGCTGGGCGAGATGCTGATAAGTTTTCTTTGACCATACATCCTCCAGTTCCTTATTTGCGAAATGAAAGGCGAGAGCATTGTCCCTGTAAATCACATGTGGTATGCCACACATGGCAATGAATCTCTCCAGAGCTTATAGAAATCTTTCAGTGCTCATGTCAAGTCGTGGCAATGTAATTATCTTCACAGGAGCAAGTCAATTTTGATACAAACCAGCTGAACTGAGATGCTAAACAAAGTGGATCATAAAGTGTGGCAATGGTCTGCAGAATGTTTCTCTTCATTATGGGCAACTGGATTTTTCTCTTGGGGAAAGTGAGCTCGTAGTACAGTGAGACTGCTTCTACTTCGTTTGGAGCACCTGTGACAAAATCATCGACATTTGTGCTCTTGTCCCAACGAGATGCAGAGTGAGAAAACGTCTCTAGTGACTTTACGAAGTGTAGCGGCAAGCAAGAAGGGACTGCAAGTGAAGTCAAAAGCAAGTTTCCGGAAACAGTATGTTGTTATATCACGAGTATTTTCCTGGTGGTCATCGTAATCAATCACTCGATACCAGAAAACCTTGTTAAGTCCCTATCTCTTTTGTCGAGAATGAGCTACATGAATGCTTCACTGCCATCTCCATTAACAGATACAGGATACAATCTGAATCTGAATAGAACAGACTAGGTTTGTGTGTTAATTTTTGGTCCCATCATTGAGTGAAGGTGAGTTAGTTTCATGCGAAGACCCATCAAAGACAATTCTCCACTTGATGCTTCCATGTTTTTCTCTTTTCACAAAATGATGGGGTAAGACGTCACATCCTTCTTCCTTAGATTCCGTTACTTCCATGTAACCATTCCTAATGTAGTTCAGCATCTGCATGTAGAAAACAACTTTCACACCTTCATATTTATGAAGCCGCCTTTGCAGTGAATGAAATTATCTTTTGGCTGTCTGGTATGTCCATGTCAGGTTTCTCTGGGAGCGAGACTTCGATCATCGATCTTTCTTGATTTGGTGTGATTCCTACGATGTCCAAAACCCAAAAATGACACATCATTGTCTGCTAATGTGAACTCATTTAGATGTATGTGGCTCACCATGACTTTGTTTACTGCACTGCCAGATTTGTTGCTACTTAAAATGCAGCTGAATTCTTATGGGAGGAGCACAGTGGAGCTTGACAGACAAGTTGGGGAATCGTCTTTCATAACCTTCTAGTAGTGGTCTCCACTGGTAAGATGTCAATTTGGAGGTCTTCTCCATCTTGTGGAGCTGCTGGATGTGACGAATACGTATTTCCACTTTCAAAACCAGTGATATCCACTGTCGCATTAGTACACATCCCTCTAATCCTGAAGTGGACAAGTTTGCGACTCCTTGGTGCCAACTGTGTTGATTCAAAACCAGTAATGGATAGTTCCTTGTGACCGATAACATCTAGCTTGAACTGCTCTACCAATTTCGTGCTGATGAAAGTCGATCGACTTATGACGTCAAATAGTGAGTATACATGAGTAAAGTCCTGTTGGGCTGGCCACACAAACATATGCAGTCTGAAGGTATGTGAACTGAGGTAATTCAATGTCGATTTGCCCACTGTTACCCACTGACCGCCATTACATGATGCAGCTTCTTACACTTAGCACAAGTCACTTTATTCTTTCTGCTCAAACTTTCATACTATGTCCTCGACTAAGACACAAGAAGCATCTCCGTGTAGACTTCAGTTCCTGCAGTCATTCATTTACGTTAGAGATTTTTGTGCAATCTTGCACACAGTGCCCTTGAGATTCACAGAAAATACAAAATGGTGATACTTTCTTCGGCCTTCTTCCTCCCCTGCTCTGTTTCATGTCTAGTCGAAGGGCAGCTGTTGTGGAAGGAAACATTCCTAATCTGTAGTCTCCGCTTATTTTTAGAGTTTTTATGGCAACCTCTATCTCATCATTCAGAAATTACATCAGCCGTGTGATGTTGCGTTTGGGAACCCTTGTCTCCTGGAGCAGATAATCCAGCGTTAAACAATGTCCACAGGGAAAGCTTGTAAAATCTTTGGAGCTAACATTCTCCCATAGTCGTCAACCTTTTCTCCCAAGGCCCACAAGACTCGAGTTCCTCGATTACATTCAATGTATTGTTGCGATAAAATATGCTTGGTTGCATGGGCTTGCAATTGGGTATGCAGTAATGTGCTACTGATTGTTAGGCTTTCAGGTTCTAATATGACCAGAAATTATAAAATGGTTCGCTTTAAAGTTCACTCTGGTTTTACTTACACAACACATACAAATTTCCCATTTTATTTACTTTGACCATGGATAAGGCATATAGTACATCATCTGAGAAGGTTGCAGATTCTGACCACGCTTCAGTCCGGCATCATTACAAACTCTGTTCTGACCACTAATTCCCAACGACTTTCAATTCTCCACAAAACAAACACTTTTCTAAAATACTGAAAGGACAGCATCAAGTTTCTTTCTGCCCACTTAATACTTAATCGATGGGAAGCATGGCTAGCATTACTCTTACACATGCTGCGCTATCACTATGACTGCATCTCTTGTGACCGCCAGCTTCCGACTACTTACAACAATCACTTTAATACTTCTACACTATGTGCTTCTGCGCTCAACAATGTTTCATGGAACAACTGAGCCTTTACAAATAATTAAACCTACTTATTTGTCTGACTATCTTATAGTTCCAAAATATTTTATTAATTCTCAATATTATCCAAATACATTAAATTTATGACTGCCTATCCACTTGTTCTGCACGTTGCTGACCTAATACTGTCTTGCCGCAGAATGTTACATTCTATGATTCAGGGGATGCATGAGCTCTTCCTGGTAGTATAGATGCGCTTGTATAATACAATTCTTGTTCCTACAACACAAAACACGAATCCTTTTTGTTTCCTCAGAGGCATCAATGATTACTGACATACCTTTGATTATGTTCTTAGGCTCACCTTCTAAGCAGCCGTGCATGAAAACATTCTGTAGAGACAGACAGGTTGTTATCTACAGAAGATTGTAATTGTTCCCAGAACCTTAACCACTTCTCTACATTGCCAAAGAATGGCTCCAATCAAATGGCCTGACACTGTGAGTAATTGATGTTGCTGTCACAGGTTGAACTGGAGCAAGTGTCTCAGATACAGCTGGTGAAATGTTCAGTTCTTCAATCTTTCGCTTAGCCTTGACAATTGCTCTCTTAGCGATGTGCACATACTCTTCAAATTTTAGGACTCCTCGTAGTATTGATTGTAGAATAGAAAGTCATGTATTTGGCATCTGGTCTCATAATGATAGCCGAAGTCTTGTCAAATTATATTCGTAGTCACTACCTGACTCCCATCTATACCTTAGGCAAAAAGCAATTTCCCAGATGTAATCGATTCTACTTAAATTTTCTACTTTAATTAAAAAATGTCAATGTAAATTAAAGCAGAATACAGTGCGGCAATATAGATTATTCTTACATGTGCAAAAGCCTCAACAATCTGTTCCATTTCTAACAAACAAATTTATCACTAGGAAATACTGCTCAATAATATACACCAGAATGTTTAGTAACAGACAAATTTTGTATATAAAAAATTTATGACATATCATTTGCATCCGAAAAATCATCTTAAAATGTAAACAAGCAGATAAGGAATTCTCAGATTTGTATGCAGAAAATACAACAGCAAAAAAACTAGATTTAAAATTCAGCAAAATACCTTGTATGCTCATTTGAACGACTTGTTTCCACTGTAACATTTGCAGAGATGTCTTGATTGTTAATACTGTCTATTCCTTGCCCATCACAGCCTTGTCGAACTTCACTTGCTGAAGGAATTACATCTGGGGCTTCCATCCTATGAGCACCTGAAACCTGTATATTTAAGAATTTAGCATTGTCAATTAACACACATACTGAATTTAATTTTCTATACATTACACAAACATGAAGCCAAATGTAATGGCTGATAAGAAGTTTCCCACAGGTCACCCCAACAGAAGAACTATAGGTAAGAGTTGTGAAGTCAGTATATTCCCAAACATACACAACCAATTACATTATAATGAAAGCAGGTGTCTTAGAAAAATACTAATAATAATTTAGCCCCTTTCTTGGGTTCTGTTCACATTTATTATAGATATATGAAGGTGTATGATCAACCAGGTAATGGATTCATAATCTGCTGGCAAGGCCTGGTACTGATGGCTAACCGTGGATCACAAGGGAGCATAAAGCTAAAAAAACTCACAAGGACTTCCAAGGAAATTACCATCTCTCAACTAATCGGATGCATGCTTCCTCATGTTGCTGTTTATTTAATTATTTATTACTCTTCTTCCATTAATCCCTGCTGAGCAAGGACCATTGGGTTGCCATTGTTAATATGTTCACCAGTCGGCCGTCTATGTGTACATATGTGACGGCGCCTGGTGCTTCACCTTCTGCACATTTAAGGCTGTTGTAGGCCGAAATATTGCACTTCTCTTGTGTTTGTTTTTTGTTTGTCCTCCCAGCCGCCTTCATCTGTGGTAAGTGTTGGGTCATATTTCCCTATCCTTCCTTAATTTTATATATATATATATATAATAACAATGAAAAAAAGACGCTAAGTAGCGGAAAGGAATCAAATTAGGATAGGGAAATGAGCCACCACTTACCTTTAGATGATGGATGTGGGGCGCGAACACACAGAAAAGACACAAACACAAATAACAAAGAAATTTTCGGGAAAAAAACCCTTCGTCAACGAGAGAACATTATGAGAGGTGGGTGCAGCTGGAGATTGCCTCACAGAAAGATCATATATATATATATATATATATGGATTACTATTATTATTATAATTATTAGGTTTTTATGGCCTCATTGGACCACTTTAGACATCCATTTTCTGGTCATCTTCTTAGGCATGAGCATGTGCCATTCTTTCCGAATTGCCCACTATCTTTTCATTCATTGTGATATCTCTTTCCCCATCTGTAAATACCCTCTTCATTGTGTGTCATTTGTCTATTTTTGGTTTAAAACATATTTTCATGTCTTTGAATTTTTTTGAGTTTTTCTGTTTTGTTCTGCAGATCATCCAGGGTTATTTCTAGTTTTTTCCGTATCTTCTCTAACTTCCTTGATCCATCCTGCCTGTTGCTTTAACTTCCAAAGTTTTTCTATTATCCTTCCTGTTAATCTGGTTTCTCATGATGTGACCAAGGAAAGAAATTATCTTCTTACGTATAGTATCCGTGATGGGCTCCAGTTCCGTGTACGCCACCTCAATTGACACTATCCGTTTCACTTCTGTATACTACCTCTGGCTGAACCTCCGTCTTGTGTTTCAATTTTGTTTTGATTGTTAGAGATTTTTTGTTGCGTGTAGACCTCATTAGGTTTTTAGCTTTTATTATTTTGTTAGTTCTTTCTTGCCAGGCAGGTTTTTCATTCAAGTTGTGAGTTATAACTTCACCCAGCTATTTTAATTGTTCTACTATTTTTACTTTTCTCTTGTCTACTGTTACGTGGTTATTACTGGAGGGGTCTGTAATATAATTTCAGTTTTTTTCAGAAGATATCTGGAGTCCTATTTTATGTTCTATATTTTGTAGACTAATTATTTGATTCCTGGCTTCTTGTATGTTATTAGCTAGTAATGTTAAATCATCTGTGAACCTCAAATATAATTTAAGTTTATTTGATTGTTGTTGGTTTCAATTTTTATGATTTTAGGATTTTCCTTGTACCATTTTCTCACCACATATTCCAACACACAGTTGAAGAGCAGTGGTGATAGACCATCTCTCTGTCTTAGCCAATATATATATATATATATATATATATACAAGACTATCAGAGTACCCGGCATTGCCCGATATAATCGGGATTGATTTACCCATAGACTATTTTTACATTTCCAATGTGAAACGTGTACCAAGTTTTATTAATTAGGCATCAGCCTTTTCCAGAAGTAAACTAAACATCAATAAACCCAAACAATTCCCAGAAAAGGGTGAATTGGATGCTGTGATACTTAATGTCAGTTTTCATTTTGGTCCAGACTGCATTTCAACCTAATCACAATATGTGTTAAAGTTTCTGCTAGAAAATCAACACTTGTACCAACCGCACATTAGTACAAACCACATACATAAATATGTATCTGGATTGTATCTGTTAGTTCCGGCACCACGCGAAACATATATATTTTTAATGGGTCTTAGGGTCCAAGTTAAAATCTGATATACATGTTAAGACATTAGGAAACATTTATTTTATGAATATTCTGGCAAATTTTAAAATTAGCTCTACTGATTTTGACGGTATTTAAGGCTTTGGCTTTCTATGAAGAACATTTGAAATTAAAAATGGTGGGGGTTAAGGTTGAAGAGATTGGGCTTTTGTAAACCAAATGTAGACAGTATTCTTATGTTTGATTTAAAGTTTACATGTGCAAGTTTCCATCGATATCAGATAATAACTGTGGGTATGTATAAAGAACATTGGAGAAAAATAAGGGGAAGTGAGAGAGTAGTTTGGGTTTTGCAAAACTAATAAGGACAGTATTTTTCTCTTTGTTTTAAAGTCTATGTGTGCAAAGATCCTTTAAAATCTGATAGAAACTGTATATTTGTATAAAGAATATGACAAAAATTAAGGGGGTGGAGAGGGGTTGGGTTTCTGTAAAGGAAATATAGACTATTTTTCTATTTTTTTAAAAAAGTTTACTGGTGTAAACTTCCTCCAAAATCAGAAAGAAATACAGGGCGTTCGCCGGAAAACGCTACCCTCCCAGTCTGTTGCCGTCGGCAACTTGCTCGGTCAGTGAAGCCAGCAGTTTCCGCCACACGGCACCGTGAATCACCGCACTGTTTAACACCTCTGCTGCCCCAACAGTGCAGTGCAGTGGCCCTTACATTGTTAAGAACGGTTTCTTTGCATTGTAGATAGTTTGTGACTTCAGTCTCTTATTAATCAGTGCTGTGAATAAACGTTTCTTTGCGGTTTGGCTGGTTTGGGGCTTCATACTCTTATTAATCTGTACCGTGTTTGAGTGTGAGTAAAATTATGGTACGTTACAGTTTGCAACAAAGAATATTTCTCTACGATACATATGTGAAGAAGAAGTCGTTTAAAAAGTGTCGCAGTAAATTTCGTCGCGAATTTCCTGGCGCTTTACTGCCAGCTAAATCAACAATTCTGAGTCTGGTTAAAAAAGTAAGAGAAACGGGTTCATTTTTTAACAAAAAGAGACTGTCGGTCAACCGTATTCTCACAGAGGAGAAAATTGACGATATCGCTTTTCGACTAGAACAGTCACCCAAAAAATCATTAAGTCAGTTAGGGCAGCGTGTGTCTCGAAATATGTTCAGAAGATGTGAAATGTGCATTACACAAGAGGGTCAACACTTCCGGCATCTTTTATAAGGTAAGCTAATGAATTACGTCACATTTAAATGCTTAGCACACAAGTTTATGAAGCGTAATTATTATGAAATAGTCCGCGGCCGACGGTCGAACAATGCCGGAAACTGACCGCTCGCTCGCCGGGAGCAGTTTCTTCCTTGTAGCGCTAACAGTGGGTTGCGTTTCCCGGCGAACGCCCTGTAGTAGCTTTATATGAAGAACATTGACAACAATTAAGGGGGTGAAAAGAGCAAGAGAGATTGGGTTTTTGTAAAACTAATGCGGACAATATTTTTTCTTTGTTTTAAAGTAGATGTGAGCAAAGTTCCATCGAAATCTGATAAAAATGTAAGTTTGTTTAAAAATTAAGGGGTGGAGCTAAAGGTTGGATTTTTTTGGGTCAGAAACCTCCATGATAAAATAAATACATGTGCAAACTTCCATGGTGATCGGTCAAACGGTGTAGACTGTAGCTTTGTATAAAGAGCATTGACAAAAATTAAGGAGGTGGAAAGGGGAAGAGGGGTTGGATTTTTGCAAATCAACCAACTTCACTATTCATTGTATTTTATTTGTAAAATTTGTGCGCAGATTATCTAGTAAACAATAATGAAAACAATATAGAACATGTCAGATTCCTTAAATAATGAACACTGGTCAGCAAGTTAACACAAGATTTAATTCCTTTTTAAATATATTTCTAAAACGTTGGAATAGAGTTTTTCCCGGCATACAGATGACAAAAATTCTTCTCAGTTGTTCTGCCGAATCAGTTTTTCCATGTGTGAAGTTTCGACAACAGCCTCAGGTGAAAAGGTTGAAGTTGAAACTGCAACAGCATGTCACCCACTGTGCATGCCTCACGATTTAGGCTCATATAAGCAGTCCCTGGCTGACAAATGCATGCAAAGCTGCTTTCACATTGGCTGGCATGGGAATTGCTTTCCCATTGGACAGTGCTGAAGACACTCTCCCATTGGTGGCACGTAATGGACAGTTGCCTCTCAGCATGTCCATCACTTAAAGACTGCAAGCTGCATGTTTCTGGGATTATGTAATCAGAAAAATTGTTGGAGATTGAGCACAAATAACATTAACAGAGACGGTGTTCTCTTTTTCAGTGAAGCATGGAAGCCTGCCATCCAAGATCTGCAACATCAGCGTGATAGATGTGCATACTGGAAGAGAGCCGAGACACTACTGTCCGTTACGGGCCTTGTATGAGGCCAGACGAGGTGGCGGCCAATGAGAGAGCAACTTCTGTGCCAGCCAATAGGAGAGCGGTTCCTACGCTGGCCCTTGGGAGAGTGACCCTTGCACCGGCCAATTGGAGAGCAGTCCTAGCGCTGGCCAATGGGAGAGCAGTTCTTGTGCCAGTCAATGGGAGATCAGTTCTTGTGCCGGCCAGTGGGAGAGCAGCTACCACGTTGGCCAATGATCCCATAGCAGCTCCAGCAGCCAGCCATGGGGTATTCATACGAGTTGAAATCATGAGGTAGGAACATTCAGTGACTTGCTGCTGCTGTGTCAACTTCATCCTTTTCTCCTGATGAAGACAACTGAGGCTGTTGTCGAAATGACGCACTTGGATAAACTAATCCTGCCGAACACCTGAGAAGAATTTTTGTCATATTTCTAACACTTTTTAAGGACTTTTTTTTTTTTTAAATTGTTAACAACTTGCCAAACAATGAACTTGGTAAGGAATGGATTTACAAAGGTTATAAGAGTATCTAGTAAAATGAAAAGAGATCATTACATAAAAGTAAGAGAATCAGTTAATTACAGAATTCATCCTGTAAAGTCTATTCTAAATACTAAGAAATGAAATCAGAAAGGCTAGGAACACACGTAACAGAAAAAAATTGTAGAAACTTCCACTAACAAAATGAAAACTATATTGAATATAGTAAAATATGAAGCCGGAAAATCACTCAAAAGACATAGAAAAAATGGATTTCGCATAGTGAAGTAGGGGAATCTGGTAAAATATTAGCTTGTTCCCATGATTTCATTCATAATTATCAAGAATTTTGAAGCTTTTATGTTTTTGGACAGAATTTTAAATATTCCCAGCATAAAAAGTAGCCTATGTTATTCCCTGCAAAATCAGCAATCCACCAGAGAAAGTCCCATAAAAATCAATTAATATACTAAATATGCACTTAATTATTTGTATTTGTTAATAAATTAGTTGTATTCTAAAATATTATAATTCATGCAATAACATTCTAGAACATTTTAGTACATTCTAGAAAATTTAAAACACTTTGGTCGAAATATGAAAATGCCCTAGGTCGACCACTTTTAATCACCATAGCTCCTGAATCCCCACATCTTCTGACATGCCATCATTGAGAGGTTACTACAATCATAAACACCAATGGCCTGCGGTAGTCAGTTGTGGCTGCAAAGTGAAATAATTATTATTTATTTTATGCGAATAGACCTGTACAGATCACGTAGTCATTTTCTGTCCGAGTTTCTTTTGCCATTCCAGTATTCTCGCATCCGTTTACTGAAGGCAAGTTTTCTCTCTTCTGTCCATGTTGTGCCGGTCTTCTTGGCTTTTATTTCTGGCATCACTACCCAGTCGTGTATTTTTTGTCTGAAGATTTTACGATCTAGGATTTCCGAACTCTTGATTTTGATTTTGGCATTTTTAATGGTTGCATGAGTTTGAATATCTGCTTAGTTAATCTATGATCTGGCATCCTGTAGATGTGACCGTAGAATTTTAGTCTGCGTTTTCTGAAGTCGTTGGCTATGTTTGAGTGGGACTCTACTGTTTTGTTTGACTTCAGTCTGTAGCCTTCTTCAGTTTTGGTTGGTCCAATAATTTTCCTGATTATTGTTCGTTCTACTTTTTGGATGTTCTCGATATCCCTCTTAGAGTTTAGTGTGAGTGTTTCTGTGGCGTATAGAGCATTGGGTTTAACAACTGTATTGTATTTATAAACGTTTCTCGGGAGACAAACCGAGTGATGTTGTTATTAATGCACAATATTTCGGCGACTTCATTCTCCATCGCCATCTTCAGGTGCAGTTGCAAGTATTGAAGTCTGCCTTGAAGTCAGCCTTGAGCGTGTTGTTTACAAACAACACGCTCAAGGCTGACGTGATTCTGTGCGAGGATCCTTCCTGTTTTTATAAGTCTATGACCTTTCCGGAAACGTATCCGACAAGACTAACTAAAGAATTTTATTTGCAGATGAAACTAATCAGACAGAAACATAAAAACTCCTAAACAGTAATATAGAATTTAATGCAACTGAAGAACATAGGGATATGCGAAACAAGGGGCTATTTATTGTGCAAAATTAATGTTTTTTAGCTTATCAGTGGCGAATGTTGTGGTGTAGCATTACACTTTTTTGTCCACAGCTTCTCGGTGACAAAGCACGCCAAGACAGAGTGATGACCCCATACACCCAAATATCTGACTTTGGAAGAGTTTGGATAATTGGCCTGTTTGAAAGGGTGCATAATTTTGTGAAATCTCCCGAAGGACTGGTCGTAGTGTGTGTTACACAGAGGACTCAAGAATGCTTTTAATGCTCGTAGGGCTGTCACTAATTGACACAGGACAACAAAACCTGAAGATTAATAAATTGTCTGGACGATTGTTGCTAGCAGATGGGCAACTACAGTCCAGATCTAAGCAATGATTACAGAGAGAGTCACCCACACAAAATTGTAAACCAATTGTTTGAAGCTGGGTTACACTCTCCAATCCCTATGTGGTGTGATCCATTAACCACCATTTCCCTGCCAGAAACATCTAACTCGGTGTACTGCACAATACAACCAGACATGTGAATGGTATACAGCTGGGTACAATGACAACCCTAATTCTGTCTGTGGCAAAGTGGTAACCAAGAACATGCATGCAGGTGTAGTGGAGAAAGGGCTCCCCAACTGTGAATTCAAAATGTCACACAGGTCCAACACCAGGTTATGTGGTCAGGGGGGCAATCAGTTATGATAGCAGGACAGAGTTGGTTGGTGTTGAAGGCACGACAGTCTGCCAGTATGTGGATATCCTTCATGTCCAACTGCCAACAGATGGTGTCTACTTTTCACTTCACTCGACCGAGATGCTATTGGTCAAAATGTCTTCTGCTAAGCCAGTCTATGTGGTGACATCCAACAACTGAAGCTATCCAACACCTGATGAAGACAGCAGAGCCAGCTGTCGAAACGTTGTGTTTAGACGACACCATCCGGCTGAACACCAGAAAAGTTTATATTTGGTCTGCTCTATTTTAATTTATAATTTGTTTTGGGTATGACCCTTATATATCGACAAAGTTTCCTAAAATATCAGCACTTTCATCTGGGCGTAACATTTATCTTTACCAGTGTATAGGGTTTAAAACAAAAAATTATGCAAATTGGGATTTACATACAAACTATAAAAATAACAATCTTGGAAACAAAGTGTATAAAGTTCCTTGGTATTCAAGTAGATGAGAAACGCAGCTGGCAAGAACGTATCACATTACCAATGAAAACTTTCAGTGCCAGTTTTGCAATAAGAACACTTTTTCTGGCAGCGGATCTGAAATTATTTAAACAGGTGTACTACTCACATTTTCATTCAGTTATATTACATGGCATAATATTTTGATGAAACTTTTACAAAGGAAAAAATTCTCTTAGCACAGAAGAGAGGTTTAGGATGCTGTGTAGGGTAAAACCAACAAAATTCTTAAAAAAACTCAATACTCTGACAATGACTTTTCAGTGCATATATTTTCTCAAGTGTTTTGTCGAAGAACACTTGTCGACATCAAATTCAGAGGTACACAATACTGCAAGAAAGAAAATAATAACTTGTACAGAACAAAAACATTACTGTCATTAGTATAGAAAGGAGATGATGATTCATGGACACATCCTAAAAGTATCAAACATTCTGTGGAGAATAAAGATGTTTTTTAAAGAAAAAGTGAGGGATTATGCTACTGAAAACTTCTTCAGCACCGTTCAAGAATTTGTACAAAAGAATTAATTGAATCTAATATGCCTTTTCAAAATTCAGCTAGAAAAATAGATGTTAATTTTTATTCTCTTTTTGTTTATAACATAATAGTTTTTTCTATTATGATTATTATTAATCTTGTCTGTATATATATTAACCACGAAGTGTTCTACATCCTAGACACCCTTCCTCAATAGGGATCTACCGAACAAGAGAAATAAAAAGGCCACATCTGCTCACTAGCATCAATGTTCGTAGTATGTTTAATGTTGTTTTTAATACACCAGCAGGTCAGTGTTAACTTGATTTTTATAAAACTTAAATCAAAGTGATAGGAGATGTATTACGCCTAAAGCTCACAATTTTTTTGTTAAGAAAATACAGTTTTAATTAATAAAATGGTAGAAAATATCAGAAGAAAGTTAAAGTGTTCAAAAACTACAACAGAGATTATGAAGACAGCTTTACTCAACAGTTACCGAGATTAACAAATTAACAAACATGAAAGTTGATGAAAATACATATGACTTAAAAGAAGAGGTTATAATAGTCAATAAACTGCTTAGTAAATTTTAGCTTCAGTATGGTCAGTCAATATGGAACTTTGAAGTCATTCATTTAGGATAGTTAATAATTGCACATTAATGCTTGAATTTATCAATTTTACTAAAGTGTCTCACACAGAAACATTATAACAAGAAAAATAGTTTAAAAAAAATATTATTATTATTTTACTATATTTCCAGTAAAAGTAATATTTTTTGGAGGCATTAATACATTCAATAATTTCATGATGACAAAATACAAATAGGGATAAAACGATACCAGTAAATACAAGTACTTACTCGATACATTCCTTCCGATGCCGAGTACTTTTGGTATCGATACTTTAAAAATAAATATCAAGTAGGTATCGGTCAAAAGTACTCGTATCGGTGTGTATACCAATATCACGAATATCATGATTTCATTTAACACGTTAATTGATGAATTAAACGCTCATCTACACTGTAAAGAATATTTTTTGGTTGTCATTTTTGCATTTTTTTCAACACATTCTTTTTTCTAAGTTTGTATTGTTGGCAAACTTGTTTGCCTATGCCCGGCCGAAAGAAAAAAAGAAAACTCTGCCGAAAAATACAGATCAATAATGGAGTTCCTGAGGGATGTACTAAAAAATTTATTCTTGACGTTTAGACACGTTGGAATTCACTATATTATATGATTGATAGAATTTTAGATATGCCGAAAATTGCTACATAGCTTTTACTCGATGCTACAGATAGTCCTGAATTGGTGACTGGACAAGATATTGAAACAGTACTCCCCTTGTTACAACCATTCGAATTTGTCACAAGAGAATCTTCAGGCCAGAATTATGTTACCTTATCCAAAATCATACCCATGATTAATTGTCTGACGTCACAGCAAACAAAATTGTCATCATCAATAGAATGTGTCACTCAGTTGCAAACAAACCTACTGGCTGAATGTAAAAAAAGATTTGATCTCATTTAACACCCTTGCAGCTTTGGGAACAATTTTAGACCCACGTTTCAAAAACATCCATTTTCTAGATGCAAGTGCATGTGGGAGGGCGATACAAAAATTAAATAATATTACTAAAGAAGATCCGACAATGTCAACCAGTGGATCTGAAGAAGATTTTTTTTTTTTTTTTTTGGTAACTGCTTTACGTCTCTTTTTAACATCGAGGTCTTTAGAGACGGGAAATGATGGGGGGCAAGGATGGGGGCAAGGAATGGGAAGGAATTCGGCCATGGCCTTTTGAAGGAAGCATCCCGGCATTTGCCTGGAGTGATTTGGGGAAACCATGGAAAACCCAAATCTGGATGCCCGGACGGGGATTCGAACCGCCGTCCTCCCGAATGAGAGGCGAGAACGCTAACCGTTACACCGCCCCGCTCGGTTCTCAAGAAGAAGCAACCCACGAAGATCTTGATTTTTGGTTACATCACAAACAACTTGCAATTGGCCAAAAGCGGCGCCGTGCTAACTCAAAAGCCGATGAAGTTTCTATGTATTTGGTAATCCAGTCTGCGCTTTAAAAGCCAACCCAGTAGAGGAATAGGAGGAATTAAAAAACTTATTTCCATGCTTATACAAACAAGCACGAATTTATTTAAACATTGTCGGTACCTCTGTACCCTGTGAAAGACTTTTTTTACAAAGCTGGCACAACAATGACTACATCCAGAAATCGTCTAACAGGCAAACACTTAGAAAAACACTAAAAAACCGACTTTTTTCATAAAATTAGTTTTATTTTGTCCTCGTCGGTATTATTCCTGTAACAATCAGTAAGGTGAAAATGTGATAAATATCTTTCGTCAAATAAATATATATTTTTATATCAATAAAGGCTATCAATACTTATTACATACAGGTTTTTTATTTATTCCAAATTTCACTACGAAATATCAATCGATACGAGTAAGTATTGATACTTTTCAATGGATACCGAATAAGTATCGATGCTTTAGGACCGATACTGTATCGAGTAAAAGTATCGATACCTCAGTATTATCTTTTTATCCCTAAATACAAATAAGTTTAATATAAGACTGTCATTTACGATTATCCACTGTAAATTATGTTACCTCTTGAACAAACTCAAATGCAGTCACCACCATTTAATTGGCCAATGTTCCTTAATGGTTGTGAGATTTAAATTTCTTTCTGTCAACAAAATTTTAAATGAAAGTCTTACAGAGAGATTTGTATAATGGAATAAAAATTGTGAAAAATTCCACGATATGGACATAAACTGCTGTCAAATTTTTTACTTTTAGCTTCATGACATGAAAACTGATAAAATATTAGTAGATTGAAACAAAAGTGAAAAATGTATAACTTACACTTGAAGTAACAGGTCCAGGTCCGGCACGAACAATGACACTTTTCACAGCAACTGCAGAAGCTGTAACAGTGTCCTCTGCTGATGTATGAATGTGACTTGCTGAATGAGCTGTAGTGGGAGAAGGGCCATTACCCTCTGGCAATGGAATAGATGACATTTCCACACTACCAGGGCCACAATTGCCAGCAGTTGTACTAGGTCCAAAACATGCCATTGCGGATGCTAATGCAGCAGCCACTTTATTTGGTGACACAATTATTGGTGCGCGTTTCTGCTCACCTAAAAGTCTGTGACTTTCCTCGCTTCCTGCATCTGCAAGAAAATTTATTAGTTTAATATGAACTCTGAAAGTGTTCTGAAACAGAGACATGAAGTGATCTGTCAGTAAAAATGTCCATGTTATTTTCTACACAACATAATAAAAAAGTATACAGTTTGTTAATGTAGTCTTATCGGGTGACTAGCCAAATGAGTATGGTGTTTCCACATGATATTTTAGTGATCAGAAACTCTGTTGCCATCTTCTGGTAAAATGCGGATGTGTTGGAAGGCTGGACACTCATAGCCTCAGAGGTGGCCAAATGCGTGTGAGGTAGACGTGCGTGCAGCTGATTGGCTAACTTGGTCGACACCTGGGCAGTGGAGTGGGGCTGCCAGCCATCCTGGAGACGTACGGCAACAATTACTGGCGTCCAAGCTTCGTTTAGTTCCTATCCAGAGTCCCAGTTAACAAGATTGTGCGTGATGCCAATTTCAACTGCTTCAGTTAGAAAACTGTCAAAGAATTTTCTGGTACGTACCAATATTCAAAGTCACAGCCGTGGCCTTGTTCACCACCGCAGATTTCTCACTCTGTCCGAGACACACGTGCCAGCCATGTTCCAGACATCACTAGTTTATGCACCGTACCATCTGGCCTAAGTATCTTTTTCTGTATTCACAAGTAATGCTATAAACTCCCGGCATTTGGAGAGCAAGATCATCCTAGGGGAAGTGCAAGATGTTCTTCAGTTTCGGTGGTGGCAGGAAGATGCTTTTAATCCCATTTTTAGAACTCTACCAATCCTTGACATTATAGCAGCAGAGTATGGCAAGAAGTCTAGGAGATCCTGTGGCTCGTTCTTGATGTTATTAAGCCTGCATTTTGGTTCCCAGAATATCAATCTTATCTCATGTTCTAAGTACCTGTTACGTCTGAAGGTCTTACACAGATGATTGACTTCACCTGGTAGGCTGTCGGTATCCCATATTGCTTGCGCCCTGTGCACTAGCATGGTGAGCACTATCTTGCGTTGTGCTGGATGGTGATGTCTACGTGCGTTCAGGTACAAGTCTGTGTACGTAGGTTTTCTGTACACAGAGATCCCAGCCTTCAGCCACATCCACCACTTTACCGGAAGATTGTGACAGATACCAATCACCGACATATCATGTGAAAACGCCCTCCTCACTCGGCTAGTCACACGAGAAGACTATATTAATTCTCAACGCTGAGAGAAACTTCAATCTTACATACAATTTATTCATTTAAGAATGGAGGATTTCCCAGCATATGGTTGAAATTAAGTATTCAAAGGTGTACTAATGGATTATGCTGCAAAACATGATATTTTGATGGTTAGCTCCACTGTCTACCTGAGGAAGATACTATTGAAATACTGAGTTTTTACAACAGTTCGGCAGTGTACCCGTAAATACTTCACTGCAACTTCTTCATTCACTCAAAAGTAAATAGCATCACCAAACATAACAGGTGGTGCAGAATCATCAGAAAAGAAGGGGGGGGGGGTGGAAGGAAAAGAAAAAACAGCCAAATTTTTAATTGGGAGACAGTAAGGAATCACTAGCGGGCGAGGGGGAGTTTTTGTAGTACTGATTTTTGCCACTTTGAGCATTTTGTTCTAGTATCCCCGAGTCAGTATATGAGTGTCAATGGAAGCAAAGGTCATGTCTGACTGGTGTCAATTTTTAGTGACTGCTGTTTTTTGTGCTTGTCATTTTGTGATGGCTGAATCTCATGATCAATTTGTGGCTGTAAAGTTTTCTATCCTGCCTCGAAAAACTAACATAGGAACTACTGAACTGTTTTAAAAGATTTAACAGAAGTTTGATAAGGGGAGACCCAAGAGCTTAAGTGGTTTTCCAGTTACAAAAAAAAAAAAAGGTGAAATATCGTTGATGACCAGCTTCACTCTGCAACACCTTAAAAAACCAACAAAAATGTCAAAAAAATAAAAATAAAAATAAAAAAATATAAAAAAAAAATTAAAAAAATTGAGAAATCATTTTAAAAGATTGGCAACATACCATTGAAGAAGTTGTGGAGTTGTAGTGACTTCAAGGTCATTTTGGCAGGTTTTAAATTAAGACATGGATATAAGAAAGATAGCAGCCAAATTCTTGGGTTAATTGTTGACTGCACAGCAAAAACAAGATCGCTTGGAAGCATTCTGTTCTTTGAAGAAAGAGTTCCAAAATGATCCAAACTTTTTCCAAGGTCATAACAGCTAACAAATCATAGTGGTTTGGTTATGACCCTGAAACTGAGCTAACAGGAGATTCAAAGCCGTGCCTCGTCCCAAAAAAAAAAAAAAACAAGAGAAGTGAAATCAAATATCAAGACAACATCGACTTGTTTCTTTGATGTGTGAGGAATTTTCCATTCACAGTTTGTTTCACTGGGGCAGACAGATAACCAGACCTTTTACCCGATTGTTTTGAAGCAATGGGTGATGGAAAAAGCCTGATATATGGCACGATAATGCTCCTGTTCTCAGTTCTCTCTGTATGCTTTTATTATTATTATTACTTTATATATATAGCAAAAACACTATTACCCCAATATACCAGATCCCTATTCGCAGTACCTTGTCCCTCGAGACTTCTTTTTATAACCTTTTTAAAGTTATTAGTTTGGTTTCTTTTGAGTAACCACTCAAACACAGCAGCTGTCTAACAGTAACAAATAAACCCAAAAAGTTGATCAAATTTCAGAATCAGTGTACAAAGATGCCTGTCAATTTTACTTGTTGAACTTCTGAAAAAATCTTAACAAAACATCCTTCCTAAAAGTGACTAAAATATTTAATAATGACAATATTATAATGACATACTGCCAGTTAACTGACTATGGACCATAAAATATAGAGAAAATATTATAATTTTGGCAGAATACTGACCTGGCATTCAGTTCGCCATTAAAAAGGCTTTCACGATAGAAAACTCAGAGGAGATACCGATATTTAACAATCGTACCGACAAAATTATGAATGATCTCGCTCTTGATGTCGAGGGAATAACTAAACTGCTTATGAATGTAAAAACCAATAAGGCTCCCGGACCAGACGGTATTCCTACAAGATTCACCCTAAGATACGCAAAGGAAATTGCACCGTATTTGATGAAATTGTATACCGTCTCTCTGGATCAAGGAAAATTACCAGCCGAATGGAAGACCGCTATCGTAACTCCAGTGTTTAAAAATGGGAATGTTAATGATCCTCAGAATTATAGGCCGATTTCGTTAACTTCAATATTTTGCAGGATTTTAGAACATATCATCTATTCAAATGTCATGCGGTTCTTGGATGAAGGTGAGCTTTTAAATCCAAATCAACATGGATTCAGAAAAGGCCGATGCTGCGAAACACCACTTGCACTTCTAATTCACGACTTGTGCCGAATTATAGATGAGCAATCCCAGGTTGATTTGGTTTTATTAGACTTTAAAAAAAGCTTTCGACACTGTGCCTCACACTAGGTTACTTAGGAAACTTCGCGGTTACGGCATATCTACACAAATATGCGACTGGGTTGCAGACTTCCTGAAGGGCAGAACACAGTGTGTAGTTCTCGACGGTGAGCGTTCATCACTTACTGAAGTGGGGTCTGGAGTTCCCCAGGGAAGCGTGTTAGGGCCTCTGTTGTTTCTCATATACATCAATGATCTATGCGACATAATAGGGGGGATGAAAAGATTATTTGCCGATGATGCTATAATTTATCGCGAAATCAAAACCCAGGAAGACTGCGCTTTGTTACAAGACGATATTATGAA
The DNA here is from genome assembly GCA_031002005.1 of Vandiemenella viatica. Lineage (NCBI taxonomy): Eukaryota > Metazoa > Arthropoda > Insecta > Orthoptera > Morabidae > Vandiemenella > Vandiemenella viatica. The sequence goes on from JARYHS010008074.1 coordinate 297,746,085, forward strand.
AATAATTGCGTGGTGTAGAGATTGGCAGTTGGAGTTAAACGCTAAAAAGTGCCAAGTCATGCATGTAAGTAAAAAGGTGACACCATTTAACTATGAATATACGATTAATGGCACTGTCCTTGGAACGGTAGATTCCGCTAAATACCTAGGGGTAACAATTCGTAATAATTTGTCGTGGAATGAGCATATCGAGAATGTAATGGGAAAAGCAAATCGTATGCTCCGATTTCTAGGTCGTAATTTAAATCAATGCACTCAGGAAGTTAAATCGATTGTATACAAGTCACTAGTACGTCCTCACTTAGAGTATTGTTGTTCAGTATGGGGTCCCCATCAAAAGGGGTTAATGGAGGCTTTAGAGAAGGTCCAAAGAAGAGCCGCCCGATTCGTGACAGGTATATATAGTTGGAGGGAAAGCGTAAGTGCGATGTTGAAGTAGTTAGGTTGGGAAGACCTGGAACACCGAAGGCGTTGCTCTCGACGGAAGCTAATTGAAAAATTAACGACAGATGTATTTCGGAATGACAGTCAGCAAATATTGCTACCAGCAACATTCATATCTCGAAATGACCGCGAAAATAAGATAAGAGAAATCAGGGCCAGAACCGATTCATTTCTGTACTCATTTTTTCCCACGAGCGATTAGGGAATGGAATAGAAAGATTTACCGGGCGAGTAAACTTAAAATCCGACAGGAGTAGCTTTCGATTAAGCACTCCAGCCATCCTGATCTGGGTTTTCCATGGTTTTCCCAGATCACTCCACGCGAATGCGGGGATGGTTCCTCACAATAGCACATGGGCGCCTCCTGCCATATCCCTTATAATCCTTCCAAACAATAACCCTTTTCGATAGGTGCAATGCACCCTCCACCACACACTTTTAGTGAATCGCGGAGTAATAATAATAATAATTGTATATGTGTATCAAATGTCCCTAATGAAAGGAAACTACTTTTCAAAATAGTGCAATCAACAATCTGTTTATGTTTCAACAAAAGAAGAATATTTTACATTTAATACGTATCTTTCTTCTTTACTAATTGGTGGGCTGTATCAGAACTGAATCTTCTCATTATATGAGCTGGAGCTGATGATATGGCACTCGAGCCTCTATTTGTGAAGCAAAAAACCTATCAATGGAATTCAAATTTCTCTGCCATTTCCAGCAAAATGGTTACTCCAAACAACAAATACAGAGGGCCCTTCAAAACAATCAATGGAGCAAGAGGCTCTCCAAAGACAAAAGCTTATAAACTTTGATCAGGAAATAGTGATCAAAAAACGGGAAAATATTGGACTACCATGAAATTAAAATTTATTATGGCTGCCTGCAAAAATGCAAGATTGTCTTGGTCTAAGGATATCTAACTATCTATACTATTATAAATCTGTAACTGAGCTGTGTCTGTCTCAGGGTTTGAGAAAGCAACATGCAAAAACTACAGCACTAATTTGGACGAGTTTTTCATAGTTTGAAAGCTTACGACCTAACTTAAAATCAACACTATATCTTATCACTACACAACTGGGGGACAGAGGATGAAATGATAAGTTGTATGTACTCAGAAATGAAAGGTGCCATAGATTACAATGAATATCAGAGGTACACCATTTTACGAGATAGCCACCAAAGGTTGCACTAGAACACAAATGAACACTCCACCTTCTGGATTCCATTAATATTGTTTTTTAACTACAAAACTTTGATTGCTTATTTCTCCATTATTCTGAAATATAGTATATTAAAATACATGGAAAACACTAATGAAATGAGATTAACACTCCAATAAGTTTAAAGAAATTGTGGAATTTAACATTTATGCTTCACTACTAGAAGTAAAACAAAAGGCTTTTGATGTTTCTTAAAAAATCCCTCTTTCCTTCATTCAACTAACCATCATTCATTCCACTATCCTCTACAACACTAAACAAAGTATTTGAAGCAAATAACTTTCTTCAGAAGTTAAGCTGCAATCACAATACCCTGTTATTCTTTCTAGTTGTTACCATGTATTCACTTTTCTTTACATTAAATTTCATACCATAAAAATCCACACTGTCTGGCCATACACCCAACGGCCACTGAATTTTCTCTTCACTACTTCCCCAGATCACAATGTCATCTGCAAAAGCCATCACTTTCATATTTTATCCTCCCATCATCACTGCTATCTTCTCCATTACACCATCAATGATTATGATGAAAATTAGTAAGAGATTTCAGGGTAAGTGTGGACCAGAGTTAACTAAGCTCAACTTGAACTGACCCTTAAAAAAATGGTTTTTGAAGCATGAAATGTAGAACACTAAAAATTAATCAGCAGAGTCTTGACCTTAAATGCATATGTTTTTATTTTCATAAATTCAAATTTCCAGAGCGAATAAACGGAGGATAAACGCACTTGCCTCCGCGAAATGGGGCAAGTGTGTACGTGGCCTTTTTTACCCCTAATTCTATTTTAGAACAACATGCTGCTAATTGAAAAGAGTCTGTTTAGTGATGATTCTTTTCGTTTTGCATGGCTTGAAATGGAAAAAAATTCACTGAGTTATACACTTTTTCCTGGAGCAAACCAGGGAAAAAAAATTAAACAGAAAATATTTAACTACAACATTAAAAATAAGAATCAAAGTTATAAATACAACATACATCTGTGTTACAATTAAATTTTTTGTCCTCGGCTTTTCTTGAGTAGTTTCTCGCCATGTTGTGAAGAGAACAAGTGACAAAAATTAAATAAAATAACCAAACTTATAATTGTAAATAATCATGGAAAATTTGCCAATTTCTACTACTTTGTACTATCTGTATTATTGTATACATATTTTTAGTATTAGCATTAAAATTATAAGAAACATGAAATCCATAATAATTATTTTAGTATTCATTATGCTTTTTAATTATAAACACAATAAAATAATATATTATGAAGGAAATTATATACCCTTAGCTATTTAATTCTTGGGTGATACACATTCTTAAGTAAGCAATTATTAATACCTAGTTAATTAATACTAAAAAAGGGGAATCGCATACCAATCTACACTTGCCACAAAGGATACATCTGCACTTACCCCAAAATGAAATTTTTATGGTCAAGTGCAGGCCAGGGATTAACAACCAAAAAATAATAAGTAAGACAAATAACTGGACACAGTATCAATTAATAAAATCATAGGTATAAACACGAAAAAGTCCTGAGGTCACTTCAACTAAGGTGAAAGACGACGGATACTACTCTCTTCACATAACTCGACATCCAAGTGAAATTGCACGGAGTATTTGAAACTTTCAGTGAAGATTAAGCTTAGCGCTAAATGCCACCTGGTGCCAAGTATATGAAAGAGTCGGTTTCTAAGAACAACTTCTCATAGATGGCAGCACTAAAAGTGGTTACAACTGAGGTATCCACTTTCTCCAACACATCTTGGTGGGAGGGCACATCCTCATTTCAGCTAATCTGTTTGTTTGCCTACTATTTTCACTTAGCTCACTCTTTCCTGATATAATTCTGTCCTGTACTGACATTTTCTCCGTTTCTCCTACCCTCCATATCTTACTCCTGCATACACAATTGAAAGGTTTCACAATGTCAAAGAATATCAACAATAGATCCTTTCCAAATGTATAGTGTTTTTTTCTGCAGCTGTATCATCACAAATATCTGGTCTATAATTGATATCCCTGGTCTGAAGCCATACTGCTCATAAGTTAGATCTTATTCCACACTGTCAAATATTCTTTTTCACAAGGATCTTCTCATGCACATTAGCACATCAGTGTGATTCCTCTATAGTTTTTAAACTCCTTCCCACTTCCATTTTTGAAGGTAGGTATGATTATTACAATAAGATTTGTAAGTGAGAGATTTGTCTAATCAATTATACTAAACACAAAGGCAACTTAAATTTAATGTGAAGTTTATTGCCAACAGGCAGAAAGTATAAACTTACAGCAGCAATGATTATACAATTGCCAAATTTTGAAAAAAATCTAGATATATAATTAAACTGCTACGAGTATGTATTACTCAGAAAAATAGGAACATACCAGCAAGAACAGATGGTAGGCAATGTTCTTGAGAGGAAGTTCCTGGTTTTGGATTGGAACGTATGCCACTTGGTCCGGGCTTGCTTAAATCAGCTGGACCTTCACATCTTCTAAGAGGTCTCCTTGGGGAAAACAAACCACTCGAATCAGAATCTGACACATAGTCTTGTGAATCTTCATTATCATTGTCCACATCCATTTTCTCAACAGGTGCTGATGTAACACGGTTTGGTGCCGTTTCCTTGCTGAATGACAGATCCTGAGGGCCCTCCTCAGTTGTAGCAGGTTGTGTTATAGATGCAGCATTTCCACCCCCACTTGTACCCTCTGTTGGTAAAGGAATTTCGTTCAACTGCTGTGCTTCCTCCTCTTCAATTTCACGGAACAAATGATCAAATGCATCAAAATTTGATCTGAAGAAACAGAGAACATACAATTAGCTATCATTGAAACTTGTATAAATAATAAACAGACACGTTCTGACCTTTGGATTTGTTGCAGTATGCAATTTGAAAAAGGAGAGAAAACTGAAATTTTCTTTTACTTATAAAAAGTTGAAACCAACTTTTGGTTTGACAAAACATGATGTGCACAAGTAATTGCTCTACATACTTTGGAAAACATTTATCAAAATCAGGACGATAAGTAACAACTTAATATCACCAAGCAAAGAACTTTTGAATGAGTATTGACTCGTTATGTTTTAAACATCAGAGTAAACAATAAACTCAATTATTTTCACCAAATGTTTTCAGTAATTTATGATAAATGGCTCAGCAACATAAAAAAATATAACTCCACGAACAGAAAAAACATAATATTTCAGACCTTTGCCCTTTTTTCAAGAAAACAGAAATGGAGTAAGTTTGCGCAAGCACCTGCGGACAACATAGCTAACACGCATATTTGTGCTCCCCCTCCTCCCTTCAACTTACGTGAATGGTGGGTATAATTTTCCCTTCCTTTCCACATAAAAAATCCATACATTTGGTTATAAATACAAAAATTAGCAGACTAAATAATAAAATAGATAATGTTTGGAACATCATTGGAATAGAAACCTATGTATCATCTCATATAAACCACTAAACATTAACCAGGAAATTATTTCCAATAACTGGTTTTAGTAACCAGTACCTGGGTGACCGATCTTCGCTTCGTTCAGTACACAAGATTTCATCAAAATCTTTAGAGATGTTTGTGAGAAATCAAATTTACCTACAAGAGTTACTCATCTAATAGTATTGGACAGGATAGATTAGACATGCATTATAAAAACATAACTTAGTCAAAGAGATGACGTTAGAGCTGTTTCAAAGATACCAAATACAAGAATTGCTCTTAGCAAATTGTTATCTGTATATGACATTTCCAAGATCTTTCATTTCACCATCTCATCAATTGCTTTTAAAGAAAAAAGCTATTATTATGTTAAATACAAATCTTAATGATTAACATTGCATGATTAGTGGTAATTCACTTAGGCAAATACAACTTCCGTGCTAAATTCGTTCACTCTGATAATACAACGCTCATACCTCACACCTTCTGATTCAACCATGTCTCAATAACTTTTATTATGACCATTAATGAAGCATAAGGTCAGATGCTCCAAAAAAGCACAGGATTATAATTACCAGAACACTTCTTTTTCTTTTCTTTTTTACGGACACCTGTTAAAGGCTTTTTTTATGAGTTCATACAATTAGTAACATTTATGTTAAAGACAAATACATTAAAAAAGTAAACGATGCACAATATAATTGCTAATATTGTCTTCAAATATGTATGAAAAATCACATCTGACAATGCTAATACATATATATTTTTTTAAATATCTACTTCTTAAATGTTTTACAATTACACATGTAGTATTTAATGATAATGACTTTTTACAAGTGGTCTCTATTACTATTTTTCAAAATATGAGATGGCGTTAGAGTCGTTTCCGAGATACCAAATACCAGAGTTGCTGATTTTGTAAAATTGTGTTTTTGCGGAGAAGACATCTATTCAGGTAAACTTAAAAACGACATGTTACCTATATACCAAAATTCATCCGAATCATTAGAGCCATTTTCGAGATCTCTCACACACAGATATAGTAACCAGGAAATAACAGGAGCTAGTGGTGAATGGATTTACAAAAAAAGGATAGTGAAATGAACCACCATTTACCTTAGATGATGGTTTCATGAGGTGAACACACAAAAAACACAAGAACAGGAAAAACAATGAATATTTCAGGACTTGGCAATTTGTCAACAGAAGAACATTATGGAGGGAGGGTGGCATAGGAGACCATCTCACAGAATGACTGTTAGCCAGGAACATGGTGGGGGTAAATTTAAACACAGGACAGGGTGAGGGGGACAGTGAATTGAAGCTAGTACCCAAGCAATGCAAAATGTTGCAAAAAGTGCAGGAAAATACTTTAAAATTTTCATAACATAAATTTAAGTAAGCGAAAGTAAATAAGTAAACAAAATAAAATTGAAAATAATAATAAAGAATCTAAGCAGTTAAAAATAACCTCTGACATGAGGTGTTTCAATATAGACAGTGGGCATGGAGGCAAGGAGGGGATAGAGGGAAGGAAAAGTACTGACTGGATGTTATCTCAAATTGAGACCAGGAGATTGCCTTGTGCCTAGCTTGTATTGGTACGCAAGCTCCACCATCTGATTTCAGAGTAGCTGCTGTTGTTTGGGAGAACTCTGATAGCACGGACCATGAAACAAGAATTAAAAAAATTGGTGTCATGGGTGATGGCATGGATAGCTACTGGACATTTTGGATTCCAAGTGAAAACAGTCTGTCGGTGGCCATTCATTCTTATGGCTAATGGATTGGTAGTAAAACCTATATAGGAAGCCAGGCAGTGTTTGCAGGTTAGCTGGTATATTACATGGGAGGTTTCACAGGTGGTGTGTCCTATGATAGGAAAGCTCTCGTCAGTGATAGGGTTGGTGAAAGTGGTGGAGGTATGGTGTATGTTGCACAGGGTCTACTGCATTGGAAAAAGCCTTGGGGCTGCCTGATGGGACGAGGAAGACTGTTTGTGGACTAGGAGTTGGCTGAGGTTGGGAGGCCTGCTGAAACAAGTTCTGGGAGGGACAGGGAGGATTTTTGGAAGAATGGATCTCATTTCTGTTCATGTTAGTATGAAATCATAACCCTGCCGAAGGATTTTATTGATGGGTTCAAGGCCAGGAAAGTATTGAGTAACCAGAACTGGACTATGGTTGGTTTCTGGGAGTTTGGAGCAGTCAATAGGTTGAGGAGGTTGCAATGCAGCTCGTGAAAGTTACTTGTGAAAAAAAGCCGGGGGATAGTTGCGGGATACCAATGTTTGTGATATATTGTTTGAATACTCCATTAGGGATTTTTGGTTGGAGTATATATCACTGCCTGGAATGCCAACTGTCAAAATGCACATACTACTACGAGTGGGTTGAGTTAGATTAACAATTGCAATAAACAATATCAGAAGGAAATAGAAGAAGGATAGAGGAGAATATTAGAGATAAGAAGTACAATAGAACAATAGAAGTACTAAAAAAGAACACAAATTAAGAGAGTTAAGCTAAATCAAGAGTTCAAAGCGTGTGCAGACTTAAAATCCGAACTAGGGTTTATTTAGAAAAAGTCACGAGGATAGAAAATGTTTATTTAGTTAACATTTGCCAATAGCTTAAGTTTCAGAGTTATTCGTTAAAAGAATTAGTTTGATGGTAAAATTTGGAGGTTGACACAGTATGAAGAGACCACCAGTTGAGTCAATATAAAGAAGCAATGTTTAATTTAGCGCACATTTGGAGAATTTAGGATGGCATAAATTCACAAAATCTGCAATATTATAAATCTGTAAGCAAGCTGCTTGTGTCTCATTACTTGAACACGAACTGTGCAAAAACTAGCACAGCAATTTGGACAGTGTTTTCAAATTTTGAGAGCTAATTGTCTGAATTATCTGTAGAAAAAGCTAATGACTTATAAGTACCGAGGGATAGAGGAAATAACTAAATACTTTTCTAGATATTTAATTATGGGCCACGGATCATACTGTAATTTTGAGATGTTCACTCCTTGCACAAAAAATTGTAACTTAAGATTCTGTCTAATATTTTGATTTTGAATATTTAGTTTTTCTGTTTTCTTCAATGTAGTAAATAATACCTGAATCAGTCTTAATAAGAATTACTAATATTTAACTTACGTTTAATTTACTGTAAATATGATGTGTTTGACCAAAGATTAATATACTGATCTCTGGAATGTTTATATGAGGGTAATTTGGAATTTAACCTCCGTTCTAGCGTGGCGCTAGTAGTCGTGCACGGAGCGCTGCCATTTTCACATCTGCGTGTTCCCCAATACTTACTGTAACAGTACAAACCTCATTCTTTAACCTTAAAACATGAGCACTGCAATAGAAAATCCCACAAAATGCAAAGTGCATGCTGTAATAAGATTTCTTTAGGTGCAAAATGTTTCAGCAGTAGACATTCATCGTAAATTGTGTACTGTATACTGTCCGAACATTATGAGTGAAGGTGTTGTGTGGCAATGGGTCCGATTTTTTAAAAGTGGTAGAACAAACATTCATGATGAAGAGGAGTGGTAGACCTTTTGTTGTGAGTAATGATCTTGTCAAGAAAGTTGACAAATAAAATCGTGAAAATCGAAGATTCACAATCTCTGAACTTTCTGAACAATTCCCGCGGGTTTCTCGTGCGGTTTTGTACGAGGTTGTCACGGATAAATCAGGCTACTGGAAGTTCTGAGCTAGGTGGATACCGAAATTGCTTACACAGGTCCACAAAACAAACGAATGGGCTCTGCCTGAAATTTCCTTTCATGCTACGATGCGGAAAGAGAAGATTTTTTTGAAGAGGATTGTGACTGGTGACTAAATGTGGGTAGCGTATGTAAATGCCGAAATGAAACAACAGTATATGGCCCGGGGGCATAACAATTCTCCATGCAAGCTGAAGAAAGCCCGCCAAACGTATTCAGTGTGGAAGGTTATGACAAAGTTTTTTTGGGATGCTGAGGGAGTTTTGCTCATTGAATTTATGGAACATGGTACCACAATCACTTCAGATGTCTACTGTGAAACTTTGAAGAAACTTAAGTGAGCCATTCAAAACAAACATCGCGGTAAGCTGTCATTCAGTGTTATGTTTTTGCAGGACAACGGTCATCCTCACAGTGCCCATGAGACTCAAGAGCTTCTTAAGCAATTCAAATAGGACATTTTCGATCATCCCTCTTACAGCCCCAACTGGGCCCCTAGTGATTTTCATGTCTTCACTCACATGAAGAAGTGGCTTGCGTTGCAGCACTTCGAAGACAACGACGAACTTCAAAATGGCTACGTGCCCAGGTGGCAAAATTTTATGACGAAGGAATTTGTAAATTAGTGAAACACTATGACAAATGCTTAAATTTAAATGGTGACTAAGTTGAAAAATAGTAAAAATTTGTAGTTTTAAGATGTATATAATAAAATATTTGTTACTATCAGAGTTTTTTATTTATAGCCAAATGGAGGTTACTTTCCGAATTACCCTTGTATTATATTTGTTTTTGGTTATATTTTCCAGGTTTTATGAATTTTGATAAAATAAATGGAATTTGTTAATAAAATCACTGCATAATATATTAACTCTTCAATAAGAGTAACAAAATTGTAATATTTATGGTACGTAATTTTGTGCTTAATATCAATAGTAAAGTGTTTTTACAATACCGTGTTGCCGCAATTTGATAGTAAAGAATAAAATTGTGATGTACTGCTTACCGGTAGTTCATGGGATATCGGAAGTAAGAAATCAGTTAGACATATAGCTCCTTGTGCCTTTAGTGAAGATTATAATCTGGTGCATTTCAACCTAACCACAACCATTAGGAAAAAAAAAAAATTTACATCGTGATACAATCGATATATTACTGTACATGTTTTAGTCCTCTTGCAGTTCAAACTTAAGTTGTTTTATGAAATTAATTGTTATAATTTATGATATGCGTACTTTGAATCCTAAGGTATAAGGTACTGATGACATACACTCCTGCAAAAACACTGTGCGTGTCCAGCCTACATTTTTGTGTGGCTTTGGCGACATGTTCCCCCCCCCCCCCCAACCCCTCTCTGGTCCAGGCCACATTTCAACCTAACCACGTCAATTTTGAGATGCAATGAAGAAAGATGGCTTGAAATTTTGGTAGACGCATGGAAGTTACTAAACAAGAAATGCATTTTATTACCCACAATGTATATATATGGTTTTATGGAAACTTGCCAGAAATTTCTGATTCATTGTTGCAAATGCTACTGACAGTAAAGATATTTTTAGTAATGGCCGTTGACTGTAATGCCAACACTATCACAGATGCTAAATTTTGTGTTGCCTTATGTCTAAGGTACATTTCATTTTTGCTTTAACCTACACTTTTTATCCTCAGGAAAGTGTATTCCAAATTTCTAACCAAAAGGACAGCTGATTCTCAGTACACCCATATTGGACTGTTAGCCTTAATGTTTCACGTAGCTTTAATTTCTTACATTTCATATATTATACTGTACTTAAATGTAGCTATAGCAAAAAGCTTTCGAACAATAGTGTGAAAACCAAATATAAGGTTAAAAAAGGAAAATTTTTAAACAAAATTTATATTTTTTGCTGCTCCAGGTTAATATTTGGATCTAAAATAAAGAAGTGTAGATCATTTCCATACACACCAAAAGCCACACATGTGAAACAGCAGGTAAATGCTAGTAATTTATAAAACAATTTAATAAAGCTTAGAAGACTGAAACATTCAGTAAAAGAAGAGAATGTAAAATTAGGGTACACGTTTTGACGTGTTCTGGTCACAGCCATCAAGGATGAGGTGCGTGTTAGTTAGTCGAGCAGTTGAAAGTCGATCTTTGTTGGGTGAGATAGTACACACAGCTAACTGTAGTCGCAGAGGGATACCATGAGTTTGTAGTGTTGTGAGATCAGTGCGAAAGCCACGTGCGTGCACAGAATGATAACCTAAGATTTCTGATGAGAACTGTTTTGGTAATGTAATCTGAAAGTATAGAGCTCTAGACCTAATGAACCTTTAACCAATCATGAAGTTAAATCAGTGATCTTAAGATTTGAAATGGGGGTTTCCAATAATTGACTCAATGTTGCTTTAGGAAATTGTTGTCATGTAGTGAATCTATTGTATTCTAAACTGACAAAGCCGATTTAAGCCTACTTGTAACTGGTACCAGAAGTATTGAACCAAGTTGAAGAATACAAACCAAATTTCTGCGATTTCTGTTGACATTATTGTAGTTAGTGTAACATGAGACTATTACTTTCTCATTGAAGGAGTCGGCCTTTTTAAGTGACTGTGAACCCCATCTATCAGGTGATTAATAGTAGTAAAGTAATCTAACCAGTACAAGTATGTCACATAGTCAAGTTAGGAGTAGAAGCCAACGTTAGATCACTAACCCTCAGCATTGAGCTTTGCTTCTACAAATCTTTGATCTACTTAAAACATTTCAATGCCATCTGATAATGAAAACTCGCTGGAAAAACATGTTCAATAACCTTGTAAGTTTATTTTACAACGCCACTTCACATCACACGTTGAAATTGAAATTCACATGACAGAACAAAATCAGAATTCTTTTATCAACGATGGATATGGTCACACCTGGGTGATCCTAATAAAAACAGTTTTATATCAAAGCATCAAAACAATATGAACTATCACTGCCTAGAAAATTCCAGGTGACATCTGAAAGCAAATTTTAGTCTAGGTAAGGAGGGCATTTCTAATGTTTTTTTTGAATTGTTACATGCACCAGCCATGTGCAACCTAACTCTATAACTTCAAGTCACACACATGTGCAGCACTATTAGTATATAGGATATCTAAATTACATTCAGAGATAAATATTTACATGCTGTTGTGTACCTTATTTCAACTGAGAAGAATAATATGAATGAGAAGCTATGTGGCTTGGTCAGATAAACCTTCCCCGGTAGCTTTCTACCAAATCCCTCCACTCCCCAACCCAAGCCATGTAGTTTACAGACACTCCCTACTAATAGTGTATCAACCAAAGCAACTTGGCTACGGAAGGAAAAGCATTTAACAGTTACGACAAAGATTCGACAACGCCGCGAGAAGAATCGCTGGAATTTACGACGATGAGAACGACTGATATAATTATTTTCATCTCTGGCTGTTGGAGCATATCTACGACGAACATCTGGTCGCAGATAACAGACACGACGAAGCTACAGTCTTTGGGTAAACATATGTCTGCTGTCGGCGAGATTTGTTCACGAATCTTTCGTTTAAGTTAAGTATATGTTTATGAGGCGTTACCAGTGGAGCGTCCTGACGTAAATGACTATAAAATACCTTCCAAGAGTGAAGCTTTGTAGTTAATTTCATGGTTTCATTTTGAAGTCGGAATATTTACGAACTTTGGAGTTGAATAGAACTTGTTAAATCATTTCATTTCTTGCTCTTTTGGTATGTTTTAATTATACTGAACACTCGCGTGCCTTATTCAAACGGTACTATTTATCAAATAGTGGGCAACTCTCTTACTAAGATCGTACTTTCTTCTTATAATCTTCCTGTTGTAATTACGAGAATTACTTATTTATTTTTTCGCAGCAACTTTTCTCAGTTCCTGAATATTAATCTACCTGTCTCTCTGGTTCTTCAACATGGAGAGAGGATTAACTGGTGAATTATCGCCGGTAAAAGAGGTTAACTCACATACAGAATCCAATCTTCCTACTAACACAATGTCAGATGTAAACCTTCCCACCAACAGCATTATGCTGAATAGTCCGGATAGGGATTCTTTGAACGTGACTCAATTTTCTACATCCACTCCTGGAGAAGATTTTCTGGGATTTTCTAATCAATCTCAGCCAAATGAAAGGCTTGAACAAACACCCTGTACCAGCACACATACCACCAAACCTTCCACAGATGAGCTCCTTGTCCTATTGATTTCAAAACTAGATAGTCGAAATGCACTGATAAAGGACCTAAAAGACAGTTTCACTACACAGATAAAGGACCTAACAGACAGTCTAACTGCACAGTTACAAACTCAAACCACACTTCTTTCAGAATTAAATGACAGTAAAACTTCACAAATTTGGTATGTAGAAAATACCCTTGGAGAAAAAATAAACAGTGGGAAAGAAGTTATTGATAAAAGGCAGACAATTTCAATCACATTGCCTGGTATTGCTCATATTGAGCAACCAACTTCATTACAACTATCTGATGTTCACACTAAGTTTGAGGGAACATTAGGAGATAGTAAACCAATACAAATGACAATTGAAAGTAATGATAGTAGGCCTAATACTGTAAGGGAAAAATATGAGGTGATGTAAATCATGTAAAGGATAGACAAATTGTAAAAGAAGGGTTTCAATTAAAAGGTGAGTTTAAGCATGAAAGTAACCAGGTGGAAACTTACACGAAGACAGATGAATCAGTAGAAAAGGGTTGTAAGTCTATAAAATTGTTTGATATCAGAGACTTTAAAGGACCAGGTGACTTTTGTCAGGTAAAAGAGATGGAAGAGACTTTAATGAAGGTAGATGGATTAAGTAGTTTGATGATTTTGAAGGATGTAAACTGTGACATTTTTTCCATTGTTGGGGAGAATTATGTTTGTGATTATGAATCAAAACAGTTAAAGAATAATGGTGTTGAACATTTTCAGAGTTCTTTACATATTTTTGAAGTTGGTTTGCCATGTTACTGTTCTGGCAAAGTAAGATTAACTGAAAACAGAAAGTTGTTTTGTATGAATAACTGGGAAAAGGTGAACTGGAAATATAGAAAAAAGGTTTTCTTTTTTGTAGAGGAGTAAGCTATGCTTACTGCCTCATCCTGTGTACAAATTCAATCAGGACATTGAATCTACAACTCAGAAAATGATCACTTAGTTTAAGGTGAATGAAAAGATTTAACACTAGTGCAAGGCACAGGTGTGTAAATATAAACTCCATCATATTGGAATTTCCTATTATTATTAAGTTATAGTTAGCATATTGTTGTTATTCAGTACCACAAACCACTTGTAAATAGTACTGATTGTTGTGGCTGCGCACAATTCAACTGTAATGATAGTAAAGGTTTATAACCACTAAGTGGAAGCTGTCATTTACCAATATTGACGATCTTGGTCAGATGTGCAGTCTTCGGCTGTTACCACAGCATACCATTACATAAAAGTTTATTGTCTATTAGGACTTTCTTTTAAAAAATATATAGTTTGTAAGGTATACCGGAGCATTAGAATGAATAGAATGAGTGGAGAAGAAACGAGGTATTACTATGATAGAATAAATGTGTAATGAATTAAAAAAGTAAAATATCATATAGAGAGGGTACAACAGCACAGTCAAGACTCAGTTCCTGTAAATAAGGCCACTATCTAGGCATTGCCTTTAAATGATACCGAAAGGTTCGGGATTTGGTTAACACAGGCATAGCTGAGGTCCAGGTAGAACCTTCAAATGACTCTGTTGTTACATCTCATAGCCTAGATATGAATATTCAAGATGAAGTAAAGTGGAGAGAAGTTATTACTTATGGGGAGAATATAATGTAATGTACTGAAGAAATAAAATGAAAATGAAGCATGTCCAATAGTTTAATGCTATAGAAATAATTTTTTGGTCCAGGTACCTTTTTCCTTGTGGAGTAACTACTTCCAAATAGTTAATCTGTTTTCACAAACGTACACAAATGTGGTTGAAATGGACAGTAGAAATTGTTATATTCATGGGAAAATAATTAATAATTCTTATTTTTGCCCAAAAAGATTGCCTGATCAATAGTTTAAAAGAAATGAAACTACTTAGATCAGAAAGTGTAGCTTTGACTTGGAAAGATGTAGTCAGTTACATTTTATTTTGATGTCATGGTAATTTGATGTTAGGCTGGAATGCTGTATGTATGTATGTTTACATTATTAGATATTTCAAGACAATACCGCGACAGGACTTGCATTTGTGTGATGTTAAGCTAGAATGCTGCATGTATGTATGTTTACATTATTAGATATTTCAAGACAATACCGCGACAGGACTTACATTTGTGTGATGTTAAGCTAATATGCTGTATGTATATATGTTTTCATTAAGACAATACATGTTTTTTTTTTAGTTCATTTCATTATGTTGTTAGTATTAAGAAGAGTTTTGTAAAATGTTTTGTAAAAAATTCTAATAGGAACAGAGGAAAGAGTATCGCTGGATGCAAGGTTATTCTTATAAGTTTACCAATGTCTTTTAAACAAAGACATGGTGAACTTGAGGAGGCATGTGACAGAACAGAATAATTTCATAAGAAAATCATAGTTTTGTGCCATGAAATTAGACAAAAAATGATATATTTACTCCTATAGCAAGGAAATGTAAGTTGCCATGGCAATAAGAAATCAAGAGATAGCTAGAGGTTTAGCGACGTACAGGCCGAACGGTTGCTTTGTTACGAGTTCACTGCTGAAGAACTTTGCATTCTTCGGATACTTTAAGACCGATGTAGTTCCTAGAAGAATAAGAATTGGGAACAATAAATGTTAATCTGTTAAAAGCGTAGAACGGAGTCATTTATAATTAACATCAGGCGCGCGACAACTTTACAACAATCAGAAACTTCCTAAAATGCTTTGTTCTAAGAATTTTTCACTAAAGAATGACAGCCACAATAACTGACATGATGAAAATTGGTATATTTTAAATATTTCACTCCTTATCCACTTACTATACCTCCTCCTGGCAGAGTTATTCAAAAGTAAAGAAATGTAATTGTCATCGCGACCATTCAGAAAACCTACTTATAATTCTAGGAATACTGACCATGCCAGCAAGATACATAAAAGACTAAAATATTCTAATATATGGGATTTTACTGTATTTGTAATTACAAATGGAAACTTTCTTGGGATGATAAGTAACTAACATCTTAACGGCAATTGGTTTTATATATACATACTAGTTGATACCCACGACTTCGTATTTGTAAAGAATTTTGATTGATAGTTACCGACATGGAACCACGATGGTGCACTAAGAGAGTCAGAGCTAATACCACATACAAACACAAGTGATCTGAGAGGGTGTGATGATCATATGGATATATTATAGAATATTATGTAGTATGTAAGTATATTAATATGCATACTCCTTCAGATTGGGTTACATTTGTGTTGCTTTTGTTTTGAGATGTTGTTGGTTGCGCTATGTAGTTGTTGCAGCAAAGTGAAATATAAGCACACACATCTTTGACTGAAATACAAAAATGTCCTTGATTAACCACTTTCAACCACCATATCTCCCATTCCCCCCACAGCTACCGACATTCGGCCAACGTTGTGCACAATCGTTAAGTCCATGCTACTACCACGCAAAAAAACCAGTGGTCTGTGCTGGGTAGCTTTGGATGAAAAGTAAATATAGTGACACACATGTATTTGCTGAAATATGGAAGTGCCACCGGTCGGCCACTTTCAACCACTATATCTGCCACACCCCCATAGCTACTGACACGTAATCACCATAGTGCACAATGGGTGACTGGATGGTACTAGCACATACAAACACCAGTGGTCAGTGCTAGGTAGTTTTGGCTGAAAAGTGAATTATAGGGATACACATATATAACTACGTAAAGTGAAAAACATTTAAATAAATTTAATAATACAATGAAAAAATTCGATAAATTCTTTGTTTCTTGACTTTATTATCTGAGGAACTCCGCTAAACCGGTGACAAGCCTGGGGCCCCATTCTCAAGGAAAGGGGAAGCAGGAGTCCAAGGAGTAACACCTCATTAAAATCCTTGGATCAACTGGCTCTGGTTGATAGCACCATGTAAGGGCCCCTTGCCAGGGTAACGGCGAAGTCCTCAACGGCAGCGACAGTGGAGAAGGAGTCCTTCGGAACGGTGTAGCTGGCGGAAGAGGCACCCGTCCGCTCGCGGATAAAATAAAGAGTGTACGTAGTGACTGTACCCCAGAGGGGCGGCTACAAACAGCGTCTGACTCAGAATGAGTGGCTGATTTAAGGCTGGGCAACCTACTGCCTATGTGGAAAGAAATGGGATTCTACCACATTATATTTTCCCTAGTAGTACATGGTATGGCTCTCCATGTAGAAGAATCCAGAGGTAAAACTTCCCTTCATTCGGATCTCCGGGAAGGGAATACACTGAGAGGGAATACTTTTAAAAACAAGAAGGGAAGAAAAAAAAGGAAGAATTGATAAGGATTGGAACATGGAATGTGAGAACACTATTACAGGCAGGAAAACTAGAAAATGCAAAACAGGAGATGAGTAAGAATGGTTTAGATGCACTTGGCATGTGTGAAGTGAGATGGGGAGGAAACGGTGAGATAGAAAGTGGAGATTATAAGTTTTTCTACTCTGGAGAAGAGAAGAATGGTGAAAATGGAGTGGGAATAATGATAGGCAAGAGACTGAAAAACAAGGTTGTGAAGGTGCAATATATTGATGGAAGACTGATGATGCTAAGACTGCAAGGCAGTACAAAAGATATAGTAATAATACAGGTATATATGCCAACTAGCCAGCATAGAGATGAGGAGGTAGAAGACTATTATGTGAAGTTGGAAGAACTTATTGAGAAAGAGAATAGAAATGCTTGTATCATCATTATGGGAGACTGGAATGCTGTAGTAGGTGAAGGAAAACAAGAAGATATAATAGGAAAATTTGGGATAGGGATAAGAAACGAGAGGGGTGAAAGGCTAATTAACTTTTGTAAAGAAAATTCACTAGTGGTGGGTAACACCCCATTTGAAAACCATAAAAGGAGGACGTTATACATGGATCTCTAACTTAAATGGAGAAAGGTATCAGCTGGACTATATTCTGATACAAAAAAGGTTTAGGAAACTGTATGAAGAATGCTAAAGCTTATCCAGGAGCAGATATAAATTCAGATCACAACCTCGTAGCAGGAGAAATACAAGTAAAATTGAAAAAAGTGAAGAGAGGAAAAGCAAGAGAAAGACTGAACATAGAAAAACTAAAGGAGGAAGGTAAGGTTTTCGAGCTAGAAAGGTTTTTGCAAAACTACAAAGGAGGAAAATTTGAAGAATGTATAAATGAAAAATAGATAAAAATGAGGGAAGGGCTCATGAAAGCAGCCAAAGAAATTCTAGGAATTAGAGAGCGTAAAGGTATCAGGAAAGAATGGGTAACAGAAAAAAATGCTGGAAAAGATGGAAGAAGGGAGGAAGTGGAAATGAAGAAGGAAGAAAGAGGTACAGGAAACTGAACAATGAACTAAGAAGAGAAACTGAACAAGCAAGAGAAGGGTGGATGAAAGAGAAAATGCGAGGAAATAGAAAAAATGGAGAATGAGGGAAAATATGAAATGATGTACAAAATGGCTTCTGACATTGTCTTTGAAAGAAAGAGAAACAAGAACAACATGGGAATAGAAAGAGAGGATGGCACATTAGTCAATGAACCACATGAGGTGGCAAGAATATACGAGGCGTATTCCAAAAGTAAGGTCCGGGGTACAAGATGTCACAGATGATAGGCCTGAATGACGTTTCCCACCTGCAGCGCCATCTACCAACTCCTGGTAAATATGCAGTATTGTTGGCGTGCCGCAGTAGCCGTATATCTATTGTTGAGAGCAGTTCGAAATGGCCGCGACAATCGTAGCTCCCGCCAGTTTGTGAAGTGCGCGGTGTGATTAGATTTTTGTTGGCAAAAGGATCGTCAGCTGCGGACATCCATCGCAAATTGGTGTGTAGTGTATGGACCAAACATAATGAGTGAGAAACAAGTTCGACACTGGTGTCGAGAATTTCAAAGTGGTCGCACAGATGTGCACGATCAACAGCGGAGTGGCAGGCCCAGTATTCGGACCGACGACATCGTCGAGCAAGTTAACCAAAAACTGCGAAGTTTGACGATTAGTGGTCTGGCTATGGAATTCCCAAATGTTGCTAGAACCTCAATTTACAGGATTGTCACTGAAGAGCTTGGATATCGGAAGCTTTGTGCGCGGTGGGTGCCAAAACTGCTCACCGCTCAGCACAAAGAGCAACGAATGCATAGCGCACGACAATTTTTGGAGCGCTATAGACAAGATGGAGACGGTTTGTTTCCCTAATTGTTACGGGAGACGAGACGTGGATAGCGTACACCAACGCAGAATCAAAACAACAATCAATGCAGTGGCGCCATTCCGGTTCACCCAAACCAAAAAAGTGTAAGCAATCGCCGTACACGAATCGCAAAATGATGGCTTCCGTGTTTTGGGACGAAAAGGGCGTCCTTTTGATCGAATTCATGGACCGTGGGACAACCATTACAGCTCACGTGTACTGTGCAACGCTCACCAAACTGAGACGTGCCATCCAAAATCGACGCCGCGGGAAACTGTCGTCTGGCATCATCCTCCTGCACGACAACGCACGCCCGCATACCGCTTCCAAAACCAAAGACAAGATTCAAGAGTTTCGTTGGGAAATCCTAGACCACCCTGCTTACAGTCCAGATCTTGCACCAAGCGACTATTTTCTCTTCCTGCATTTGAAACGGTGGCTTGGTGGACAACGATTTCAAACCGATGAAGAACTCAAGACGAGCGTTACCAATTGGTTCACGACCCAGGCGGCAGACTTTTATGCCGAGGGGTTAAAGAAACTGGTACAGCGTTACAGAAAGTTTATAGATATGAACGGCGATTATGTGGAAAAGTGAACTAGATATGTAGTTACATACTGACGTTAATAAAAACCTTGTATCCTGAACGATGTTTTTATTATGATCAAACGGACCTTACTTTTGGAATACGCCTCGTATTGAATGCTTATATAAGGGAGATCAAATACCAAGTAAAATTGAAGAAGAGGCACAGGTAACAGAAGATGGAAAGGGCTATGAGATCCTAGAGACAGAGGTAGGAAAGGCTCTGAAGGAGATGAAGAATCAGAAGGCATGCGGAATCGATAATTTACCTGCAGAATTGTTGAAGAGTTTAGGAAACAAAGGAAGAAGGGAGATAGTACACCTTTGTAATAAGATATATGACGAAGGGGAATGGCCAGATGACTTTCTTGCAACGGTAATGATACCAATTCAGAAGAAAAAGAATAATAATAAATGTGAAGAGCATAGAACTATCAGCCTAATTTCACATGCTGCTAAAGTGTTGTTGAGAGTGCTGAACAGAAGGTTATATGGAAAGTTAGATAGATTGATTGGAGAAGAACAGTTTGGATTTAGAAAAGGAACAAGAGATGCTATCGGCCTGTTAAGAATCATAGGGGAAAGATATATTGAGAAAGGAAGAAACATCTATGCTGCCTTTATTGACTTGGAAGAAGCTTTTGATAGGGTGCAATGGAAGAAGCTGATGGTTATCTTGAAGAGCAAAGGCGTAGATTGGAAAGAGAGAAGGTTGATACAGAACCTATATTTACAACAGAAAGTACGAATAAAGATCGGAAACGAGATGTCTGGAGAAAGCAGCATTGGAGAGGCGTAAGACAAGGTTGTTGCCTTTCCCCATTATTGTTCAATTTATACTTAGAAGAAATTATTGTAAAAAGGCTTAAATGGAAAAAGAGGAGTGCGTATTGGTGGCAAGAAAATAGAGTGCATACGATTTGCTGATGATATGGTAATGTTGGCAGAAAGCGAACAAACTCTAAACAGAATGCTGAAAGGTCTAGATGAAGCTTGCCAAGAGTTTGGAATAAAAATCAATGCCAGCAAAAACCTAAGAGTATGGTGATTGGAAAAGGAAGGATATAATAAATATTAAGTTAGGAAAAGCTGATATCAGGCAAGTAAGATCGTTCAAATATCTTGGGAGTATGATCACCAAAGATTTGAGGTGCCATCAGGAGATAAAGTCTCGCATTGGCAATAGCGAAGAAAGCTTTTAATAGGAAAAGGAGGATACTAACTGGAAAAATAGACAAAACACTGTAAATGTTTTGTATGGAGTGTGGCTCTTTATGCGTCGGAGACATGGACACTGAGACGAGAGGATGAAAAGCGGTTAGAATCATTTGAGATGTGGATGAGGATGGAGAAGATAAGCTGGGTGGATAAAATAAGCAATGCTGAAGTGCTGGAAAGGGTCAGTGGAAAGCAGAAAAATTCTCCAAGTAATAAAGGAGAGAAAGAAAAACTGGATGGGACACTTGTTGAGAGGGGAGTGCCTGATAAAAGACGCCTTGGAAGGTTTAGTCTGTGGGAGGAGAATAAGAGGAAGAAAGAGATACCAAATTATAGACAACATCAAGGAAGACGGCAACTACATGGTTCTTAAGAGAAAGGCAGAAGATAGAAGATCATGGAGAGCAGCCAAGTGAAAACCTGCCCGAGGGGAGAAAACTAATGATGATGATTATCTGAGGCTGCACTTCTACAATCTCTGATTTTGTGAAATTATATTCACTGCTGATATTTAGTAATGCATGAAAGTGAACTGTTTAGAACCTTTACTGAAGAACCTTCCAAGAAAATTGTTGCTTTTTGAAATTACGGCCTTTGGCTGCACAGCTACAACCTCTGATGTTTGCAAAGGAATTAAATTCTCGCTGTTAATAGTAAGTAATGCACAACTGATAGCTTTTAACATGAAATTGAACTGTTTAAAACCTTTAGTATTGACACAGCGTTATTTTTTTTGTAATTTATTGATGAACGATTCTGTCTTTATCACATTTCATGAAAAAACCATCGTTTCTATTGCTGCACGACTCGCTGTGGTTATTATGATAAAACTTAGAACAGATGTTCCAAATATGGCTAAAAATATTGCAGGAATAAATCAACCCCAACCCCATCTCTTTTCTGCAACACAGGGAGTTAGCCGTTTAAATATGCATAGAAAAATTGAGCTACTGACATGAAATTTAATTCACAAGTGCAAAAAACTGGCAATTCTATCATTATGATACACAAAAATCTGATGATGAATTCATATATAAAACTCGGCGAAAAAAATCTAAAATAAAGAATAACATTTTTTGATATCTCACTTGGTTTTCGAGATTTAACATGTGAGATTGAAGGCGGAAAACCCGTGAAGACTACATTTCGAGATGTCAAAAATCAGTTATAGTTCCTTGTGCTTCTGGTGACGTTTCTTCTGGTCCAGGCTGTTTTTCAACCTAACAACAACCATTTGGAAGAAAATAAAACACTTATAGTGCATTTCCACCTTGTGATACAATATCTCAAGAACTAAGCGAGATATCTAAAACATTTATTCTTTATTTTAAATTTGTCTCACCATGTTACATACGAATTTATTATTAAATTTGGCTAAGTCGAATTTTTTTTGGTCCAGGCTGCATTTCAATCTAACCACGTCAATTTTTAAGTAAGATATCTCGAGAACTAAGCGAGATATCAAAAAAAAAAAAAAAGTTTACTTTCAGTTTGACTCATCGAGTTACATAGGATACGATCAACAAAATGAGGTGCACAGTTACTGTAGAATCCCCAAAAACCTTGCCTCTTTTATGAGCTTCCATATTCACTGTGTGTGTCTCCTAGTGTACATATATACTAGCTGTTACTCGCGACTTCGTACGCGTCGATTTAGAATTTGATTGCTAGAATTGGATAAACAAAGCTGAAAGTTACCTAAGATATGTCGGCATAATATGGCGGGAACACTATCGGGATGCCATTCTACTGTCGAACCTGTCTCATTTATTCATATCGGAAAAAAGTATCCTACTTCGTTCCTAATGATACAAAGTATTTCGGTATATTGGTATACACATATAGTCACCAAAACTTAAAAAAAGATGGGAGACTTACTTTCGCATAAATAATATTATTAGTTTAGATCACACAAAAACTGCCTGTGGAACCAGCATACCCTGAATAAAGTAAATGCTTAGGGCACTATTCTGTGGCCAAAGATTTGCCAGAACATGGTATCCTTACTACAAAATCCTAGGCTTGGCTCAACTATGAAAAACAATTCATAAATTTTTTTTGTTCCCAGTGGGGTTTGAACCTGAAGCCACACAGGAGTTTTCTTAAGAAGCAAGCATGTTACCACTGCGCTACGCTGCCATTGCTCTCCAACGTTACGCATTACAAAAACATATAGATATTATGCATTTGTCTTTCACAATTCAGATAGTTTTCATAATTTAATGACAATATGTTCTTATCTATACAGAATATGGTATCCTATGTCCATCCTAATGTCAAATAGCATCTCCCTGTCAATTTCATCACAACTGGAGTAGCCGTTTAGCCCAAGAAATGTAACAGACACACAGACAGAGTTACTTTCGCATTTATAATATTAGTATAGATATATAGGTAACAATGAAAGGAAAGAAATGCAGTGAGGCAATATTTATATGGAAAGACAGATGAAATACACCCAACACTCACCAAAGTTGAAGAGAGGAGGGCAGCAGCAACGATTTCCCATTCTTTTTGGTGATACAGGTGCAAGAACGTTACAAATAAAATAAACCTCAGAAAGTGATCAAATACTTACTGAAGTACTTTATTCATGTCAAAACACAGAACAGATTAACTTAAATGTTCGAACATCCCACTGTCTTCAATATACTTTGCAGTTCTCTTCGTAACAGTACATGTAGCGTGTGCATCGCGACTATGTGTTGAATTCAAGCATCAATAAAGTTCTTCAATTTGTGTGTGGGATTAATTTAAACGGTTGAAAAATATACATGTGTTTTTAAATACAGTACTTCAATAAGTTATTTATGTGCTCTTGATCATTTTCTGAGGTTTTATGTATAACGTTCCAACACATGTATCTCCAAAATGAATGGAAATCAAACACATGTTTATATGAACTTTTTTTTACGCAATATTGTTCATGCTACCTCCTCATTCTACATTTATCATTCCTCCTGAATCATCCTGTATTTAATAGGGCATGATTTCCAGCAATACCAAATGTGTCAAGGTATGTTTGCCGATTGCAAGACTGTCAAAAAAGTTTAATTAGCCCCGTTTTCAATAACACAAGCAGGAATTAACTCATGTTCTGTTCTGCAGTGATGGGAATCTAAAATGGAGAACTAAAACTTCAGATGCTGGCCCGGGTAGTGTGGGCGCAGAACCCTTGGCCTCACATACTAGGTCATTGGTCCAAAAAATGGATGAGGGTATGGGTGGTTTTAATTAAGAATTGTGTTCATCCTGTCTTTCTTAATTATCTTGACATTAATATGAGAAAAAGACATAAATATAATTGCTGAGAGAACATATAAACAAAAATAAGCTGGTTGTGTGGCCAAAGAGGCCCAATGTCATAATAACAGCCAAGTATTTATTTAAGTAAGGTGAATAAAGGTACTATCATCCCATGCATTGAAAGTAAGTTTGATGTTGCCTTTAGTTTAGCTATGAGGGAGTACCCAAAAATAACCGGAATACCATTGCCGTGGGTGGAGCTTGTGTAGTATCCGTTTCTGCTGCTAGGCATTTATAGTGCAACTCATTGTCAGTTCAGTGCTGCCTGTGTTGTTGAACTGGGTTGTTCTGTTAATCTGCAGTGATTGTTTTTGCTAGCGCTGTTTTGTTATTGTTTCATTTTTGATGATGGCAAGTTTAAGTGAACAGCGTGCAGCTGCGAAATTTTGTTTTCTACTCAGTAAAAATGCTGCTGAAACTGTTTTAATGTTGAAAACAGCTTACAAAGATGAAGCTATGGGGAAAACTCAAGTGTAAGAGTGGTTTACCTCGGTTTAAAAATGGCGAAATGTTGATTAAAAACAAACTTTATTCTGGATGTCCATCAATTGCCCAAATCGACAAAAATGATGAAAAAATTCGAGAGCTCATGCTCTCAGACTGTCAGTGGACAGTTGATCAACTGTCAGAGATTAGTTAGTTATCTTGCAGCTTGGTTCAGCGAATTTTAACCAAAGATTTGGGAATGAAAAGGGTTGCTGCCAAGTTTGTTCCTCGAGCTCTGACTGACAGTCAAAAAGAACGTCGAGTTGAAACATGTCGTGCTTCATTCTGGGTGTCCATCAATTGCCCAAATTTGTCGAAAATGTTGAAACAATTCGAGTGCTTGTGCTCTCAGACCGCCAGCAGACTGTTAATCAACTGTCAGAGATTAGTGGGTTATCTTGCAGCTCGATTCAGCAAATTTTAATCGAAGATTTGGGAATGAAAAGGGTTGCTGCCAAGTTTGTTCCTCGGGCTCTGACTGACACTAAAAAAGAACATAGAGTTGAAACATGTTGAGCTTTAAACAACTGCTTGAAATTGATCCTTTCTCTCAAAGTTCATACCAGTTGATGAGTCAAGCTGCTATGGTTACGACCCAGAAACAAACCAACTGTCAAGGCAATAGAAGACGTCATTGTCACCCTGTGCAAAACAATGTCGTGAAGTCAAATAAAACAGCAAAACAATGATCATTTGCTTTTTTGATGCCACGGGTGTAGTTCATTCAGAGTTTGTTCCCCCACATCAGACCATCAATCAAACTTTTATTTTGAAGTTTTAAGAAGATTAGACAACAGTGTCTGTTAAAAAAGACCCGATTTGTGGCAGATAGGTGTCTGGTTCTTCCACCATGACAATGCGTCTGTACACATAGCTGTCTCTGTTAGGCAGTTTTTGGCTAAAAATGGCATGGTTCAGCTGCCACACGCACCTTACTAGCCTGACCTGGCTCTGTGCGAATTTTTCTTATTTCCATGCATGAAAGTGGCATAACATTTTAAGATGCTTAATTGATTTTTAGTTTCACTCGTTCCATGTTGCTGTCGTCATTAAACCAAAGCATGTATGGTCATAAACATTGCAGAACCTGGGTTATGAGACTTATTTAATAGAAATAACAGGTTATTTTACTGGCCATGGTTTGAACAGCAGCCAAAATTTGTACACACGTTCCTTGGGCGATATTAGTGACGAATATTTGCACTTTATAGCCACAAAATATATATTAATCGAATAACATACATAGAAATATGGAATGTTCTGCACAAGTCATTGTGGGGAAAATGTATTGTTACCTGTTGATATTTATGATAGCTATTTTTCATACATCTTTCTTTGAGAAAAAAAAACTGATTTTCTTAACTTAAATGAAATGTAAAGAAGAAATATTGGCTTATTAATCTACAAAGTTTAGCGTCATATTGTTTCAGAGACAAACTGTTAACTGTCTACCAGAGATAATATATGTCTACCATTACATAGTAATCTAACGCATTTCGCATATTAACTTACCTGTTGCGATGCAAGTCAATGCTTATTACATTTAATTCGGGTATTCCTTTTATTTTAAGCACTGCAGCCCAGAAAACTGAATAACAAAAGTAAAAAAATAAAACTGAATCCAAAGTTTTGTGATATTATTGCGAAAGGAGTGCGCATCTGAAGTGCACTATGATCGGCAGCCCACAATTTTCCAAATATAAAGGGTTTTAATTGTTTGCTCCTTCCCATGGTACATATAAGTCATTGGCTATTTTCCCCAAATTTGACTGGCACCATTAGCTCTAAAAACGTGAAAACCACATCCAAATTGCTGCGGTACTTATTGTGCGATACCCGTTAAAGTAAAAAGACAAACACAGCTCGCTTACAGATATATAATAGTATAGATATGAAGTAGCTGATTCTACAAGGTTGTTCAATAGACTTTGTCGTTCGATAAAAGATGGAGTTCGTAGGCTTGTTGTTTTTTTCTTTCTAAAGTTAGTGCTACTTTTTTTTTAAACACCTGTGAAGTTTCATGCAGATTTGATAACTTATTCGTACATTTACAGCTGTTCAAAGTTGACTAGTCATAGCATATTGGTAAAATGGAAAAGAATTTATATCGTACAGGAGTAAAATTCTTATTTTTGGAAGGAGTATTACCAAAACAAATTCAAGAACAATTGTTTAAAGTGTATAAGGACTCTTCATCCTCAATCAGAACAGTAAAAATATAGGTGCTGAATTTAAACATGGCTGTATGAGTCTTGAAAATGATCCATGTGAAGGACATCCAAAAATGCATTAACACCAGAAATCGTAGCAAAAATACAGGATTTGGTTTTGGAAGTTTGTCAATTAACAGAGAGAGATTTAGTAGAAGCTCTAGGCCAGGGATGGCGAACCAATGGCATGCGTGCCGACGATGGCACGCGACCAAATAATTTGGGCACGGCATTAATTACGTAGGTACCTAATCGATATAAGTAATTTATTTTTCGTTTATATAATTTGAGATAATAGTAACAAAGTGAACGATACTACCGGTTGTAGAACAACTACAGATTGAGCAAAAGAGGTAGATTTCGAGCGATTTTTCTCACCAAATGGACAGTGAGCAAGGGCAGGTGGTGCGGTGGTGGGAGGAGTGCTAAGCTAACTTACTCACTTGTTTGCTTTGGTGATGTTGTTCACTGCTTTTACCAATTACGTATAGTTCTTGCGAGTTTTAAACTAATTTCTATAACACATCACCTTGTTTAAATTTGTTTGAGTTATATGTACAACTATTGAACATGGCTAATATGATTTTAAAAAAAGTGCAAGCTAGGTGTAATAGAGAAGTTCAACCATGGAGGACTGAGAAATATGTCACGATTAATCAACGTGATAAAGCGGTGTGTGCTTTTATGTCCTGCATCAGTATGTAGAACATCATCTGTAAATCGGCACTTTGAAACAAATCACAAATCTCTCTGTCAAAAAAAGCGAAACTGAAAAATATTAAAGACTACCTTTCGAAACAGTTTTTCAGATGACTCCACTTCTTTTTCCATGCTGCTAATAGTAACAAAGTATGAGCGTAACATAAGTTATTTGGCACCTAATTTGCAACAACAGAAGTTGCACAAGTTTCATTTTATTTTTTTTCCATTAATTACTAAATCATGATTGTTGGATGGCACGTCATAGCTTCATTCAACACTTATTTAGGAAAAATGGCACCTTGATCAATAAAGGTTCGCCACCCCTCCTCTGGGCATATCATTAGGCAGTGTGAGTAATATTTTGGTCGAAATTTCGGGTTTCAAAAAGCTGTGTGCAAAATGGATTGCCACATTCGCTAACAATGGAACAAAAACACATTCGAATGAGACTTTCTCAACAAAATTATGCTCATTTTTAGAAAGGATAAAAAGGATTTTGTGTGTCTTTTCATCACTATGGATGAGACTTGGGTCTAACACCATGATCATGAATCAAAACAAAAGGCTAAGGAGTGGTGTGAATCATAGTTATGTCCAGAAATTGGCCAGGAAGGTATTAGCATCAGTATTTTAGCATTCAAAAGGAATTTTCTTCAAGGATTATCTCCAAAACGGTAAAACAATAAATTTATATTCTAATTGTAACTTTTGGACCAGCTGGATGTAAAAATTTGTGAGAAAACCTGGTTTACAGAAGAAAACAATAATTTTTCATCAAGACAATGCGTCATCTGATATTTCTCAAAAAAACTATTGCGAAAATCAATGAATTAAAGTACGAATTGTTACCACAGCCACCCTATTTGCCAGATTTGGCTCCCGCTGACTTCTGGCTGTTCCCAAATCTAAAAAACTTAATTATCGGAAAATGATTTTCATTGAACGAAAAGGTAATAGCAGCCTTAGAAAGCCTACTTCAACAGTCTTCTGGATTCTCGCTTAAGGGATGGAGTTCATAATAAGTGTATTGCAGTTCGAGAACATTATATTGAATAATAAAATGTATTTCAAACAATAAAATCGTGTTTTTCTTATCGAACAGCAAAACTTATTGAACAACCTTGTACTGTTTACTACTTGCAAACACACAAAATTTGGCAGACATGATTTTAAAAAATGACATTGCTTGCTTTCTTGGGATTTGCACTGTATTTTTCTTGCTGCTAATGCAAATGTTTCAGGTCCAACCTGGACCCTTCATCAGGGCCGTTTCTAATTACGTATCTGGTACGCAAAGACTGTTGGCCAGTCTTTCTATGAGACAGTCTCCCATAATGTTCTCCTGTTGGCAAAGGGCTCGTCGCAAAAATTTCTTTGTCAGTTGTATTTTTGTCTTTTCAGTGTGTTCGTGCCCCACATCCATCATCTAAAGGTAAGTGGTGGATCATTAACCATATCCTAATTTAATTCCTTTTTGCCTTTGATTTCATTGTTTATGATTTCAACTGAACAGACTTTTTTCCCAGTTACAGAATTATTAAAATGTATAGAGGACCAGTAGATAACAGTCAGTGGACTAATGCTGATGAAGAGCGGTGCATTATGTTTCCACTATGCCGGTGACATCATAATTTTTACATGCCAACACAATTTGCTGTAGAGATTGATTTATCATCTCTGATATTTTAAAAAATGCAGTCTAAACCAAAAATAAACAATATAGAAGTTATAAAATCCATACAATAAACCTTCTTTCCATAAAAGTCTGTATCTAGAGAAAAACATATATGTGCCTACACTTTTAAATGTTCTGCCAGTTACAGAATCAAGTAATTCCCTCTTCCTTGTGTGCATGTAAGTGAACATGATTATATCTTCTAATAGATGATTCGAATGTGTCTTTTGATGCTGTCATTCCTAGATGCTCCTGTACATAATATTCAAGGAACTAAAGCTATCGTGTGTTTTGTCAGTATGAATGTAAATTATGACCTACAACTAAAAATTAAAAAGAAACACTCTGGTGAAAGAATAATAATAACTCACTATTTTTGTCTATTATTTTGACAACTGTTTCAATTTCATCAAAATATGGTTAACCAGTCAACTGTAGATAAAGGAATATGAACAAACCGTGGGAATGACAGAAGATCCTTTGATGGACCAAGTGAAGAAGCAGACTCTGAAGACCTTCCGGTTCCTGGCAATGGTGCACTGGCAACAGGAGCAGTTGAAGTTGAAATTTTGGTATCTGCAGAAACCACTTTACTATCAGCAGGAGCTACTGCCTCAGTGGGATTTGAAACAGAATTTGGGAGCTGAGTATGAGGCTGTGGTGCTGCTGGTCCCAGATGAGCAGAACTTACTGGTACAGTTGCGCCGCAGCCAGCACTCCTTACAGAAAGACCCAAGCGAGTGGGTAGTACTTCAAGAGGGTTGAACAAACCAGGACTGCTCACACCTGCACACAAAATGTGTATCTGAGAGTAAAATTCCCATGAAACTTAGTCATGGCATATTTCCTTTTAGTGTAATGAGAACCGAGTAAAACTATTATGTAATAAATAAAATTGACAAAGGAAGGAGGAATGCACAATCACAAGTCAGGTGTTCCATTAATGAATCTACACCCTGTATAAAGAAGAACATAATACATATCTAAAACATATTCTCCTATTTGACATCTATGTAATGCTATTTTCTCACATTATCTATGGAAACATACCAATTTGTTTTTCTCCTCATTTACATGTTTTATATCAATTTAGCATGCAGTGATATCCTTAATTCCACATTTAAAGGCAGGACAAAAAACAAAATAATAACTGTAGGTAACAAAGGGCAACTAACAAATTTTATAAACAAACTTAAATCAACAAAGAAACTACAAAGTTATGAAAATAAATAAAAAAATCTGTATTAGAATGTCACAGTAAAGGAATGCACTAATGGATTGTGAAGAATAACTTTTTATAATGTTTAGTCACACTTATGCGAGATGTTTGTATGGCTACTGAAGAGTGGAAAAAAGTGCCAACTTGTCTCAGCAATGCCAATGATTAAAAAATGACATATTTAGGTTACTGGAGTAAATGGTTGACATGCTTATGTGATCTGGCAATTTTCATGTGAACATTCCTGGCTAACTTTTAATTTTTAAATTAACAGCTACCAGATCAAAGTGCAGACAGTGTTTATTATAATGGGCATCTGAAGCAATGTTTTCAAGATGTGGCCAACACAGAATCCTCCAAACATGAATACCATGATGACACAGTTCATTCTCTACTTTCAGGGCAACAGGAATGGCATAGCAAACATACTAACTGTTTCATGAAACACTAAAAAATATATATTTATTCACATACACATCTAACAAGAAACAATCAAAGTTGCTAAAACTTCTCAGAATTTGTGCAAATCCAAGCGTTAACGGGAATATTTTAAATGCTATGTAACCGATTCTTTTAGTGCAAATGGTGCGGGTTTTTGCCTTTCATGCAGCAAGAAACATCTGGTGATGTTTTTTTTAAGAATCTCAAAGTTAGTATTGTGATTTATGGTATATCCTTGCTGATCACGATGGAGATGAACTTGAAGAATCATAGTCCAACATACAAATAAATTTTACATTTTAAACATGTTCACTATGTAAATATACATGTAGACAGCAGTAAAACATTTTTATAGTTATGTTCATCAATGTTATATGAAAACTACAACATGAGGATGAAACCAACCTGCAGATGGTGGAACAGTGATTGGTTGTTTTGGCATTCCAAACAGATCCTCTCGGCGAGCATTGGGCTGAAGCAAGTGTGGCTGATCAGCTAGTGGAAGTGCTTCAGCCATGGGTGTATCAAAAGGATCAGGTGGTGGGCAACCCAAACACAATGTAGAGTCCGAGCGCTGGAGGAAAGGATTTTTGCGACCTTTTCCACTCGGTCCCACACTAGCTAGGCCTACAAGAGGAGGCCCAGATGTTTCCTGTTCATCTAATGAGTCAGTCTCCATTGCTGCTGTGTGACTCAGCTCATCATCAGCTTCTTCATTATCATTTTCGTCCTACAAGGAAAATGTCACACTAGGAAATCAAGAACTTCAGTTAAGACTAACACTACTTCAAAATGAAGTACTACACCTTTAAAAGCAGCAAGGAACAAAAAAGATATTTTATATATCTATATAAATAACAAAATTAAGGAAGGATAGGGACATATGACCCAGCACTTACCACAGATGAAGGCGGCTGGGACGACGAACAAAAAACAAACACAAGAGAAGTGCAATATTTCGGCCTACAGCAGCCTTAAACGTGCAGAAGGTGAAGCCCCAGGCGGCGTCACATGTGTACACATAGACGGCCAACTGGTGAATGGCGTCTCAGGCGCGAATGGTAGTTTAGGTGGTGGGAGGGGGGGGGTAAGCTCAAATATTAGATCGATAATCGATACTGATGACGATATGTTGTTATTGAAAGAGATGAAAAATAACTGGGTGGATATATATATATATATATAACTATAAGTGAAAAGTAAAATAAATGTAAGTAGCATGGAAAATAGTAAATACAGAACTAAAAAAAATTAAAATAAATAAATATAAATGGTATTGATAATAAGTGCTGGGTCTAGTGGGCAGAAATTATTGGAGATTGAGGCCAGGAGGATGTCTGGTGTCAAGGATATTCTGGTAGGACAGTTCCCATCTACGAAGTTCAGAGGGGGTCGTATTGTTAGGGAAAACTCTGATTGCTCTAACTGAAAAACAGATGTTCAAATTATTGATTTTGTGGGAACTGGCATGTTTTGCAACTGGATGGGCCTCATTGTTAGTATAGACTGTCTGCCTGTGGCCATTCATTCTGATAGCTAGGGGATTGGTTGTGAGGCCTATATATGAGCTGGAGCAATGGAGGCATGTCAGTTGGTATATGAGGTGTGTTGTCATGCAAGTAGCATGACCAATGATAGGGAATGTTTCACCTGTTGTAGGATTGGAGTAAGTGGTAGTGGCTGGGTGCATGCTGCATGTTTTACAACGGGGTCTATTGCATGGGAATGAACCCTGTGGCAGTCTGGGCGAATTACTTGGTGAGTACTTGTGGACCAAGATATTACTTAAATTCGGTGGTCTGCTAAAACATGTGCGCAGGGCAGTGGGTAGAATTTTATGGAGGATGGTGCGCATCCTGGGGAAGGAACGCGCCTTCATCACTCAGTACTTCCCTGGTCTCGAGTCCATTAATCTAATCCTTCGCCGTGGACATGATTTTCTACGTTCCTTCCCCGGGATGCGCACCATCCTCCATAAAATTCTACCCACTGCCCCGCGCACATGTTTTAGCAGACCACCGAATTTAAGTAATATCTTGGTCCACAAGTACTCACCAAGTAATTCGCCCAGACTGCCACAGGGTTCATTCCCATGCAATAGACCCCGTTGTAAAACATGCAGCATGCACCCAGCCACTACCACTTACTCCAATCCTACAACAGGTGAAACATTCCCTATCATTGGTCATGCTACTTGCATGACAACTCACCTCATATACCAACTGACATGCCTCCATTGCTCCAGCTCATATATAGGCCTCACAACCAATCCCCTAGCTATCAGAATGAATGGCCACAGGCAGACAGTCTATACTAACAATGAGGCCCATCCAGTTGCAAAACATGCCAGTTCCCACAAAATCAATAATTTGAACATCTGTTTTTCAGTTAGAGCAATCAGAGTTTTCCCTAACAATACGACCCCCTCTGAACTTCGTAGATGGGAACTGTCCTACCAGAATATCCTTGACACCAGACATCCTCCTGGCCTCAATCTCCAATAATTTCTGCCCACTAGACCCAGCACTTATTATCTATACCATTTATATTTATTTATTTAATTTTTTTAGTTCTGTATTTACTATTTTCCATGCTACTTACATTTATTTTACTTTTCACTTATAGTTATATATATATATATCCCCACCCAGTTATTTTTCATCTCTTTCAATAACAACATATCGTCATCAGTATCGATTATCGATCTAATATTTGAGCTTACTCCCCCCCCTCCCACCACCTAAACTACCATTCGCGCCTGAGACGCCATTCACCAGTCGGCCGTCTATGTGTACACATGTGACGCCGCCTGGGGCTTCACCTTCTGCACGTTTAAGGCTGCTGTAGGCCGAAATATTGCACTTCTCTTGTGTTTGTTTTTTTGTTCGTCGTCCCAGCCACCTTCATCTGTGGTAAGTGCTGGGTCATATGTCCCTATCCTTCCTTAATTTTATTGCCTTAAAGCTTTTTCCTGCTCATTGTTATTATATAAATAACAAAGTATATGTTCATTTGTTCAAAATCATAAATCTTCACCAATTGCTTTGAAATTTTGACACAACCTCACAATCAAATTTGTGCACATTTACATACCCCCGTCATATTTTTTTTAGTATTTTTGCTTTTTTTTTTTTTTTTTTTTTTTTTTTGGCGAATTGAGCAGATTTATTTGCATTTCAATTATTTTGTTAGAATTTCACTGGCTCACAACTTCTGCAATTCAGTAATGTCAAAGGAAGAACTGGTTGAAAAAGTATTTCCCAATATTCAAATCAATTTTAAGAATCATGATTGGCAGAATGAACGAGCAGTTCCTGCTGCCATGAACAAAGACATCCAAGAACTTAACATTATTATTAAGACTAACATTCAAAGCAAAGCAGGCATATACAAGACAGTCGGTACTGTTGTGGAAGCAGATGAAGCGTTTAATTATCCAACAGAATTTTTGAAGTCACTCGATTTGACAGGTATGCCATCACATATACTGCAATTGAAAATCAGTGTCCCAATCATCATGTTGCGAAATATCAACCAGCCAAAGCTTTGCAATGACACAAGGCTTACAGTAAAATAGTTGATGAGCAAAATTGGAGAAGCAACAATCTTGACAGGGCCTTTCAGGGGTGAAGATGTCCTCACTGCTAACATTCCTATGATTCCAGCGGATATGCCATTTCAATAAGATATTGCAATTTCCAATCTGATTAGTGTTTGCAATCACCACCAACAAATCTCAGGGACAATCGTTAGAATCGTGCTGTTTAGATATAGACACAGATTGCTTCTCACAGGGACAATTATATGTAGTGTGCTCTAGAGTCGACAAAACCGACAATCTCTACATCTGCACAGGCAATGGAACAACAAGAAATTTTGTATATCCCCAAGCATTATAAAATTAAACAAATTAGAAATATGTGCTGTCTTTTCCATTTAACCAGATTGAGCCACAGCAACACCTGGCTAGACGCAGCTAGCACTTACTATGAAAAACAAAACAAAAAAACATAATAATAAGGAAAAAAACTTAACTTAGTCCACAACCCGAAGGTTGGTTGGATCCTCCCGAAGAAGGCATACTAAGCCATTGTGTCAGAGGTAGGACGGCCAGTTCCTTTCCTCTGGGACCTAAAGTTTAACTTTGAATCCGAACCACGGAGTGTCCTGGCATAGCTCATATGATTAATCACAACTCTCAAAATTCCTGTGCCTGCCGGGATTCGTGCTCGGGGCAGGAGCAGCTAACGTTTTTGAAAGCAAGCGCCTTAGCCACTGAGCTACCAGAACAAAATAATAAGGAAGTAAAGGTTAAAAACCTAATCTCATAGACAAGACCAAACAGCAGCAATGGACACAAAAAGATGAACACAAATAATGAAACATTTTAGCACTGAACTTGGATGGATACTAGTCGGAGAGACAATGATGCCCACCAAGTATATGGAAAAGGGAGACAAAGCAAGGATGGCAGGAGTGGTAATGAAGTACAGCTAGAGAATACAGAGTTGATAATCAAGGATACTGGACAAATATTATCACTGGAAGTGGTGGAACATTGCAAAAGCAATAAACACATGATGATATAAATAGGTAAGCTAGTTCCCATCTGTAGATTTCGGTAGGTGCTGTGATATCAGAGAAGATTCTGACAGCTATTACTGAAAAAAATAAAAAATATTGTTTTAGTAGTTTGGATTGTGAGAAATGGCATGGACTAAGATGATGTTTGCCTGTGGTAATTTATCTTGGTGGATAGTTGGCTAGCAGTGAGTATAGGAGGTGTGTTGCAGTTAGGGACTGCAATCCAGCAAATCCCATGGGATCCCGCATCATTAGACAGCCTGGCGGATCCCACGCAAAATTAAGCGGATCCACAAAATGCGACAAAAATGCGTGTCAGTCTGCGTGACACGCTGCCTCACTCGGTCTCTATCGGATGTATTACCTTTGCAGTTGGCATTTGACTCATGTGAACATACATTTGTTTTTGTCAACCTTCGTCATTTGTAAGTAAATAGATAGTCTTTTTACGTATTCATTAAAACTTACATTTCTTTTGAGTACACATTTCAATAATTTGAGTTATTTTGTGTATTTAGCATGATTCTCCAACTATGTAATTAGTATTTTTCATGTGTTGCACACATTCTCTGAACTATACAGTTAGATAAAGGAAACAAAGAAACTGCCGCGAGGCACTGAAAATAAGATAGGATAGGGAAAATAAACAGTTACCCGTCACTTACCACAGATGAAGGCAGGAGGGCGAAACACGTAAAAACACAAAAACAAAAGAATTACACAATATTTCGACTTTTCAGTCTTACTCGTGTAGGAGGCGAGACATATGGCAGGGGGAAAGATGTGGTCACATCCGAGCCCGCCACATGAATGAAGCACAGGCGGAAAAAACGCGTGGTAGTGGAAGAATTGCCGGGAGGGGGGGGGGGGGGGGGGGAATAGGCCTGACCAGCGATAAAAGTGAAACAAATAAATATAATGTCTGTGTAGCTTAGTTAAAAAAGTTATATTTGAAAATATATACAAAAAATTAAAAAAAAAAAAAAATAAATAAAGAAGGAAAAAAAAAATTATATAGAATATAAAAAAAAAAATAATAATATAAAAATAACCGACTGTAAAATGAAATGAGAGATGGCAAGTGACAGGTTTAACGTAGGTTTAGGCCAGGGGTGTGTCTGGTGTCAAGGATATGTTGATAGGCTAGTTCCCATCTGCGGAGTTCTGAAGGGGTGGTGGTATTTGGAAAAACTCTAATAGCTCTGACTGTGAAACAGGTGTTGAGGTTGTTTGAATTATGGAAGTTCGCATGAATTGCCACGGGATGGTCTGGGTTGGAAGTATAAACTGTTTGCCTGTGGCCATTCATTCTGTAGGAAAGTTGTTGAGTGGTGAGACCAATGTAAGAGGCAGTGCAGTGGATGCAGGTGAGTTGGTAAATAAGGTGAGTGGTAGCACATGTGGCATGTCCAATTATTGGGAAAGATTCGCCTGTGACAGGATTAGAGTAAGTAGTGGTGGCAGGGTGCATGCTGCAAGTTTTACAGCGGGGTCTGTTACACGGGAAAGATCCCTGTGGAGGTCTAGGGGAGTCGGCAGGTAAATACTTGTGGACCAAGATGTTGTACAGATTGGGCGGTCTGCTGAAGCAAGTGCGGGGAGCAGTGGGTAGGATTTTGGGAAGGAGGAGACGCATTTCAGGGAAGGAACGTAAGAAATCATGCCCACGGCGGAGTATCTGGTTGACAGATTCCAGGCCAGGAAAGAACTGGGTGACAAGTGTTGGACCACGGTCAGCTTTAGGAGGTGCAGAACGAGGATTGTGGGTGATGGCACGGGAAATTTGTTTTTCCACCAGATCATGGGGGTATTGGCGGGAAACAAGGGCTTGGGATAGTTTTTGGGAGTAACTGGAGATTGATTCATGATCCGAACAGATGCGTCTGCCACGGATTGCAAGGCTGTATGGGAGGGAACGTTTAATGTGGAAGGGGTGACAACTGTCAAAGTGTAGGTATTGTTGTAAATTGGTCGGTTTAATGTGTACTGAGGTATGGAGGGTCCCCTGTCGTAGGGTGATATCTACGTCAAGGAAGGTGATACAGGTGTGGGAATATGACCATGTGAAATTGATGGAGTGATTATCATTTAGTGAGTTGAGGAAGTCTAGGAGGTGGTCCTCCCCGTGGGTCCAGATCATAAATATATCATCTATGTATCTGAACCACACGAGGGGACTGAGGGGGGAATTCTTCAGAAAAATATTTTCCAGACGGCCCAGGAAAAGGTTAGCATAGGACGGGGCCATGCGGGTACCCATGGCAGTGCCGCGTATCTGGTGGTAAATCTGGGAGTTGAAGGAGAAATAGTTTTTGGAGAGGATAAAGTTGGCAAGGGATATGAGAAAGGATGTTCTGGGAAGACTGTTTGGAGGGCGCATATCCAAGAAGTGCTGAAGGGAACAGTTAAAGATTCTTATTCATGGTTTCATTATTCCCATTTTATGTATTTGCAGATAAAGTAATTCTGACAACTTCCAATATTTGCAGCTAAAAATTTGATTTTTCGTTGATGCGAAACTAATGTTATCATAATTTTAAAGATCGCATACCTATTTATTTAGAAGATATCAAAAGGCAACTGTATATTCTTTGACCTATTGTTAGTTTGGCCGCTGCTTTATGCATTTGAAACACATGATCTTTGAAGCTCTGGCTTTCGATTAATCCCTCTAGAGATGATTTGGTCAGTCCCCAAAATATATCATTTTTGAGTGAATAGCATGTGTCCTTTCATCTTCTTCTTATTATTTCCACTAAAGGAAAAAAAAGTTGTAATGAAGTCTTAACATCTGTATTGCCGAATTGTTTTGTAAAAACACCATACTCCGATGGCTACCTTCGCCGCCTTCCTCATGCATGAAATTTTGTGTTTTTACAACAAAATCCTGTGATACCCGTGAGGAATTCACTGCAATCATACACCGAGGAAAACTCCTTTCTTTCTCTCTCTCTCTCTTTTATTTTTTTAAACACTCTAAAAAAGTAATTACACCACTTAAAGTAAATCTGAAATTCTTGATGGTTTACGTCTTGGTAAGTAGTTTCTTTTATTAACAATGAATCAACTATAAGATCAATCAAGGAATCAAGCGACATAATAATGAATCCCACAAAAACAATTCTTGTAAAAACAGGCTAAGTCTCGTGCTTGTACAATGACAAAAAGTTTTGAGATCTTGTTCCGAGCCAAGTCTACATTTTACAGAGTATATTCACGTCACTTTGCGAAATAGACTGCTTTCTCTTGGTGTTACGGAACGTTTATTTAAAAAAACGAAAAACCACCACTGGTAACCTGTCCATTATGCATACAATGTTTTTAAATTGAAGTAACGTATTGTTAGGCACAATATTACCTAAGTCTGAATATTTTCCATTTTTGATTATTTATTTAAAAATTGGTTTAGATTTGAAAACAAAAATGTAAAACCTTGAAATATACTTACGATAACTAAGAAATTTTAATGTCATTTTGCCAATTAAAATACAGGGTGAGTCAAAAGTCGCAGTACACCCTTTTATTTCAAAAACTCTGCAGGAATTGGGAAACCTGAATATTCCAGTAAGGTATTGGTGAGGTGGTCTATCTTTTACGGTATGTACCGAACATGGGCGCCATCTTGAAATCGGCCATCTTGAATCTAAGTCAATTTTTTTAAATGGAAAGGGGGTAGTGTGACACATCAAATAACATCAGAATTTTCTCACAAGTTCATTCCTGTAAACAGATTTGAAATAGCAGTTGCGGTTCAAAAGTTACATAGCTTTTTTGTTGCAGATAACTGAAGATGGCTTTGACCAAGGAGGAGAGAATTGAAATCATTTTGATGTCTGGAGAACGAAGTTTCTGTGTCATAGCTGCAGATTTTAACAACCGGCACGCTGTAAGACCTCCATTTTCACACAACACTGTCAGGTGCTTAATTTCCAAATTCCGAGAAACTGGGACTGTGGCTGACAAGGCACGGAGTGGCCGTCCAAAAAGTGCTACTGACGAGACAACCTCAACAATGGTTTTGGCGTCCTTCGTGAAGAGCCCACAACGCAGCACACGCCGTTTGTCAGCAGAATGTGGAATCAGCCAGTCATCGAACATACGAATCCTTCATGCCCATCGATGGCATCCATTAAAGATTCAGTTACTCCAGCACCTAGCAGAGGATGACCCAGACAGTTTTGCACGTGGGCCTTAGAGGATCCCTCTTTTGCACAAAGCACCTTGTTCAGTGATGAGGCAAACTTTTATGTCAGTGGTGAAGTTAACCGTCACAACCACGGTTGTTAAAATCTGCAGCTATGACACGGAAACTTCGTTCTCCAGACATCAAAATGATTTCAATTCTCTCCTCCTTGGTCAAAGCCATCTTCAGTTATCTGCAACAAAAAAGCTACATAACTTTTGAACCGCAACTGCTATTTCAAATCTGTTTACAGGAATGAACTTGTGAGAAATTTCTGATGTTATTTGATGTGTCACACTACCCCCTTTCCATTTAAAAAAAATGACTTAGATTCAAGATGGCCGATTTCAAGATGGCGCCCATGTTCGCTACATACCGTAAAAGATAGACCACCTCACCAATACCTTACTGGAATATTCAGGTTTCCCAATTCCTGCAGAGTTTTTGAAATAAAAGGGTGTACTGCGACTTTTGACTCACCCTGTATTGTTAACTGTTAATTTTATTATTTAACATTAAAACTGTTTTATTAATTTAATTAACAGAGGTTTATTATTTAATTTACTAACACTTTAAATAATTATGAAATATGTGTTAAAAAAACTGTTGGCGCTAATCCCGCTGTATTGATACAAATCCCACAAAAATCCCGTGGTATTGAAATCAATGCAGGATTGCAATAATTAGTTGCAGTGCATGTGACATGCCCAATGATTAGAAAAGGTTCCTTTTTGGTCAGATTGGAGTAGGCTGTGTTTACCGGGTGCATGATAAAGGTTTTTTTTTAGTAAGGTCTGCAGAAAATAAATGATCTTTGCAGCAGTTTGGGAGAATTCCAAAGTATTTGTGCACCAAGACTGGGTGGTTCAAGCACGTGTGTTGATCAGTGGGCAGGATTTTGTGAAGACATTTTGGGGAAAGAATGTAGGAAGTCAGGATTACATTAATCAACTCAAGCCCAGGGGAGAACTGGATAATTAAAACAGGTTCACAGTTCCTTTTACAAGGTGTAGGACTGGAGTAGGTGTGTTTAGGATGGGTTGTAGCTTGAGTGACTTTTTTGTGCAAGATTAGAGATGTAGCAGTGGAAAATGGGAGCTTGTGATTGGTTTTGAGAGTATCTGGAGATAGATTTTTCACTGGAACAGATGGCCAGGCTGTAAGGATGTGTGTTTGGTGTAGAAAGGATGACAACTGTCAAAGTGCAAGAATTGGTCTAATGTGAAAAGCAGTATTTAGGCCACCTTTCCATAAGGAAATGCCAACAGTGGAAAGATGATGTGTGTGACAATAAGTGATGAAATAGGTAATGCTTAGAGAATTGAGGAAGCTTGGTAGATGCTTTTCACTGTGAGTCCAGATCATAATTATATCATTCCCATATCAAAACCACAAAAGGGGGTTTTAATTGGATATTGTTCAGGAATTGTTGCTCCAGATGGCACACAAGAAGGTTTGCAAATGACGGGAGCATGTAGGTACCCATGGGAAAGCTGTGTCCCTGATGGTTGACTTTGAAGGAAAATAATGTTTTTGAGAGAATGATGTGAGCCAAGGAAATGTGGAAGAAAGTGGTGGACAGAGTGTCGGGGGGTGGGAAGGAGATATGTTTCCAGCCACAAACTTTACAGAGGTTCAACAGTGAAATATTGCATTTTTCATGTTAATAATAAAATTATAATTTATTTTTAGTCCATTGCTGCCCTTATCTACAACAAGCGTTGGGTTTATTTTCCCTATTCTTCTTCATTTATACTGCCTTAAAGCATTTCCATTCTCATTATTATAAAATAACATTTATATGTGAGGACTACAGGGGGCTGCTGTTCCAACCAGAAACTAATAAGAAAAGGAATTGAAAATATCAGACAAACAAATAAGGGAGTGGGGTTAAATTCTGAAGCTATACTTTTTCTTTAAACAGTGTTACACTATAATAAGTCTTTGACGAAGATATTTTATACAAGACTTAATAATGTGATTTGTTGATTGTAGGAACTCGCGCCAACTCAGTCACATGTTTCTATTTTCTTAAAAAAGGGCGTAGCCCAAAATAGTGTTTTTTTTAGTTTTTTTTGTGTGTGTTACTGACATCCTCCCTTCAACTTTGGACAGTGGTGGGTTTAACTTATCTTTTCTTTACATACAATTATTGCCTCATGGCATTCTTCCTATTCCATTGTTTCTGAGATTTTATAATATTTATTTTAGAAAAGGTTTAATTAAACATTTTATCAGGTCCGTTGTAATACTTAAAATTTTCCATTGTAGTGTTCTGAAATTACTAGAGCAAACTTGTATAATTGCACAACTGTAGCAATATTTTTATTATTTGGATAGAAAAAAAGAAGAATAATTAATTGCATCTGAGTTAGCCCAATGACTGCAAATGTGATATAAATATAATTCATCAAACTTTTGTGCAAGAGCTACAATATGAGAACATAACATATTAAAACAAACAAAGGGAAAATACACCCAACACTCACCAAAGTTGAAGGGAGGAGGGCAGCAGCAACACAGCACAACATACAAACAAAGAAAAAACAATATTTCGGGTGAAAATCCCCTTTTACAAGTTAACAGAGAGGTGGCTGGTCTTGCGCAAGACTTGCGCAAGACTTGCATAGGATGCAGCCACTCATAGAACGCAACAGACCGTCGGAGGTGGTGGGGGCAGCAACGATAATATAACCGCGAGTATACGAAAAATTAAAATGATCAAAAAAATATTAGTTATTAAAAATATATATAAAGAAAAAATATAATTGAAAATTTAAGAAAATAAATAAAAAAAGTTATGAAACTATTGAACTATTGTACTAGCCAGTGGTGGGTGTATAGGGTGAGGATGGAAGATGTTAATGGAAATTAAGGCCTGGGGGATGTCTGGTTTGAAGGATGTGTTGATATGCCAATTCCCACCTGCGGAGTTCAGATTGGGAGGTAGTGTCTGGAAGTACTCTAATGGCTCTTACTGTGAAGCAGTTATTAAGGTCACGGGTGTTGTGAGTACTGGCATGGTGAGCAACGGGGAGGTCCAGGTTTTGGGAGTAAACTGTCTGTCTGTGAGCATTCATTCTGATGGTCAGGCCAATGTAGGAACTTGGACAGTGGAGGCAGGAGAGCTGGTAAATGAGATGGGTGGTTGTACAGGTGGCATGACCTATTATGGGGTAGGTTTCACCAGTTGTAGGATTGCTATAGGTAGTGGTAGGTGGATGCATACCGCAAGTTTTGCAACGGGGTCTCTTACAAGGGAAGGATCCAAACGGTGGTTTAGGAGCATCAGAGGCTTGATATTTATGTACAAGAATGTTTTTTAGATTAGGCAGTCTGCTGAAGGTGACTCGGGGTGTGGTGGGAAGGATAGTCGGAGGAATGCAACGCATTTCAGGAAAGGATCTAAGAAAGTCATAGCCCAGACGAAGAATTTTGTTTAGGGATTCCAGGCCAGGGAAAAACTGAGTGAGAAAAACAGGGTTCTGATTGGCTTTAGGTTGTTTGTGTCGGTGTGGAGGACTGTCCCTGACCCTTGATACTTGTTTTTGAATTAGTTCTGGAGGATAATTGCGGTTTATGAGTGCCTGAGTCAGATTGTTGGTGTAGAGGGTAAAGGGACTCGTGATCAGAGCATATGCGTTTGCCCCGAGTGGCTAGGCTGTACGGAATGGAACGTTTTGTGTGATATGGATGGCAGCTATCAAAATGGAGATATTGTTGTAGGTTAGTGGGTTTTATGTGGACAGAGGTGTGTTAGTGACCATTCCGTACAGAGATGTCTACATCCAGAAAAGTGATGTCAGTCTGAGAGTAGCACCAGGTGAAGTTCAAGGAGGAGAAGTTATTCAGTGAGTGCAAGAAGTCAAGAAGGAGGTTTTCACCGTGGGTCCAGATCATAAATATGCAATCTATATAGCTGAACCACACGGTGGGTTGTAGGGTAACCTGTTGAAGAAAACGTTCCTCTAGTCTGCCCATGAAAAGGATGGCATATGAAGGTGCCATGCATTGCCTCGAATCTGATGGTAAACCTGAGACTAGAAGGAAAAGAAATTTTTGGTCAGGATGAATTGAGCCAAAGAAGTGAGGAAAAGAGTGGTAGGGAAGGTGTGCGGGGGGCGACTGTCGAGGTAATGTTCCATGGCACTTAGGCCCTGGCCATGAGGGATGTTGGTGTATAGCGACCTACAACAATATCTCCATTTTGATAGCTGCCATCCATATCACACAAAACGTTCCATTCCATACAGCCTAGCCACTCGGGGCAAACGCATATGCTCTGATCACGAGTCCTTTACCCTCTACACCAACAATCTGACCCAAGCACTCATAAACCGCAATTATCCTCCAGAACTAATTCAAAAACAAGTATCAAGGGTCAGGGACAGTCCTCCACACTGACACAAACAGCCTAAAGCCAATCAGAACCCTGTTTTTCTCACTCAGTTTTTCCCTGGCCTGAAATCCCTAAACAAAATTCTTCGTCTGGGCTATGACTTTCTTAGATCCTATCCTGAAATGCGCTGCATTCTTCCAACTATCCTTCACACCACACCCCAAGTCACCTTCAGCAGACCGCCTAATCTAAAAAACATTCTTGTACATAAATATCAAGCCTCTGATGCTCCTAAACCACCGTTTGGATCCTTC
Source organism: Vandiemenella viatica (assembly GCA_031002005.1). NCBI lineage: Eukaryota > Metazoa > Arthropoda > Insecta > Orthoptera > Morabidae > Vandiemenella > Vandiemenella viatica. The sequence continues at coordinate 297,790,590 of JARYHS010008074.1, forward strand.
CCTTGTAAGAGACCCCGTTGCAAAACTTGCGGTATGCATCCACCTACCACTACCTATAGCAATTCTACAACTACCCCATAATAGGTCATGCCACCTGTACAACCACCCATCTCATTTACCAGCTCACCTGCCTCCACTGTCCAAGTTCCTACATTGGCCTGACCTCAAACTCATTATCCATCAGAATGAATGCTCACAGACCGACAGTTTACTCCCAAAACCTGGACCTCCCCGTTGCTCACCATGCCAGTACTCACAACACCCGTGACCTTAATAACTGCTTCACAGTAAGAGCCATTAGAGTACTTCCAGACACTACCTCCCAATCTGAACTCCGCAGGTGGGAATTGGCATATCAACACATCCTTCAAACCAGACATCCCCAAGGCCTTAATTTCCGTTAACATCTTCCATCCTCACCCTATACACCCACCACTGGCTAGTACAATAGTTCAATAGTTTCATAACTTTTTTAATTTATTTTTTTTTAATTTTCAATTATATTTTTTTTTATATATATTTTTAATAACTAATATTTTTTTGATCATTTTAATTTTTCTTATAATCACGGTTATATTATCGTTGCTACCCCCACTACCTCCGACGGTCTGTTGCATTCTATGAGCGGCTGCGTCCTACGCAAGTCTTGCGCAAGACCAGCCACCTCTCTGTTAACTTGTAAAAGGGGATCTTCACCCGAAATATTGTTTTTTCTTTGTTTGTGTGTTGTGCTGTGTTGTTGCTGCCCTCCTCCCTTCAACTTTGGTGAGTGTTGGGTGTATTTTCCCTTTCTTTTCCATGTAAATATTGCCTCGCGGCATTTCTTTCCTTTCATTGTTACCTATATAAAACAAACATTATTTTAGACAAAGATTCATTTAAATTTCATAATTGTCAGGTTTATTTTTCAAACACTCATTTAAGAAAATTAATAAACACTGAATACCGTCTTACGGCTACTCTTAAATTTCTAGAAATAGCTGATAATTACACAAGTATGCAGTACAGTTTACACAGTGCACTCATTCTGCTATTAGAAACGTGTGAAGTTATATAAAAATCACTGAGAAAACAAATTAATTTCCTTTTTTATATTGTAGGAAATACAACCTTCTTTATGTCCAGCATTTTATTTCTGCTCTTGTAGACAACATTTTTAGGATTGTAAAATATTTCTTTCTGCGCATACTCGGAAAACGATATTCTTTATTTCAACTGTCCAAACAATATTTAGCTATTTGTCATGATGATGAAATATGTTTTAAAAGAGTAATGCTAACACATTACAATTTATAAAAGTATTTTAAATTATTTTTCATTATACTGCAAAAGATTAGATAAAGTATCTCTTATTTCATGAAGAGCAGCCCTATTCTAGACCTACCTTCACCCATCACCATTTACAGAATAAGTATTTACATTAAAAAAAAAAAATCAATGTTCTGCGAGCGGCTTTCAGTGCCTGCCTTTTTCATTTTTGGTAAGTTATATTTCCTTTCGGCAACCTTATTTTTATTTTAAACCAATCAACATATTTTATGCAATGAAGATGATTGTATTAAATCATTATAGGACTATCATTCCGTTCAAACAGATAAAGTTTTGTTATAAAGAGCAATTTTTGTTTAAAATCTTACAGAAAGCAAGAATATCTGAAACTAAATAACTTGGATTAAATATCTTTTTGACAAATATCACCTCGATAACAATCACAAATACCTGGTCATTCCATGAATCCATCGGCAAACCATCTCTAAGCACTTCAGGATCAGCAGTTTCTGTCCCTGAACGCATATAATATATTAATGCATCAAATACATAGGCAATGTGCTTCAGAGCAGAAACATCTAAGATTGGCAAACTATCCAGATGTTCTCCATTGTGAGCCCTCATCAATGACAGGCAATATGACAGAAACTCCCGACGAGCGGATTGAGGATCAGCTGCTGAAAGAAAATGTTTCTTTAAAATGTCTTAGAGTTTAGGAACATTTCTAAATAATGATGTACGTTTACTATACAACTTTTTTTCAAATCATCTGCTTAATGCAATATGTGATACTGAAACAAAGCCTATCTGTAAGGGGAGGGGGGAAAATAATAATAATAATAATAATAATAATAAAATAAATGAAAACATCAATTTCAATTCAACTCTCCACGAGATTCTTCAATTTGAAGAAAAGAATTTTAATTTCAATGCTTTTAAAGAAAACTTTTACAAATTGTGAAGTTAGGTTAAATTCAAACCATTTCACCAACAAATTTACCAACACAATTGTAATCCGAAATTTTAACCTTATGATAGCATAAAAAAGGAAAATCATCAAATTTATCAGTACTTACAAGTTTTAATGATAACTGTTAACAAAGAATTAAAGGCTTTCAGTATCTGTGGCAGTGAAATGCTAGATCATGATAGTTTAGCAATGCGGTATAAAAAGTTCAACATTATGTTTAAGACAGAAACTTACTCTAATGCCATCACACTGGTTGACAAGCCTTAGCTGCATATACATAGGTTGGACAAAATAATATGAACACCATGCGACAGAGTACAGGTTGTTGCATGTTGGCACCACTACTTCCATGTGAATACTGCAACACTCGTGTACGGTGTAGTTGACGTGACAAGTCTTGTAGGTTATGTGTCAGTCAGTGTATTATATGCTTTGTTCTGTGATGGTTGTGATAAGCGAATGGTGAATGGTGAATGTGTGATCTCTCAGACTCTGAAAGATGGCAAATCGTTGGAGCTCGGTTAGCGGAATTGTCTGTGATGAAAACAAATGAACTGTTTAACATCTCACACGACAGTATCCACAGTAATGATAGCATACACAAAACATGGTAAAACATCATCGGCGAAGAGGAATAGTGGATGAAAATCAGTTAACCGACAGAGACTGACAAACATTAAAATGGATTGTGGCCAGACAACACAAAACCAATGCGGCAAAAGTAACAGCAGAACCCAACACACACCTCAGTAATAGTAATTCAACAAAAACAATACCAGCTCCACAAAGCTAACATTCATGGAAGGGCTGCAATTGCAAAACCCCTTATAATGACAACCAATGCTAAGCTGTAAAACAAATGGTGACATGATCATAAAAACTGGACATTTGATGATTGGAAGAAGATGGTATGGTCCGTTGAATCATCATTCACATTGTTTCCTACTAATGGCTGGGTTTATGTATGGAGAACTCCAAAAGAAGCCTACCATCCGGACTGCCTGCATCCAACAGTCAAGCATTGGGGATGTTCCGTTAAGATTTAGGCTGCAGTATCATGGTATTCAGCTGGTCTATTCATTCACATCACTGGCCGGATGACCGAGAATGAATATCTCAACATCCTCAATGGTTAAGTTCTTACTACGACTAGCATACAGCCGCAAAACACTGCTACCTATCACCAGACCTCAACATAACTGAACCATTGTGGGGAGTTTTCGAGCAGATTTCCATCTCCAACATCACTGAAGCAATTGGCGGATGCTTTGGTACAAGAATGGGACAACATTCTGTTGGAAACTATTCAGACACTCTACGAACCTATTCCGCAAAGAATTGCAGCTGTTCTACAAGCAAAAGGTGGCCCAACACCATATTAATAAACCAATAGTATATATGTCAGGTGTTAATATTATTTTGTCCAATCCTCGTACCTATTTATTTAAATGTTTATTTATTTCAAATTTTCTTAAATTAAGCTAGTAACTAAAATACTGATTAAAATCTTAATAGTATTAATGTTTAGTTGTTAAGTAATAAACTAAGTGGTACTGAAAATAAGATAGGATAGGGAAAATAAACAGAAACCCGTCACTTACCACAGATGAAGGCAGGAGGGGGAGATACGTAAAAACAAAAACAAAGGAATTGCACAATATTTCGACTTTAGTCTTAATCATGAATGATTCATGTGGCGGGTTGCGATGTGAGCACATCTTTCCCCCTGCCATATGTCTCGCCTCCCACATGACTAACTTGGAGACCATCAGACCTGTTCAGAACGGATTTGAATCTCCCGAGTATATGTTGAAGGGTATTTACTCCATATGTCTGTGTTACGATTATTTCTTCAAAATGAGCCCTGCGTACCGAGAAATTAACGAGGAAACATACGTGAATAGTTTTTAAATACTAAAATTTTAGTATATTGTTTAAAAGCTGTAGCGTGGTGTATGCGGTAAGGCGCTAAATTCCCATTTTGCGAACCTGGGTTCAAATCTCCATACTGCCAAATATTTTTATTTCTTTTTTTATATGCAGTAATCATTGATTTTATTTCATTTAAAATTCATCTACGAATTTTTATTATGCGAAATAACTTTTAAAACAAAATATTACAGAATATACAGTCCCAACTTTTTTGTTAGAAAATCATTATTTCATTGTTTATGGTTGATAAGTTTATTGTTTATGTGTTTTTGTTTTTTTTTTTAATGAAACAGGTATATTTCATGTTCATCGTTTTTATACTTGTATCTCTACAATTAATATTGTAAAGTAAATATATTACAGCCATAAGGTCGGGGTTTTTTCCTCCCTACCACAGTTATACTTATTTCCGTTCAGTGGTAGTAGCATGTAAATGTTTGAAACTAACATTATGTCTGTTATTTCGCATAAAAAATACGTAAATGAATTTTAAATGAAATATAATCAATGCTAAATGATTACTGCATATAAAAAAAGAAATAAAAATATTTGGCAGTATGGAGATTTGAACCCGGGTTCGCAAAATGAGAAATCAGCACCTTACCACATACACCAAGTTAAAGCTTTTAACCAATGTACTAAAATTATAGTATTTAAAAGTTATTCACGTATGTTTCCGCGTTAATTTCTCGGTACGTAGGACTCATTTTGAAGAAATAATTGTAACACAGACATTTGGAGTAAATACCCTTCAACATATACTCGGGAGATCCAAATCCGTTCTGAACTGGTCTGATGGTTCCCAAGTAAGACTAAAGTCGAAATATTGTGCAATTCCTTTATTTTTGTGTTTTTACGTGTCTCGCCCTCCTGCCTTCATCTGTGGTAAGTGACGGGTTTCTGTTTATTTTCCCTATCCTATCTTATTTTCAGTGCCTCGCGGCAGTTTCTTTGTTTCCTTTATCCAAACTAAGTGGTACAAAATAAATACTAATGAAAGCTGGAGAAACATGTGAAAAAGGCACAAACTAATGCAAGTGAAGGCAGAACAAATATGTGAAACAGCAAAATTAATGTAACTGAATTCTAACAATGAGGTTGATAAGTTAGTGGACCGATTTCTTTGGAAGATCTAATTTTCATGGAAAGATAATGTCACAATCTAGCCACTGAAATGGAGACGGAATTTGCAGGGATTCCGAGCAATGGGAGGAGCGTTTAGTATATTTGAGTTCAAGACCTGGTTTAATACTACAGGAAAGTCCTAAGTATGTAATGTTTGAATAACGGAATGTGGGAGCTTTAAAGTGTATGAGGCAGTGAAGGAGATATACGGTATGTAACCGTCATTGATTGTATGCGTGTGACCATTATAAGCAGTCATATGAAGGAGAGACATGGTCATACAGTCACAAGTTGCAGATGAAGCTTATACATGAAATCACAACAACTTCAAGTTTTCTTATGCATGTCAAATTTAAATTTTAATGAACAATATCACAGTGATAGAGATGGGGGAGCACAGAGGCCTGCATCTGTTGTTTTTTCAAATGGATGGGGAAAATCTTCTTGCATTTATATAGAGCAGGAAGACATTAGAAGGCTTCGCGACATATGGAGACAGTGTTCTCAGATCAGTTTAACTTAGTCTACTTGACTCACAAGAGCTTTTAGCATATTGCTATAATTTAATTCTTTTCTTTGTAGATTTAACTGTGGAATATTTTATGTGAAGTTTATGGCTACCAGTTTTGAACTCGTAACCTGGGATTTATTTTTAGTCCAAGCCTCCTTGCCAATCACAAAGATATTTTAAGTCTTCCTTTATTTGATTTATTAGAGTGACTATGTTGGTTGGTGTTGCACAGAGGTACAATTGCAAATCATCAGCGTACAAATGGTAGTTACAGTAATGTAAGACGGTCATCACCTAATTTATGCGTATAGAAAGTAGAAGAGCTTCCAAGACTGAGCCCTGAGGGACACAACTGTTTGCATAGTGATTTGTCTTGCAACACAATGTTGATGTTGCCTCAAACAATATTTGAATCAATCAATACTTATAGTACCACCGGTTAAATTTAAGCCTCTCAGTTTGGACAGTAGAACATTAACCCTTTCACGGCTATGGGCATACATGTATGCCCTGCCGCTAGAAAGACCAGACGGCTACGGGCGTACATGTATGCCCAGCGGACGGGAAGACCAGACGGCTAACGGCATACATATACGCCCGGCAGGCGGGAAGTCCTGACGGCTAACGGCATACATATACGCCCGAGCTCGGAAGCAGGTAAACGGCTAATTGCTGTCGACCGCATTACTGAGAATACTGAGAATTTCTGAGAACACTCTTATACTCTGGACTATCTGTAGGAAAACACTTTAGTTTTCACCTCCCCTGGGCCCTTACTGCTTACGAGTCTAACATTGGGCCAGTTCTGTTTTTTCTTCTGGTGAGATGACAGCGGTCGCATCTGTAGCCTTTGCCATGTCGGAACACAGTATATCGGACAAGGAAATCATGGATATCCTCATGAATAGTAGTGACGAAGATTGTAGTGATACTTTAGAGGTTTCTTCCGACGAAGAGTTGGATACGTCTGGATGTAATGCTGAATCCTCGACATCACGAACAGAAGATTCTTCCTCTGAAGACGGAAAAGGAAATGAAGTAAGTGAAACTTCGTCAGGAAAAAGAAAGTATGACTGGTCGGAGAATCATCCTGTGACGACATCGTTTTGTGAACACATTTAGCGGGTTGAAAGTAGACTTCGAAGGGTCAGCAAGTCATTTAGATTTCTTTTTGTACTTCATATCCATGGAATTTGTTTCTGCCATATGTACACAGATCAATAATTATTATAAATTTATTACTGATAAAATGACGACTGCACCCAGTTGATTAGCACGCTGGAAGCCTATAGAGCCAGCAGAATTTTATTGCTTCCTAGCGTGTTCTCTGCTTATGCCTAGAAGTAAGAAGATAGAATAAATGATTATTGGTCGAAAGATTCTTTGCTTAAAACACCAATATTATCTAACATAATGGCCAGGGACCGGTACAAGTTGATCCTGCGTTTGTTGCACTTCAGTGACAATTCCACCACATCTCAAGATATCCTTGTGAAAATACGTCTCATTGTAGATCACACAAAAAAAAAAAAAAAAAAAAAAAAAAAAAAAAAAAAAATTACCGAGCGTGGTGGTGTAACGGATAGCGTTCTGGCCTTGCATTCGGGAGGACGGCGGTTCGAATCCCCGTCCGGGCATCCAGATTTGGGTTTTCCATGGTTTCCCCAAATCACTCCAGGTGAATGCCGGGATGCTTCCTTCAAAAGGCCATGGCCGAATTCCTTCCCATTCCTTGCCCCCATCCTTTCCCGTCTCTAAAGACCACGTTGTTAAAAAGGGACATTAAACTGTTACAAAAAAAAAAAATTCCGCGAAGCTGTAGCCCCCTTTGAGAATCTAGTGATCGACGAAAGTCTGCTACTGTTCAAAGGAAGGCTCCGCTTCAAGCAGTACATACCAAATACAAATAAAAAAAGGTTCTCAACATATTCCTAAATTACCTTTTTCTCTCTCTCTCTCTGTCCAGAATAAACTTACAGCAAGAAACAGGGGTTAACTTTAAAACATTTTTTCTTGGTCATTAGAAACTTCAATCGCTGAGATAGTACAGTGTGACAATGATTTTATACGGAGTATTACTGAAGATTAAGCGCGATTAGCCCAGAGCAGCCGTAGCCTGCAGCGGTTGTCGGACCACTCAGCCGCCCGCCGGCCAGGCACACGGTGGGTCCGCTAGCCCCAGCCACCGGGGACGCAGGACGCTCGGCACTCGTAGCCGCGAAAGGGTTAAGGTCGCCAATATCAAATGCCTTGCTGAAGTCGAGAAGGATTAGTAAGTCCTGGAGTGCTTTGCGGAAACCATGGAAAATCAAAAACTGAATGTCCGGATGGGAATTCAAACCAATGTCCTCTCGAATGTGAGGCCAGAGCATTACCACTCACCCACCGCATTTGGCACCATTTTATAGACATTTAATTTGTCCAATAATTATTTTATAGTAAGGCCTATGTACGAATTAGTGCAAAGGTGGCAGGGTAGTTGATGCATGAGGTGTGTTGTGGAACAAGTAGCATGCCCAACAATGAAGGTTTCTCCTGAGATAGAACTGGAATAGGGTACGTGGATGCATGCTGCAGGTTTTGCAATAAAGTCTGTTACATGGAAAACACGCATTTGGTGGTTTTGGGGAATCTTAAGGAAAGTTTTAGTGAAACAAGATGTTTTTAATATTGGGCGACGCGGAAGAACATGTCCAGGAGACAATAAGTAGAATTTTGGAGAGAAGGGTGTGCATCTCTGGAAAGGAACAAAGGAGTCATGACCTCATGACCACATTGGAAGACATGACTGATGGGCTCAACACCAGGAGATAACTGAATGGTGAATACTACGCTATTATTGGTTTTTGAAGATGCATGGCGAGAATAAGAGTGGGTAAAAGCACAAAGGATTTGCTTTTGTATGAGATCCATAGAGTAAGTGGGAAATGAGGGATTGATATAAGTTTTGTGAGTAATTGTAGAGGGATTTTTCATCAAAACAGATGCATCTGACATGGATGGCAAAGCTTAAGGGAGGGAACTTTTGGTGTCAATGGATGGCAACTGTTGAAGTGTAAATATTGCTACAAAATAGAGGTGTGAAGAGTAAGCAATCTGCAATAGAGCAATGCTCACATCAAGAAAACTGATGTGTTTGGGGAAGTAACTTATGTGAAGTTGATAAAATAGTTATTGTGAAGGAAAATGAGGAATTCTGTTTGTTTTTCACTGTGGGTCCAGGTCATAAATATATTATTTATGTATTTGAACTACAGAGTGTCTTGTGTAGTATGTGGTTTAGTTAATGTTCCTTGAGACACTTAGGAATATGTTGGCATAAAGTGGGACAGTGCAAGTACCCATGGCAGTGATGCAAATCAGTGATATACTTTAGAATTGAAGGTGTGGTAGTTTTCGAGAGAACAAGGAGACCCAAAGTTGCAAGAAAAGATCTTTCCTTTCATCCTTTACAATTATATTAGTGAATACACATCAGAGTTTATATACATACAAATAAAGCAACCTGTTTCTACAGCAGGTAGGCCTAATTCAAACATTGCTTAGGAGAAGCAATTAAAATGCTACTTACGTGTGCCTGAGGGTCATCAACTAATAAACTTTCTCAATTAGTGTTACTTTCAAGGAAAGATAGAAACAAAAGATGCACTAAAATGTGATAGAAGTATAGACGAACAACATAAATTTAGAAGGAGAGAGGAAGTTCAAAAAAAGGAACAAAGGACTGATCCTCTGTTTTTACCTATTCAACTTATATTTCTTTGATAGTTCAATTGTCCACTTAATTTTCTAATGCACAGATAAAGTACAAAAGAAGGCAGTTTAGAAATTATAGGTGGTAAAAGAAGTTTGCAGAAAGGTTTCACAGAAGAAAGTGTAGGTTGGTAGATAACATTTAAGATGTGGGATTAATTAATTTGTCAGTGGAGAGAATAGATGAAGAAATGAACTGTAAAGGAAGATGAAGATTAGAAGATATAAAGCAGATAATTAAGAACACAGGTTGTAAGGTTAAGATGAAGAGATTAACTAAAAATAGGAAGAGATGGGGGTTGCATCAATCCAGGCAAGAAACTTTTTTTTTTTTGGGGGGGGGGGGCAGCTCACTACTGGCAAGATTATTTACATCAATAAGTATGTGCAAAACAAGTTATAAAAAATAGAATCAAGGTTTTGAAAAATGTAGGAAACTTATATTTAAAACTTCTAAAAAGGAGCAATTTTATTAGAAATTTTCTGTTAATGAAAAATACGGCAACTGAACAAGAGTAGATAAGGAGAAAAGACAATTACCAGAGGTAAAGCAAGGGATAGAAAATATCTATTAACTTAGAAATGTGGGATTTCCAGCAATAAGAAAGAATGGGGATTAAAAGAAATAGTGAATGCTCCTATCTTTTGTCCCAACCCCCAGGCAGGTTTTTCAGTCTAGAGTTCAAGTTCTTTCCAGCAAAATCATCACTCCTGCAGTAAAAGCTATTTTTTCTTACTGTTAACTCAGTTCATAATGCTCCCATTTCTCCGTGAAACTCTGGGCATTATTTAAAGTTTAATAATAGCCCCATTTTTTGTTTCAAGTTATGGATTTGTTGAACTTCATCAAAGCACATGTTAAACTTCACTGGATAGGCCAAGATTTGCCAGTTTTGATTTAATCTCAATATTCAGAAGAAGAAACTTAGCTAGAAGAGTTAATACCTTCACGGTCACGTGAAGTTCGTGGTGTGTCAGTACCAGTTGCAAAACCAACAATACGTGGCCCAGAGGATGATCCGACAGGCTGTGTAGAATTTGTAGCACCACCTCGGTGACTGGCGGTTCCACTTCTACCAGCAGAGTTGCTGCCAGCACTGCTTCCTCCCAACACAGACAATGACAATGCAGCAGGGCCTAGCAGGCTCCCGAGGCCACCAGAGATTCCACTGATACCAATGCCCGCTGTCTGATGAAGTGGATGACCAGGATGTGTTGGGTCTGAAGAGTGGGTGAGTGAGGCTCCAAATCTCAACTGAGCTTCAGTTGAGTCCATCACAGTCACCAACCAATCCCAAGTAGGTTTAAGACGATATTCCAAGTACAGCTGATGGTAACAAAACAATATCACAGAAAATTAAAAGTATTTTTCAATAAAAATCAAGTGTCACCACATAATTCCTTAAAAAAAGTGATTGTTATCAGTCATTATGGAAACTAACCTGCAGATTCAGAGATTCCTGATAAGTGATTTCAAGATTTTGCGGCAATGATGGAGCCAAAGCATGGTAATCTTGCAGCATGGTTAACAGATCAGCTATCTGCCTCATTACAATGCCGAAGGCTCGAGCCAGGCAGCTCGCTGTAGTAGCCATCGTCACTGGTTCTTGTCCTGCAGCTGCCGCAGCAACGGCAGCAGATGCTGCTGTTGTTGAGCGCCGAAGAGATGATGGATCTATGAACACCAGGCTGCTTCCTCCTGCAACACGAACCCCTGCCACACTCTTGGCAGTTAGCTATGCTCCAACTCCAATGCTGCTTCTGACTTTCTATCTTAGATGTTTGATGACAGGTGATATCAATAATTATCACTTAAACTGACACCACTATTTACTTTACTTCTATTTTTTGAACAACTGGTAGAGAATAAAAATAATCTGAGTTCTGAATTTTATCAGTGAGCTGGGTCATGGATAAGTAAACTTGCCAACATTTTATTCAATGATGTACATAAAATATTGATAAAATCCATTCTTTAGGATGCAGTCACTCTACTTAAAAAAAGGGACTCACTTCACAGCAACTGAAGTAATGGTTGAGTAACTGTGTGGCAACTGGTTAAACACTTCCAGTTAAACAGGACTGAGTACCTGGTACTGAAACAACAAATAACTTTCTAGTAATAATTTCAGCACAACACTTGCAGAGAAAAGTCTTCAGTGTGGACATCAGGATTGGAGAACAAACAAGACGCATATATCGTGTGATACCTCAAACAAATACTGTTTATCCCGGCAGATCTTCATTTATGAGAAATTGATTGTTAAAAACGGTAAAACTGTGTGTATCAATGTACAACAATGGAGAAGATCAACATTCAGTAGCACTGGCTGAGCTCCGAGTGTTGAGACTTGGTGTTCGAGTGCTTAGAGCCACAAGTTCAATCCTCAACTGAGATTTTTTTTAAATGTATCCTTTTTCCATGTTTTGTCACATTTCATGATATTACAACAAAAGAAATTACGAAAATTCTCAAGTTCTACTTTATTTTTCTTTGAAGGACTTAAAATATTTTTGATGATATGCACCTTTGTTACTGTAATATGCTTTAAATCATCGAAAAATCATCTGTTGAAAATTCTGCATGTTTTGCAAAAGAGGTTTCTAAGAAATTAAAGTACTGAAAAAAGTTTATCAACGGTGTGGTTATTTATGAAGCTACCTATGTCAGCCATGACAGGACTTGCCAGTCAGCAGATTTTATCACATCAAAAGAATCTGTAGGGGGAAAAAAAAAAACTGCAAGACTGCTCAAACCCTAAGCACAACTGAAGAATATAAGGTGAGCAAATAATTATTCCGCAACACAGTTACTTTTAATAAATATATAAAAATGTTTATATAAAAAAAACAACTGAAGAAATTATGATTGAGGGAGAAAAGTGCAGTTTTCTGACTTGCTAAACAACAGCATTAGCAGTAATTCCTGGGGTCTAGGATGCAATAACTCAGCAGAATCAAAGAGCTGGTACTAAGGAAAAAGGAAACAGCTTTTAAGCAATATTAATAACAAAGGATAGAGAAAATAAACCGCCAATCAGCAAAGTTAAATGCTGTGATGCGAATACAACACGTGAGACGAACAAAAACATACAATATTTCAGTTCAAAACCTTACTCATGTGGGGAGGAACGTGGCATTTGGTGAGAGAAGTTTGCACATACTTAAGCTTACCTCATGATTGGCAAGTCATAAGAGAACAGGATAAGGATGAACTACTGTGAAGTGAGCTATCAAAAAATCGATGGCGAGACAATAATCAGAGGAGATATACTGTATATGGATATAAAAAATGTGCACTGTATTAAAACCAAACAATAAACAAATTTAAATAATTTTTGTTAAAATTATTGCTAGATAAAATAAGTATTGGGTTAAACGGAAGGGTTTTATTGGCGACTGAGGCCAGGGGATGTTTGATATCCAGGATATTTTGGTAACCAAGTTCCCATCTCTCAATTTCTGCCGCTATGGTATTTTCGGCAAAAAACTATGATTGCTCTCACATTAAAGCAGTTGCTGAGGTTGTTAGATTTGTAGTTGTTGGTATATTCTGGTATTGGAAAGTATACACTGCGGTGTCCACTGTTTGTCTGTGGCGATTTGTTCTGATTGAAAGTTGCTTTATAATGAGACCTATGTAGGAACAAGTGCAGAGGCAGCAGGTTAGCTGGTATATGGGGTGCTTAGTGGAACATGAAGCATGGCCAATGATGGGGAAGGTTTACCTCTTAATAGGACTGGAATGTGTCGTAATAGATGGGTACATGCTCTAGGTTTTGCAGAAAGGTCTACTGCATGGAAAAGATCAATGTGGTGGTGAGCAGAACAGATGATTGTATATATCTTGGTGTTTACTTTAAATAATTAATAAAGATTTGTATTTATTTGTTGTTAAAAACACCTTAATAACTTCATGAATCTATCAATCAATTTTTATGAGTGAAATTTACTGATCCCTAGGGAGGGGTTGTAACAACCCTAAGACCCAACTTCCTACTAATGGCAATCCTTTAAATTAATTACCTTTGTACCTAGGGAGAGATACACAGTGATTGGTTTTAAAATTTTATATGAATGTGCGATGTTCTGATGGATGAAAATGGTTTAAATCAACCATAATTTTATTAAAACAGTAGAGTGTATAGAATATTAGTTAAAAGAACTAACTGGTATTTTTGTTTTTGCTGTCATCATTCTCTCGACTGATCTGATGCAATCATCCATCCCTTCCTATCTTGTGCTAACTTTTTTTATCTCAACATACCTCTTACAACCCAACTCCTAAATTACCTGCTTCATACATTCTAATCTCTGTCTTCCTCTGCAGTTCTTACCTTCAACTATTCTATCCACTAACAAATTACCCAGTCCTGCAAGTCTCAAAGTAACTGGTCATGCTGTGTTGTAAATACGTTATGCGCTTATTAATATCTTTTCCTTTTATTTAAGAGTATTTCCTTATGATTTTAATAACTTCATACAACTAGTATTTTTTGTACAACTTCTAATTTTGGAACAATTGTCAGCATTATAAGAGCATTAGTAGGTGGTTTTAATGTTCTCTTCAACATTCGATGATGAATATTTAAATTTCCAATTATCATGACCAGACACGCTCACCTGAAACAATGCTATATGGATTGTTACATCATTTGTTAATGTAATATGCTTTACATCTTTAGAAAGATGTCTCATGTAAAGATTTATATGTTTTTATAAGAAATAAAGGTACACTAAAAAGTTTACCACCAGTGTGGTTATTTAAGAAGCAACTTATCATTTAAAAGTATCAAGTGACTAGAAAAATACTTCGGAGCAAGTACGAATCTGGTGACCAAAACAAATTTACTCATAAATCTCCATAAATCAGTAAAAGGTACTGAACTGAGAACATTACAATCACCTTAAACATAAACTGCTTGCACATCAGGCACATTAAATAAAAAACGCAACATTTTGTTTATATTTCTAGATTTTGATTTTCATCCATTAATTTTCAAACTGTACCAAGTATATTTTATGGTGCCACAGAATACAGGACCTCTCCAAATGTGGTGAAGGAAGGAATGTATTTCAAGAGCATTTAAAATTGTAAAAATTCAATGTTTATCTTGCAACAGTTTAAGCATGTCTTTAAGCCTGTTATTAGAATTTTTACATGATAATAGATATAAACATAACATGACTTTGTATGTGAAATGTTGACAGGCGACTATAATATATCAACCAAAACGAGCCTTATTTCCTTGCTATTAGCTGGTTTGCTTGTTTATTCTTCCATTGGCTGAACATTATCTGTGGTGTATTTTTCAAAGTTTAGATCTGGAGTAGTTGGTAATTGCCAGTTTTTTACTATTATGCATCTCCACTTTTGAGAAAATATTATGTTTCGCCATTTGAAATGTCAGACTTAGTGCTTGTCTCTAATACCATGAAGCAAAGTAAGAATACAATGGAAAAAATTCATGGCTACTTTTACAAATGCTCTTCACTTTTCACTATCTATTTATAATGATGAAAGAATGTGTATTGATAATCATCCTGAGCTGTTTCTGTTGTGATTGAAATGGGGGAATAGACTGCAAGAAAAACATGTGAATGGATTAACCCTCATTAACGATGAGGAACTTACTCAAGCAATGAATTGCACACCCATACAACCACCTCCATAAGGCTATACAAATAAATTATAAATCTAAATCAATTGCTTAGTTACAGTTGAAACACTTAAGTTTAATGGTTTTTCTCATTTGAAGAAAAGCTAATATGAGAATGGATGGAAGATGTCAAGGTAGGTGGAACTATAGATGAGGAACAATGTCTCATAAAACATAAATTTTAAAAAAATTCTCAAACCTGCAATGATTAAGTGATGACACAAACACTGCAGCAGTGCGCTATGGCAACTACCTTGTCCTAAAAATTCCACATCCTTGTTAGTTTTGCTTGGGAAAAAGGAATCATGGGATAAAGCACAGGAAAATCACAAAATTCATTAACAAAAATGACACTGCAGTGCCAGAAGAAACTGCTGAAGCAGCAAAGCAGTTCAGAATACAAACAATGTTGATAATTCCAAATTTAAGTCAAGGTTTGTTATTAATACTGATCGAACAGAATGTACTTATGTTCTCTGGACTTCAAAGGTTAGCAGAGAGCTACTGTATTTCAGCGAAACATTTAAATATTACTCATTTGCACATGGCACAAAATGTTGCTATCCTAAGAACTGGTGCTCCAAGTGTTCTTATGTATGCAGGAACCTGGCGACCATTATGTGAAGAAGTTTGACACTTGGAGTTAGAATATAGAAATTTTGATGTAACTTGCTTCAAATCAGGAAAGCTGACAAAAGACATAATAAAAAAAATCCTTGGAGTTGGTAATGGAAAATTTTATTGCTGACTGATTTATGGAGTGATCAACTTGATACAATGCTACACATGAAGTCTTCAACACTATAACTGGAAATGCTACTTGTACAGCAAAAATAATACCACAAAAATGTACTCATTTTATGCCTTTAGAGATTTGACATTATTTCTACCGTCAATTAAAATGCTAATAACAGCTTCAAACCACATTTCAATTGTTGCAAGCTTTCTATTACTACACGTATCATGCTGTCAAAATACATTCCATTATTTAGGGAGTGTCCATAAACTACGTAGCCCAGTCTGGGCGGGAGGGGTTGGGTAAAAGCTATGCTGGGCTACATGAGGGTAGGAAGGGAGAGTCTGAGCCAAGCCACATAGTTTTTCATTTCTTATACCCTAACAGTGCTACTCATGCCTGTGACTTCAAGTGTAGTGTTGGATTGCATGTGACTAGCGTATTTGAACTAAGACATGAGACAGTGGTGTATTATGACTCGTGAAACATTAGACATGATGCACCTTGACTTAAATTCGCTTACAGATGTCACCAGAACTTTCCAAGGCAGTGGCAGTTTCTATTGTTTTGATAATTTGAAATAAATGTTTTTATTAGGATCATCCACATGTGACCACACCACTCATTGGTAAAATTATTACAATTTTCTTCTGTCAAGTGAATTTCAGTTCAACCATAATTCTAGTGCTCTGTGAAGTGTTATTTTAAGTTAAAAGTGTGGTATGAAGGGGCACTATTAAATAAACTGTGAGGCTTATGAAAATGTTTTTTTAAACGAGTTTTCATAATCCAACGGATTTTTTTAAGCAGATCAAAGAATAATTCCATGGTAATGTTGAAAAAGGTGAAAGAACTGTATAAAAAGAAAACAAAAAAAGCTATTATTAGTTTTTTACGTGTCAGGTGTAGTTTGTTCCATTTTATCAGTTAATGAAAAATGCTGAATGAGCTAAGGAGAATGTTTTTTATGTAATACCTCAAGTAGAAAAGGGTCCCTTACTGTACCTGAGAAAGACTTTTTTTCCCAGTATCATTTGCAGGAATAGCTACAATCAGCATTTCATCCCGAATATTTTTAATTATGGAAAATTATGTAACAATTATCAGTTGTGTTCATTATATATGCAATAATTTTAACGATAATCTGTCAAAAGAAAACAGAATAAAACGTCAAATCTATGGTAGGCTATTTGGGAGGGGGGGGGGGGGACAAAGGAGTTCAAGATAGACCAAAATCGAGCCATGTAATTTATGGAAACTCCCTTATCACATTTAGTGTGTATTTACATTTCCTGACATGTTAAAATATGCCTCTATAGTTCAAAACTAAAAGAGAAAAACTGTGATTCATCAACTATTCCTGGTGTGGAAGCAATTTAGGTTTCAATTAGTTTTATGGTGTATGTAATTAAACAATTCTTTATAGAAAAATAAATGTTTATTTTGGTGAATTTTTGTAAAAATAAATTTATAACACAATACATTGCAAATATTGATGAAAACAATACACATAGAAAAAATAATAATAATAATTCTAGAGTGTAGCTCAAAAACCTTTTCACGGGAGCATGATGCCTAAATGTTCACCGCTAATCCACTGTTGATAGATAAGGGTTTTTTTCCCACAAGTTTACAGCCAGATCAATTCTGTTTCAGACAATATTTCACCAGCTTCCTTCACAGTTTTCATCAAGTAAATTATGACACTTACTGTGGCTGTCTCAAGATACGCACACTCATATATATGCAGACGGTTGGTTATGGTCACATACAAGGGCCCGCTACCAAATATGGGCATGTACTACCAATCCTGTCAGCTGAGCTTTATAGAAGGACCGCAACAGGCTACTGCACCATATCACATTCACCAGGTCTTCATAGGCACACCTCTGTTGTGTTGCTGCTTGAAAATCATAAATACAGCTGAAAGCCTTCTCAGATAGTGGTAGCCTGCAGCAGGAACCAAGAGGTCTTGGGCTGGTTTTCAAGCAAAATTGGTATACGTAACAGCAAATTAAACAAGCATTTATCACCAGTACATCCAACCAATAATCTTAAGAACATATTGGTCCAAAAATACCCTCCTTCAGATTATCCAAAACTCACACGGATCTTTTCCAAGCAACAGACCTCACTGCTAAACCTGCAGCATGCATTCATTAACCATGACCTATTCAAATCCTACTACAGGGAAACCTTCCCCATCATTGAATCTGCTACCTGTTCTAAAAACATACCTCATATATCAACTAACCTACTGCTACTGCACTAGTTCGTATATAGGTCCCACCACAATACCAAGAACCAGAAAAAGGGACAGTAAATGGGATATAATTTGAGGATGCTAAATGATATTAGAACTAGAAAATACTGATTTAAGAAATAGTTGTAGCAATGAAATTTACTTCATTTATACATTTAGCACAAATTATCTACATCTAAAAGGAGAAAAAATTGAGTGTATCAGACAGAAACGAATCCAATTAAAAAGGTAACAGTGCTGATAAAAAACGATATAATGAACAGATTTTTTTTTTTCAAAAAAACCTTTGCTAAATTTAAGATTAAATTTTGAAAGGCTGTAAAAAATGCAACTACCTCCAGCACGGCTTCCTGGTTCCCTGTTACGTATTGCCCACTGCATTGATTGTGGTGCAAGATTACTACGGTGGCCATGTCCTGTGTTAGAACTGAAATGAAAATAATTAAAATTACAAGCCGCCACATATGCAAAAGATGTACAGCTATGCCTTGTATTTTATTTAATATAAATAAAAGACAACTAAGAGAGTATCTATATGTGTAAAATACAACATAAAATACAACTGCCACAGCTAATAAGTGATTTATTCAAACCTTCTTCGTTCCAATTGCTCATCAGCCAGTGCAAACTCCTCCGTGTCATGTTCATCCGATTCACCAGCCTCAGATTCATCATCTTCTTGCTGACTTGATTCAGCTGAATCGTCTTCTGGGAACAGTAGCAGCGATGCAATACCTACAACACTCAAGCAGCTGATTGCATACTCATGGAGATCATATAACTTCTAAAGGGAAGGACAACAAAAATGACGAAAAACATAAAAGATGATGACTTTGTAAAGAGGGGAATTCGCAGATCTGTGGTGCCGCTGTAAGTGAAAATTCACTATTTATAAACCTCAACTAAACCCAACTATCTTCATACAAACATATATGCACAGACAGCAATTATATGAGTAACTTAATCTGTTTAATGTTAATTATAACTTGTCTGATAAGAATATTGTGTAAACAAATATTAAATTGTCAATAAAGAAGTAACTTTTCAGGTACTGTATACAAAAATGTACTTTTAGTTTATGAATTTAGAACAGATAAAATGACATATTACTGTGCACCAAACACTTTAATTGAACATACAAAAATTAGTAATTGTCCACACCCTCCCTATACATATTGAGCTATCTTGAGCATGGCAGCATCAACAGCAACGGTATTTCTTCAATTGTAAAATGAATCACAGCCAACCTGTTGCAATATTCATTGAATTTATTGTTTACCAGTTTCAACCCGCCTTAAGGGAGTCTTCTTCAGAACTTGTTAAAAAGTATTACATCAATCTAAATAAACTCTTCTCAATAAAATAGTACATTTGGTACTTAAGTCACACATTAAAATATATTTTATAGTTATCCATCCGGCAGCCAACGTGTATCACAGTGCCAGCGTCACATCTAACCTGGGCAGCAGCTTACTGCCAACTAACTTGTACGTTGTGGCGGTATCTAACTTAATGGCAGATGGCGCCATCTGCCATTAAACTAGATACCGCCACAACGTACAAGTACAAAATGTACTATTTTATTGAGAAGAGTTTATTTAGATTGATGTAATACTTTTTAACAAGTTCTGAAGAAGACTCCCTTAAGGCGGGTCGAAACCGGTAAACAATAAATTCAATGAATATTGCAACAGGTTGGCTGTGATTAATTTTACAATATTGAGCTATGTTTGATGTTTAGTCTCTTGTCAGCCGTCAGGATAACACGTACTTTGATACAGTCAGCGATTTTTATTTGTATAAATCATGGATCAGAGAATTTGCATTAAATTTTTCTATAAAAATGGATTAAGTGCAACAAAGTTTTCGAAATGTTAAATATTGCTTCTGATGAATCTACTACGAGTAAAACAAGGGTTTACAAATGGTACAAGCATTTTCAAGATGGCCATGAAGATATTGACTATTTTGAGCATATGGGTCATCCTAACACCTCAATAACCGATGAAAATGTGGAAAAAGTGAAAGAAATTATTATGAATGATCAGTGAATCACAATTAGAGAAATTGCTGATGATGCTGGCATATCAATTGGTTCATTCCAATATGTTTTTTCACATAAGTTTTTGGTATGAAACGTGTTACAGCAAAATTTGTTCCAAAAGTGTCGAGTTTCGAATGAAAACAGCTGTGAATGTAAGCTGCTCAGGAATCGTTAAACGAAGTCAACAGTGATGCAGTACTATTGAAATGTGTCATAACAGTTTATGAAAAATAAGGGTATAAGGGTATGATGTTGAAACTAAGGCACAATTGTCTGGATCTCCAAGACCAAAAAAAAGCTCAAAAAGTTCGGTCAAATGTGAAGGCTATGCTCACTGTGTTCTTCGACTTTAATGGTACAGTGCACCACGAGTTCTTGACACAAGGTCAAATGATTAATAAGGGATACTACCTTCAAGATCAATGCCATTTGCATGAAGCAGTCCGAAGAAACCACTTGGATTTGTAGCAAAACAATTCATGGCTTTTGCATCAAGATAACGGACCTGCTCACACATCGTTGCTTCTTTATGAATTTTTTTGGGGAAAAAAAAACACTGTAGTGATGCCCCAACCTCCACATTCACCAGACATGGCCCCATGTGACTCTTTTCTGTTCGCAAAAATAAAGAGAAGCTTGATTGGCTTTTGTTTTACAAGCATAGAAGAGATTAAAAGTGCATCTCTGAAAGCTGTACCTAAGAACAAGTTCCAGAATTTAGGGGATTGGAAGAATTGCTGGCATAAGTGTATAATATCTAATGGGGACTATTTTGAATGGGATAAAATCAATGTAGATGAATAAATAAAATTCTTACCGAAAAATGAAGATTCCCATTATTTTTTGAACACACCCGTAGATATCAAGTGATTGGATTTATGAGGATGAAATGGAGATTCTGGTGGTCCCTACTGAAGAGTGCAGTGCTTATTAAGACATTTTATTTGTGTTAAAATTTGAAGCACTCAAATGTAAGTAAATAAGAATCCAATACTACCAAACTATACTAACACTGGCATTACTGAAGACTACATATTGATTTAATTGCCTTTATTTCTTCACCGATATTTCTAAATTATGATCATATAATTAACCAAAATTGTTTGCATAATCATTTAATTTAGCAATTAAAAATAATTCACAAAAACGGTTTTGATACATAAAGGTGTATCTAGGTAACTGTCCCAAAGGAGACTCAGGAAAATAAAGAGTTATCAGTTCAATGTGTGGTGATCAAAGTACCAAAAACATATCATTCAGCGAAAGAAAGGTATATGTCAGCTGCATGCTTACTAACAGTATTTAGTCGGTAAGCCTTTCTTCCCACTGCAGTTCGCTGTTTCGACTACCAATTAAATTCTTCTTCTTGTTTTTTTCCCCCTCTCTCCCCATTCTGTTCACTGCGACTTAGGATCATGCCATCTTAAGCAGGATTTGATCTAAGGGTATTCAGTATTATCATATAACTATGAACAATGTAAGTTTGTAATAAACGTATTCTATGTCATTAAGTGCTGTTCTGAGGCCGAAAGTGGAAAACATTGTAACCAAAATAGCTGGAATGCCAGACCAGAGATTTCTTTACATTTCATTAGCACTTCGGCATGCCCATTACGATAGCACTAACATTCTTGCCACAGTTGCTCGTTATGTCGAGCCTGCCAGAATGAGTTCTGCAATATGTTCCTTTGTCCATTTTTTTAATGGAGCATGAAAGTAAATAAAAGAAAACTATTTATTTAAGCAATAATAATAATAAAATGAACTTGTGTGGAAATTCATCAATGAAGCTAATGATTTCATTACTGTCATCGTGCAGATTCAGCAGGTTCAGGGTATGTGAAACACTTACCGAGATTCCCTCACTACATCCAGCACTTTTTCTCTTTACTTGTGTTCCCATTCAAGTTCCTCCTGTATACTGTTCTTCACCAAATGCCACCATCTTGCTCTGTGCCTACAAACTGTCCTCTCCTCCTATAATCTCAGCATACTGTTCTCTTCCATTATCTTCACATGTTCAGACAATCTTAATCTATTCTCCTTAATTAGTTTTAATCCAAGAATTCATCCATGTGGGTCAAAGGAGCTTTTTTTCTTTACTTTTAAACTACCACTGCAATTTACTAATATTTCATATATTGCATGTTATGTGATGATTGAACAATATAAAAGATATTTAATTTTTTGTTACATAGTTTCCTCACTACACTCCTTGTTACTGTATTTACATATCTTTCCTCTCGACACAACTACTGTCACCTCTCTCCCACATCAATTTTCATAATATTTTTATAGTTTCTCATTCATTACCTCCTGTGCATCTTCAACTTTCCTATTATCCAATCCCCTACAATATCAGCAAATAACATTAGTTTCATGTCAGTGCTAACGATATGTTTCCTCTACCTCCATCACAATTGACCTGTAACTGTTATAAATAACAATGCCAGTAACATTTCCTTCCTAGACAGGTTTCTTTTTTGTAATTGTTCTATCTCCCAACTAGAATATGGTTATAGCTGCAACAGTTCTCATATAAGGCCTTTACAATCTCCTCCATGTGTTTATAGATTCCCTTTCTGGCCATGCTTTCTCATATATTCAATCTCAGTGGTCTGCCATATGCCTTCACCGATGTTAACTTGTATCTGGCTTTCAATCTTCTTTCTGTATTCCATCAACTATCCAGTATGTGATAGGAGTGTAGTAGTTACTTTATTCTTTCTTGCCCCCATATTTGAAGATTGGTATTATCAGTACCTTTCCCACTCTTATATATATACATGGTTTAACAGAAACTATAAAACAATAGGTCCCATTGCTACAATCATTTCCTAACACACCATATTAATCCCAGCTGCTTTACCACTGACATTGTAATATGCTTTTTCATTTTCATTCATCAAAAACGCTCTTTCATTTTCACTTTATGTTACTTCTGCTCGTATGCTAAGATTGTTACAATCGCCAACTTTCAGTGTAACCTCTTCCTTTCCTCTTACTTGTTACTATTCTGCAGAAAATCCTTTGATTACCATGCATGTAATTTTACAGATAACATGTGAAATCGCCACCTTCCCACTGACTATTACATTTTCTCACATCTTTTAATTTCTTGGTCCTTCCTTCTAATTTTCTCTTTCAGTTTCATGACTTTCAAATTTGTATTCATGGTATCAATTTCATGAAAATGTCCTGAAAATTTCTCTGAATATCTTTGTCTTTTGATTTCCGCATTTTCTACTTTCTCATTTTGTTTACCAGCTTCACCCTAATAAATAAACTAAATGTCACATAAGAAATTTCCTTGACCAGCTCAGTAAAATGTCCTATTTATGTTTGCCGTTCAATATTGTTTGTAAGGGAGCAGGCTAATAGTGACAAAAAAAGAAGACTCCACAAACCCAAAAACTCAGTATTTCAAATCCCCACTACCTAAACCTGCATAGAAATAAATTGTTTCCTCAACCTCCATAATCCTTTACAAGATCTCTCACACCATGCCATATCACTCTTCCCCATATCCACAATGGAGACAACTGTGCATGGCCGATAACACACCTCTGCCCACATCAAATCCACAATCCAGTAATTATTTCTTAGAATTGGTATGCAAAGTGATATCCCAAGCCAAAAACTGACCAGCATACCATAACACACAATCCCACAACCAACTAGAAAATTATCTTCACACCCAGTTCTCTCCTAAAATGCAATCCCTTAACAGATACTTCTTTGTGGTTATGATTTTCTCAAATCTTCTCCTGCAATGCATCACATTCTCCTCACTATACTTCCCACAATAGCCAGCATAACTTTCAACATTCTATCTAACTTCCTTTCTTTTTAATATTTTATTTATGGATTTACACCTCGTCAATGTCGAGGTCATTAGAAGTGAGATTGGACTAGTGAGATTGGACTAGTGAGAAGGAATAGGAAGGAATTCGGACATGGTTTTTTCATGGAAGCATCGCGGAATTCACCTGGATTGATTTGGGGAAACCATGGAAAAACCAAATCCAGATGACCGGATGGGGATTCGAATCGGCGTCCTCCCATTCACCATGCTCGGCATCTAACTTCCAAACTCTTACCAGTACAATCTTGATGCCAGGAACCCAACTTCCACACCCTAGTAAATTCATCATGTAATAACAATGAACAGGAAAATGTTTTTTTTAGGCAATGAAACTGAAAGAGGATAGGGACCCAACAATTACCACAGGTGAAGGCAGCTGGGAACAATGAACACTAAAAAACAAGTAAAAGAAAAGTGCAATATTTCGGCTTACAGCCTTATTCGTGCAAAAGTGAGACACCAGGCGGAGTCAGACGTGTACACGGAGAAGGCCGTCTGGTGAATGGCGCGGCCAGCGCTGATAGTGTGTAGGAAGGGGGGGAGAGCTCAAAAATTGGATTGATACTGTTGACGGTATACTATCATTGAAAGTGTTAGACCAACATAAACTGAGTGAGGATACATATATAAATCAAATTTTGAAAAACTATAAGTGAAAAATAAAATTAAGAAATATAAAACATATATAATATAAAAAATATAAAAAGTAGAGGTAGTAAGTGCTGGGTCTGGTGGGGGGAATTTATTGGAGATTGAGGCCTGGAGGATGTTTGGTCTCCAGGATATTCTGATAGGCTAGTTCCCATCTATGTAGTTCAGAGGAAGTTATGTTATTAGGGATCGACCTAACTGAGAAACAGATGTTAAAATTATTCAGTTTGTGGGAACTGGCATGTTTTGCAACTCGATGGGCCTCATTGTTAGTACTGTCTGCCTGTGGCCATTCATTCTGTGGGTTGGCAGTAGTTAAGTTAGTGGGTTAATAATTATTAGTTGTTTCTCAGATATAGGGCGATCTGAGTTTTTCCTTAACTACACAGATGGGAACTAGCCTATCGGAATATCCTGGACACCAGACATCCTAAAGGCCTTAATCTCCAATAAATTCCTCCTATCAAGACCCAGCACTTATTATCTTTACTATTTATATTTCATATATTCTAATATTTTATTTTTCACTTATAGTTTTTCAAAATTTGATTTATATATGTATCCTCACTCAGTTATTATGTTGGTCTACCACTTTCAATGATAATATACCGTCAACAGTATCGATTATTTGATACAATATTTGAGCTCCTCCCCCCCCCCTGCTATACTACCATCTGCGCTGGCCATGCCACTCACCAGACGGGTGTACATATCGGACTCAGCCTGGTGTCTTACTTCTGCACAAATAAGGCTGTACGCTGAAATATTACACTTTTTTGTGTTCATCGTATCTAGCTGCCTTCATCTGTGCTTAATGTTGGGTCATATTTCCTTAGTTGGGGTGGAGCATAAAGCTGGCATTCTGAAACATCATGATAGTGAAGTAATTCAGAAAAAAAAATGTTAAAATCTAAAAGACTTCCGCAGGTCAAAGTTTGTTGTTCAAGTATCTTACAACTAAGAGCAAGATTAAAAAATTGTTGATATGAGACATTTTTACTATTGTACAAAGAATAAACAATATAAAATATGTTTCCATTTAAATAGTTATGTTTTACTAGAAATTACCTTAAAAGTGTACTCAAAATAAAATATAAATGTTTGTTCAGTTCCCCCTATTAAGATCAATTAAATTTTACATAAAACATTTCTTTTCCCAAATGCTTTGTTTCAAAAATACTTCAAATTACCTGCTTATATGATCTACCCTACATAAATTTTTATTTATTTTTAAATTATTTCTCACAATGTGTTGATTTTTGTTTTTGATTCATTTCATTCCTGTTGATAACATTTCCACAGATACTGTTTTTGCAACCTCACATTAGTGGTAAAAACCACCATTCACATGGCTGTGCTGACTGCTAGTGCACATGCAAACTCTGATACAAGATTTCATTTACACGAGTAAGGGCATAGTCCAAAAAATTTTTTTTTAATGTTTGATGAATGTTTGTCACTGCCGCCATCCTCCCTTCAAATTTAATGAATTTTATATTTTGTTTCCTATCACATAAAACCTTTATTTGACTACTACCAAGAAAGCTGCTAATCTGATCATACAGTGGCTTGCTATGAGATGACAGTCATTGGCTCCTACTGCCTCATAAAATTTCAAAATAAAGATATGTAATAAATGTAAATATTTTAACTGCATCCAAGTTTTTTTTTGTTTTTTTTTTGTAACAGTTTAACGTCCCTTTTTAACAACGTGGTCTTTAGAGACGGGAAAGGATGTGGGCAAGGAATGGGCAGGAATTCGGCCATGGCCTTTTGAAGGAAGCATCCCGGCATTCACCTGGAGTGATTTGGGGAAACCATGGAAAACCCAAATCTGGATGCCCGGACGGGGATTCGAACCGCCGTCCTCCCGAATGCGAGGTCAGAACGCTATCCGTTACACCACCACGCTCGGTAAGTTTTATTTTTAAATTACTAATCAGCATACAACTTTGGATGCTAGTTTCTAAAAACCATCCAGTGTCACTGGAAATTTAAATTAATTTTTTAAATCAATTTATTATTTAAAAAAAGTTGAAATTTTGTGATTTAAGTAAAGTTTCAGTAAAAATAATGTTCCCTAATCTGAACACAGAATCACAAAGAATATATATACAAAGATATACAGACAACTCATTTATAACTGACATTTTTTTGCAGGAAATTACTGTCTTCTGACGATTAATGTCACTGATATTTAAAACTACTTCAAGACACAAAAAAAAAAGATTTGGAATGAAAACAGGTGGCGACAACCTTAAGTGGCTGCAAACTACATCTCAGAGAAAAACATGGGATTTTTTGAATTGCAGCAATTACAAGTTAGTGAATAGATACTTAAGAATCCACGAAGATAAACACTTTCCAAACAATCATATATACATGAAACTAAATGCCAATAAAGTTATAATCAGTGTCTCAAAATGTTGGCAATATGTCTAAAGGTGGATTCTGTTACATACCTGTATCAGAACCAGCTGTTGCTCCTGTTTGTACACTGCGTTGTGCAGAAGCAGCATCTTGATTACTATGATTATCATCTGAATCAGATTCAGTTTCGGCCAAAAGATCTAACTCATTATCTGATTCTGCATCTCCCTGGTTGTCAGCTCCAACAAGGTCAGATACTTCACTTTCCATAGGTTCCCCAGGTACTGGAGCTCCTCCAGGCCTATCACCAGCATCTTCTTGTTCACTCCCCTCTCCATCTCCATCCTCAGCCACAAGACCTGGGAGAGTAATATGCTAATAAATGATAAATAGCTAAACAATATTAACCATTTTAACTGTAAAAATTTGGATGTGTAGCTCAACATCAATTTTTTTTTATGTTTGATGAGGTGAAACCTCTTTGGCAGGTGCGGATCCAGTGGGGGGGCTAGGGGGCTCAAGCCCCCCCCCCCCCAAAATGTCCACCCCCGACATTGTAATTTTTTTTTTTTTTTTTTTTTTTTTAAGCACTACGGATTTGAGACCCGTAGAGGCTGACTCAAGCCCCCCCAAAACAAAAATCCACTGAAGGCAAGCCCTCTGAACCAAAATTCACCCAAGCCAAGCCCCCCCAAACCAAAATCCGCTCAAGCCCCTCCCAAACCAAAATCCTGGATCCGCCCCTGCTCTTTGGGCATGGTAGGAATAAATTTGTTAGCATTCGGCCCATACATGACGATTTGCACATCCACCCTCAAAAGTTAAAGCTTAAATACACAATGAAAATAATGCGGCAAGGTCGCACAGTATATTTGCTTCCAGAGGATCGCCACTGTTAAACAGCAAGACAAACACTAGTATTTTTAGTTGCTTTTTTTTAATTTATATTCATCAAATGTACATGATTTTATTACATTATCTGATCACTGTTATAGTAAGAAATGAAATATGGAAATCATGTTTATGTCATGATACAGTGAATGTATTAATGTGCATGTAATAAAAGCTTTCATTTTCATGCAGAAATATTACCATCCGTCTTTACAACAGGGGGAATGTGCGATTTAATTTTTTTTTTAATTATTTAAATTATGAGCCAAAAATCTGCATTCAACCGTCATTTTTTATGGGCTTAGAAGCTGGTTATTAACAAAAAATTTCCCCACATAGACATGTCAGTAGGTGCTCGTCCCCTCCGTTTTTGTTAGTTATGAGCCTGAAATCTGCATTCAACCAGTCATTTTTGATGGGCTTAGAAGCTAAAGATTAATGAAAATTGATTGTAAGAACAGTTATCAGATAATTTTGTATAAAATATCCTCAGAAATAAAAGCACTAAATACAAAATGTAGCTAGATGCAGTACAGTCTAGTGAACTGTCCTTTAATATTTTAATAATTTTCATTTGTTTAAAAGGAAAACTTGGACAAAGTCACTATTTACTATACAGATATAATACAGTAACATTGTTTGTCTACTCGAGTGGGGGGGGGGGGGGGGGGGGACCACAGGAAATATGCACAGAAAAATATACAGAAGTTTCAATTCTTGAGCATGTACAAGCTGATACACTGAAGGCAACACTGAAACTCTCCTTCTAAAATTTATTACTCCACTGAGTAACACAATTAACAACAATAAAAATACTATATGGTTTAAAAATAAATGTTAACAATTCTATCTCCTAACACAAACTGTCTTCAATGGAATTTGCTGTCAGACAAGCATTAAATACGCTATATATATATATAGCAACAATGAAATAAATAAATAAATATATATTGAACATTAGGATAGGATAAAAAACCACCGCTTACGAAAGAAGGGGATTCCAGCAGCATTGGTACACAAAAAAACACGAACACACAAATAATAGAATTTTCGAGCATGACTCTTCCTCAGTAGAAGTGAAATGGCTGCACGCAAGGAGCCGGCAGCCAACTGTGTTTTTTTGGGTACCAAAGCCGCTGGAATCCCCTTCTTTGGTAAGCAGTGTTTTTTATCCTATCCTATCCTAATGTTCAATATATCCGCTTTTTAGCGCCTTTGTTTCCTAACAATCTATCTATATATATATATATATATATTTTGGGAAGTTAAAAAAAAACAACACACACACAAAAAAAACAGTATTTTCACGAACACAACGAAGACTAAAAATTAGGTGTGTTGCTCATTATGACTCAGCAAAGAAAGGTCTTTTCTTTATATAAAACATAAAAATTTAATATAGATTGTGAACTTCAATTACCAAATGTCATCTACATTGTTATAGAACAAATAGTGAGCCATGTGGTAGGTCCCAATGTGTACACACAAGATCCCCGTCACATGTCTCACCTCTACCACGACAGGTCTTTTTTATCTTAAGTTGTGAAGTGTACTGTTTTTGTATTCGTTCGGGTGGTACTGCCTTAATTTATGGTAAACAATTAATTTATTTTTTCCTATCCATCATATTTTTTTGTAAAATATCAGATACCGCAAAAGAGTACAAGCTGCAGCAATGCTATACTACTATTTGGGTTTATTTCACATTCAGTGGTAAAGCCCTAACGTTTGTGACCGGAGATCCCAGGTAGAAATTGAACCCTAAGACAGTTGTGGAGGTGTGTAGAAGGGAACTGCATAAGTGCTAATGGAGTCCTTTGTTGTTAGTCATTATCCTGATTTCTAAAAGAAAGGGAATACAACAATGGAAAGTGCTATTGAAGGTGGTTGCAGTGTTTGCAGATAGAACAGTTAAAGTTGAAGGCATTAGGCCGAAATAGCAGCATAAAGTTAAGTAGTAATGTATTTCTTTGCTGTCAGTGGTTACACAGAGTTGTAAGGGAACAGGAAATGTAACAATGGGAGGAAAATATAAAGAAATAATGGATCCTAACAAAAGACAAACTAAAGTATAAGGATTGGTTCATTTTAAGAGAAAGAGTTAAAGAATGGCTACAGATTGTAGTGAGAGTAGAAATAAATTACATAGACCAATGTGTAGCTACTGATAAGGCCAAGCTACTGGCAAAGTTGTATACAGTGTAAAGTAATTTATAAGAATGACAGAAATTAACTTATAAGAATTTTAACTAAAGAATAATCAGTTTTGCTTAAGTTGTAGTAAAGGAAAAAGTGAAGAGATAGGGCATTTAATCCACATAATCAGAAGCTTTTTGAATTAAGTTTATTCACAAATGTTGAACAGTAAAAAGAATTAAAACAGTTATTTATTTAGCTATGCTAGTATGTGTGATCAAATCGGATCACACACGTTCAGAATAACTCTTTTTTTGTTATGGCTTTACGCCTCATCCACGTTGAGGTCATTAAAGGCAGGAAAGGACTGGGGCAAGGATCAGCAAGGAATTTGCCCATGGCCTTTTGAAGGAAGCATCCAGGCATTAGTCTGCAGCGATTTGGGGAAACCATGGAAAACCCAAATCTGTATGCCCGGACAGGAATTCAAACCTGCGTCCTCTTGAAATTGAGGCCAGAACATTAACCATTCACCCACCACGCTCGGTACAACATAACAGCGGTAGCTTGCATTGTCAAGAGACTGGCAGCAGCAGTTGCCGGTCAGCTGTTTCAAACATAAGGCGGTGTGTGTATTATCATGCACATGCAGTAATGCACTGTGTAAATCAAATGTAAGACAACACTCAATGAATTTGCAGCAAACACTTTCTTGAAGAGGCTAACACCATGGTTACGCAAGTAGTTACCTTGTACTCACCAGAGCATGAATAACAATTCATGTTCATTCATGTATCATTCTAGTGTTTATCTTACAAGTTGTGCATTTGTGAACTAAACAACAATGACAATAGTTGGAACTCAATGAAGTTGTTGATAGCACACGTATGTAACAAAGATAATGAATCGGTTAACTGGGTAAATCGACTAACAGATGGGTAATAAAATTTTGCAAGCAATCACATTCACAAAGTCAAACAATCTATATCTGAAGCATTAATAGGTAAATTAATAACAGCAATGGAAACTAATTTGCTTACGTCCTATCAGAGCATAATTGTACTGAATTTTAAAATCCTTGTTATCTGTACGACTGGAAAGAAAATTATAATAAGTATTAATGTGTGCAATTTGGCTTGTAAACCATATGGAATTTATCACCTACTAACATTATGATAGTAATGTATAACGAATTTAGCAAGAGAATGTTACCAATTAGTGTTGATGATCAGTAGTAAAAATTGTAGCAATGGTATGAATTTACCAGCCAAAATAAAGAAGCTTTTTTGATTAAAGCTAACGTTGGTACTACAGATTAATAAGACGAAATGATGTATCGTTGAGTGGTTGAGCAATAAGTAGTGCAATTACAGTAAAGTGACAGTAATCAAAATGTAAGATGGGAGGCAACTCTTACTTGGCACACAGATGACTTCTATAACCGAGTCAGTAGTTGATTTAACTGCAGATCTTGAGCAATTGATAACTTAATGCTGAATGTTTATGGAGAATGCATACCTCAAAATTACTGATTTCTCAGGCATCCTTGGCCATCTAATGCAGCATTCCCACACAATCCAGATATTACTCAAAATTATTGACACAGGCATATTATTTTAGATACTAAAATACTTTTACTCTATAGTGACAAATATTACAAAAACTTTTATGTTCAGCAAGAATATCTGTTAGCACCACTAAGTTATTATTGAGGGATACATCTTCTACTTAAGAATGTTTCTCAGGAAACCAAGTAGGACTAATATCTAAGCACAATATTTTGAGTACATAACCCTCTGTCACCATCTTCAGGTGTAGTCGTAAGACTTGAAGTTTGGCTAGAGCGAGTTGTTGAAAACCTGCCATGGCAATGGCAGATATTGTTAAGTGGCTAGCATCATCTCAGCCTTCATTAGACGCTTGTGAAGCACAAAACACAGAGCGATGATGGTGAGCAGCTGCAATAAATGCATAGCTTAGTTGTGTATCACAATATTGGTTAACCAGATCAAACATGGGGCGAATTTCAAACGATTCTGTAATGATGTTGTCCCAGAAGCCTCTGGTATGTGCCAGCACCTGAGCAGATTCATAATGGTGATGGTAGGAAAATGGTCAGAACGCCTTTCATGCTAGAACCTTTCCAACCCTCAAAGTTGCAGCCAGTCCCCAAAGTAAGAAATAATGATTGTACCATTTCTGTTTTGAACACAAGAAAGGAGGAAAATGAATTCTATTACGGAACATTAGAAATACAACCATACCATGAATTATCAGCTAACACAAACAGACCAACAAACCCACCATGTGTTTGCTACGTTGGTAAACAATTGGATCATATATCATCACGCCAGACCACAAAAAATATCACATATTAGCTTGCTAAACGGAATTTGTGACTAGAGCATTTAAAGACAGAGGAGAAACAGTCCATTACTGAACTATGTCTGCTATATAGCAATTTATTTTTCCCCACCCAGGGATAAACTCACACATACAGACACAGAGAGAAAAAATGAGACAAAATAAAATTGAAACCAGAGGCAGTAGAAACTGTCATTAACAGTAGATCATACAGGACACCAGAAACTTTAAAGCCCATACTAGATGAGGAGATTAACCACATGTTAGAACTAGTGATGAGCCAGATCGTTAAAAATGTATGTGTGCAGATACGGATCATTACTGTCCAGATCCTTGAATATGTATATGGATCGTAACTTTCTTATTCAGTTAGCATTGGTGCATGTGATCTTGGACCAACAGTTAGTCATCAGCTATGATCGACAGTTTATTGATTACCAACAAATGTCCCGCTTACATGAAGTGTTTTAATCTTCTGCTGTGTGTGTTTATAGGTTAGTGATGGAGGATAATATAAATTGTGTGTGTTTGTGGTTTTTTTTTTGTTTTTTTTTGTTTTGTTTTTGTTTTTGTTTTTTTTTTCCCATAAATCATTTGTGAAATTACAAAGAAATGTCTAAAAAAATTAAGTAGCATAATATGAGAATATTGTACTATAGTAAACGACTAATTTGCTAAATGCAAAACCTGTGAAGGAAATGTATTCCTGTAACGGTAAAATAATCTTAACACCTCCGAGAGTCTTATATATTATTTCTATAAGGTAATTTTTTGTCACAAGTCTGTATCTTCCTTCATACTTAAAGGAAATCAATGAATGTGGTGTCATTTTAAAGCTTATGGTCTCCACTTTGGTCACATCATATTTTAAGAAAGTAAGTTTTCGGAATTCGGCCCTTAAAGGGCAAAAAAGCCAATATTTATAAAATTCTGTTTTCTGTGTTACGAGTCATTTATCTTCCTGGATATCTATCTGAAATCGTTTAATGAAGTATCATTTTAAAGATTAAAGATCTCCGCTTCAGTGGCGTCATATACTACAACAGAAATTTTCTGGAATTCAGACCATAAAGGGCAAAAGTATCAATATTTTGCAATGCGTTTTTGTGTCACGAGCTATTTATCTCCCTTGATATCTAACCGATATAGATAAATGAGACGTCATATTAAAAATCGATGAATGAAGTAGGATTTTGAGGAGTAATGTCTCAGCTTTGTAACATCATCTTTTAACGGGAAAAAGTATAAATTTATCTACAACAGATATTTGTGTCACGAGCTATTTATCTCCCTGGATATCTAACCAAAATCAATGAAAGAAGTAGGATTTTGAGGAGTAATGTCTCAGCTTTATGACATCATATTTTAAGAAATAATGTTTTTGGTATTCAACCCTTAACAGGAAAAAGTATAAATTTATCTACAACGGATTTTTGTGTCATGAGCTATTTATCTCCCTTGATATCTAACCGAAATAGATAAATGAGATATCATATTAAAGACTAAGGTCTCCGCTGTGGTAACATTATATTTTAAGAAAGGAATTTTTCGTAATTTGACCCTTAAAGGGTAAAAATGTCAATTTTTCTAAAATGCTGTTTTCTGTGTCACAAGACATTTATCTTCCTGGCTATCTATCTGAAATCATTTAATGAAATATCATTTTAAATATTAAGATCTCCGCTTTAGTGACGTCATATACTAAGACAGAAATTTTTCGGAATTCAGCCCTTAAAGGGCAAAAGTCATTTTTGTGTCACGAGTCATTTATCTCCCTTGATATCTAACCGATATAGATAAATGAGACTTTAGACTAAAGTCTCCCCAGTGGTAACATTATATTTTAAAAAAGGAATTTTTCATAATTCTACCTTTAAAGGGCAAAAATGTAAATTTTTCTAAAATGCGTCTTTTATCTCCCTGGATATATAACCAAAATCAATAAAGGAAGTAGAATTATGAGGAGTAATGTCTCAGCTTTGTGACATCAAATCTTAAGAAATAATGTTTTTGGTACTCAACCGTTAAAGGGAAAAAGTATTAATTTTTCTACAATGGATTTTTGTGTCACGAGCCATTTATCTCCCTTGATATCTAAGCGATATAGATAATGAGGTTTCATATTAAAGATTAAGGTCTCCGCCATGGTCAAATTATATTTAAGAAGTGAATTTTTCATAATTTGACCCTTAAAGGGCAAAAATATCAGTATTTCTAAAATGCATTTATTATGTCTCAAGTCATTTATCTCCCTTGATAATTAAACAAAATTGATAAACGAGGTATCATTTTAAAGATTGTGGTCTTCGTAAACCAGATTTTAAGAAACAAATTTTTCAAAATTCTAACCTTAGAGGGCAAAAGTATTAATATTCCTACAACGCAGTTTTCTGTTGTGAGCTATTTATTTCCCTTGATACCTAACCGAAATTAATAATTGAGGTATCGTTTTAAATATTAAAATATGCGCTTCAGTCACATCATATTTTAAGAAAAAACTTTCTCCAAATTCAACCCTTAAAGGGCAAAAATATCATTCCTAAAACTTTTTTTTTCCTCACTTGATAACTAACCGAATCGGTATGATTTTAAAGACCAAGGTGGCTGCTTTGGTAACACCATTTTTATAAAAGGAATTTTTTGGAATTCGACCCTTAAAGTATCAATATTTATTCTACAGCGTGTTTTTTTTATTTTTACAAGCCATTGATCTTTTTCAACATCTAGCCAAAATCGATAAATAGCATATCGTTTTAAAGATTAAGGTCTCCAGTTAGGTAAAATCATAAATTAAAAAAGATTTTTTTCGAAATTTGGTGCTTAAAGTGGTAGCGCAAATGAGACAGTTCAGAGCCAAGTCCCTAGATTACAGCAGCAGACATGAAAGAGATGTCAATAATAGCTTTTAGGATATTTTTTTCTGCTGCGGAAGCACTATCGTTTTGCCATGCAATTCCAATGTAAACATTTTAATCGCACTGTAAACACCTTAGAATTTTGGCAAATTCTAGTTTTGCTTAGGCGGGACTTAGAAATTTCAAGAAGAGCAGTTTTTAACTTTAAGGAATTTCCCTATAATCTTCCCCATAGTTACAATCCACCATAAAAATCATTTTAAAGTGTAATTATCATATCGGGAAAGGTTTAGTTTAAGAGATATTCCCGTTTGTTAATGTTTGAAACACGCGATCGGAAAAGTAGAAATTCTAAGATTTGCAATATCTTTAAATCGAGTAAAGCGACGACTGATCTTTTATCACCAGCTATAGTCAGCACTATCCCCGATATTTTGGTAATAAAATTAAGTAATTTGGTAAAGATTAATTAGTGATTTTAATTAAGAGAAAAAATAAGCTTTTTTATTAAAAGAGATATTAATTTAAAAATTACATCAGTAGATAGCCCTAATTAAGACGATTTCGTACATATATGGGTTTCCATAAAAAGTTTTAGTATTTGTCTGGTAATCAAGTTTTTGAAAATAGATTATTGCTGATTGTCGGGTAGAAGTTCGGGAAAGTCCGCAAAGTCCACCAAGATTGGTCACGTGATGAATTCAGTTTTAAGACAATAGAAACCTTTTGGAATGATAAATTAAATTAAAATAGATAGAACTGGATGATAGAAAGTTCCGGTAAAAATCTCAAATTAAACTACCTTATACTTTTGAAGATATTAATTAAAGAAAGATTTGCCAAGGTCATAGGCGCGCGTAGGGCTATAATAGTTCGTGCGGTAATCACACGTTGTCTCATTCTTACGCCGGGAAGTGATCGAGCAACTCCGCGCATGACTTTATCAGTGATGTGTAAAATTAGGAACTTAGCAAAATGTAGTCTGTCTTTTCTTACTTTCGGTGTCATCTGGCCTGTACTTCGTGAAAAGTATGTGAAGGAACATTAAGTCGGTTTTGTCGCGCGTCGTAACTTGCTATGCTGGTCAGTGAACTGTTTTCGACCATGTTGGATGTTGTTGTGTTATATATCAACTTTAACTTTTAATATGAACTTTTAAATTTACAAAAGGGGTCAGTCGGTAAAATTTCTCTCCACAACCTACAACCTTTGGTAAAGTGTGTTCGATTTGCCAGCTCAACTGTTAAATGCTATTTTGAACTTGTGATTTTGAAAATAAAATTTTGAATTTTCTAGAAGTGAACTTGTGTGCATTAGTAGATAGCTTACAACCTTTTCTCTATTTGTGGGTTAACAAATATTGTGGCGACTTCAAGCATTTAAGTTGAGTTATCCGGCTACATGGTCAAGTCAAAATCATTTCATAAATTTTCTACAGAACTTTGAGTCAACCACAAACTGTTAGTTGAGGCACTAAGGCTATACTACAGCCCCGGTATCGACCTTGGTTCCTTACAGCACAGCAACAAATATCAGAGATATTTCGTGCATTTTGTTCAGGATGGTTGTATTCTGTTAAAGTCACTGACAGTTTGTCCTAAATACAGAGTGTTTTAAACTTTCCTAACTGTTTCGTAATATGTTGTAAGTATTTTGATGCGTACCTATTACGCTAAACAAATAAATATTTGCTACAAATGTGCGTTTCTACTTTTCATTATATTACAAGCATTACTATTCATTGTAATTTTATTCACGAAAATTTCCCACGGGTCGTCTAGTAGGATTTATTCATAAAAGAAGATTACACTAAGAAGAATGGCGAGGAAACATTCAGCAGGGAATATCTTTACAAATGGTAAAAAGAGAATTAACAAATACATAGAAAATGAGAAAATGTGAGATAATATAAACCCTAAATCAATAAAAATTGAGTATTTAATTGAGCTCTATACAATTTATCTTTTCAACATGTAAAAGAATTGGGGTTCCATCTACTGATTAATCAAAATGCTAAAAATTATGTTCTAAAATGCAGGAAATATTTTACATAACTTGTTTGTAGTGAAATTTATGATAAAATGTCATTGAAAATAAAAAATGTGTTGAAGGATTATGAGAAAGTTTCCTTCACATCAGATATATGACCAGGTTCTTTGTCAGAAGAGTCATTATCCCTAAAATGATATTGCATTACAAAAGATTTTAAAAGAAAAATTTAGTTCTGAAAGTGAAGATTGTACAAAAATGCCAAATGGGAGATTACATTTCGGCATGCTTGAAGAGTGGCGAATCCTGAAACAGAATTTATACTGTCTGGTAAGAAATCTGATATAAATAATATTGACTGTACAGCTCATCAGCAGCATATAGTGTTCAAAGAAGCTATTTAAAAAGTTGATGCAATCTCCGTATTAGTTACAAAATGCAGAAAAATTGCAGGACATTTCAATCATACTACAATAGCAAAGTAAGGATAAATAAATAATAATAACAATAACAACAACAACAAGAACTCAAAGAAAACTTGATTGGGTCCTTTGCTTAATGTCTTCCACTGGGAGTATTCGCCAATAATAATAGTAATAATAATAATAACATACAACTTCGAGTCAATCAACATGCTGGAATTCTAGTTATTACATGTTGGAAAGACACGATTGTATTAAGGATTTGTTGTAACTTTATTCTACCAATAATAAAATAGATCATCTCAAAGCCAATTAGTAGATTTTAATTCAAGAATTAGTGAGAGTGTTGACGACTATATAATTTCGTAAGGTCACCCACTCACCTTGACTTCTACTATGATTAAAAAGTACACACCGGGTTTTCTCAGCACAGAAACGAAAACCGGAGTGCACTGACTATTCATCCAGGCTGTTCAGCGAGAGTTGCAGCTGCCGCTCAGCGCTTCTCAGGCTGGACGTTGTACAGAAAATTATAAAGTCATCCACATATAAGGAATACCGTATGGGATTCCTTATAATGGCTCCAATGCTATTAATAGCAATGGTGAAAAGCGTAAAACTTAAAACTGACCCCTGAGGAACACCGTTATTCTGAATAAAAAGATCAGACACTTCACTACCGACTCGGTACTGGAAGCAACAACCAGATAAAAATGATTTTAAAAAACGGTTCAGGTTTCGCCTAAAACCACATTCGTGTAACTGTTTTAAAATAACATGCCACCAGGTAGTATCGTAGTGTAACAGCCCTCATACCTGAATTTTGAATAGTATTGTACTGTATGAAGTAATTGTAGTGAGCTAAAGTTTGCTTGAATATGATCTGGTATGTTTGTTTTGTAATTTCTTGTAAATCAGTGTATATAGAATTTGTTTAATGAAAGAAAATTATTTAAAGTCCATTTAATATGTTAAAGAACCGAACGGTGTAAGAGAATTTCTTAAATGTTTGTAATTCCATGTATTAAAGCAAGTTATGATGTCTACAGGACAATTTTCTACAGTTTGAGATGATTTCTGCAAGTAATTTTGTATTTAAGTATCTAATTACCATTTCTGATCATTTTGTAACGATGTTAAGTAATTTTGTATTAACTCCGATTGTTTTTAATATGTTTGATTGTTTGAGTGATTATTAATGTTCGAGAAATATCGGGCTGATGCCTTTGAAGAATTCTCGTAATTTCGATAGAGACTATATAAACAGATCGGCTGGACAGATTCAGTATTCAGTTTTACAGAGAGATTCATCCAGTTAGTTTTTCAAGTTGAGTTCACAGAGATTTTATTTGCGACGGCTCAGAAGTGCATCTCTGTATTGTATCTATGCTTGTGAATATCGCCGACTTCGTTTTTAGCAAATAAACAAATCTTCAACATAACCTTCTGGTGGACTTTTTTAATTAATCAATATATATAAATTAAACCACCGAAGAACCTAATACTATCTTTAAATTTTTTATGCTTAGTGAAATTCTTTACAAAAGATCTGTTAAAGATCCGCTAAAAAAGTAATAGATACAGATATCTGACACATTACTAATTAGAACAAGGAATTATTACTGAATCAACCAGTTCTCGGATTTTCCAATTTTACTTGTTCCCAGGAAAGCTAGTGGGAAGCAGAAATATAGAGGAGTTCGGAAGTTAGATGAAATTATGGTGCGATACACCTATCCCGCGTCTTTAATGTCCGAGATTTTGGAATCATTAGGTAAAGCTAAATACTTTTCCAACCTTGTTCTTGCGAGAGGTATCACCAGGTATTAATCGATGAGAAGTGCCTGAGTGTACTAGCAAAGGCCAAATCCAGTTTCTCTCAATGCCTATGGGATTGTTCACATTGTACATACAAGAATTCAGTGAGAGAAGACACTAGTTTACATCGAAAACCTGTTAATTTATGGCAGTAGTTTGGCAGAACATTATAAGAGGTTAACAGAGGTATTTGAGCGTCTCAGAAATATCTAACTGTGAATTTCCTAGAAATGAGATTATCTATCTAGGCTATATTGTAACAAGCAAAGGGATAACTCTAGAACCTACAAAAACCGAGAAGATTAAAAATTATTTTCACCTTGAAACTACAAGAGTCACGCAAAATTATTTCTTGGTGGGGAGGTGTTGCATGAATTTATTTTTGTGGTAAATTATTAGCATTAAGAATGATAGCTTTCTGAACCAAGCAAGTAGCGACTTGATGCTATCCTCCAAGGTCGAATCCAGCATTGTAGTCTCCTACGGGAAACATAGACCAGCTGGCATGAATGAAGGAAGCAGGAGCATTTCACGTACTGTCCATGTGACAGCTGCATGATGGTCGAGCCAATTACAAATGTCTGTTCTCTACCTTTAGACCCGGAAAAGCCAGTTCTTGCAAAATTGACCAAAGCAATTCATGATGTGAAATTGTTCTGTAATGAGGGAATAACCTCCATTTTAGGCCAACATTGCCACTTTTCTCCCCTACTGTCTCAGAAAAACAAACACTACTATTTTTGATCAAATGATCCACTGTTTTGTCACTATCGGAACATCTCCGATCTGTATAACAACTTTCTATCACCTACAATTGTATCCATTCTGTAATTAATGCCTTCAATCAGATTATACAATAAATCTGCTTAACCAATTTTCCTGAAATCATTCGAAGGAGCTACCTACACCATTATGGGAAGTTATTGCAAAGTCACGGTCTTTTCTTGCCGCGCTAGATGCTTACAGACATCATCTGAAAACATGGAATTGTAATATCAAGCTCGGTCAACCACACGACAATGCAGGACAGGTATAAAACCTGAACTGTTTGATGGTTATGACAACAGACTGTAAAAGACAATTGGGCACGACACTAACATACAAATCCCTAAAATATTGAAAGGTTTGATTATGCAGAGTCAGTCTCCACACTAGGTGTTATTAAAAATAAACTAGAATTCTAAAATTGTGAACGCTGTATCTTGTTTATGGAGTTTTGTGTGTGTTGGTAACACTGTCAGCAATGTACATGTTAGTATGCTGCTATGTTTAGTTTGTGTTTGGTATGCAAATGAGCAATATGTACTTCGGTGTGCTTGGCGATTTTGTTGTGCTATGAAACGTTGGAACAGAAAGTGTGTGTGAAATTGTATGTTCAAAATGGATTTAAGTGCTGTCAAGCATTCAGAATTTTTAAAAAAGTGTTTGAAATAATACTTTGTTATTACCATGAGTTTATGGATGTTGCAGATGCTTTCAGAAGGGTCAAGAAGACATCTAAGATGATATGAGATCTGGGTGTCCTAAAAAGTCCATCAATGAGGAAAGTATAGGAAAAAAATTAAACAGAAAACTCTTACTAACAAAAGAATCACCATCCAACAGCTAGTAAAGTCAACCAGGAGTATGATCTACAAGTTCTGTGCAGTTTTTGTGATGCAACATGTGGATTTTCCACCACAACAACGCACCACTGAATACTGCTTTGTTTATCCAACACTTTCTGGCAAAACATGAAATCACTGTGATGCCACAACTACCCTATTCTCCAGATATCGCATCCTGTGACTTTTTCCTATTTCACAAAACTAAAAAGGATGCTCAAAGCACAATTTTTTAACAATAAATGAGATAAAGGTGAAATCACAGAACAAGCTCTAGATCATACATAAGGAGGCATTCCAACAGTGTTTCTCGAACTGGAAACAATGTTGGAATAATTCCATAATATCAAAGGGCTACTACTTTTGAAGAGGACAGTATAAAAATTTAAGAAATAAATAAATACTTTCTGAAAAAATTAAAAATTTTCATAACATCTCGTATTTTAGAGCTTTGTATATTGATGTGTGCACAGCTATATTTAGTGTCTGTTGTTGTTCAATTACACAAACTTTTAAATAAATATCACTAGATGTCTATCTCAGTGCACTTATTCATAAAACATCACCCCTAAAACAGACATGTTCAGTAGTTCAGCAAGGCTTAATTCCTAGAAGTGTTGTAGTGTGTATTCAAACAGCATTTTTGGACCTTCAGAACTAAAATTAATTGTTGTCCTTCAAGGTCAATTACATCCTGTGCTGCAAGAATCGAGTCTTTCCCAGCATACAGCGGGAATTCTGCCATACATGACATTTCGACAGCTACCTCCACTATCTTCATCTGGTGAAATGTAGGTCGAGGCTGATACTGCACCTATACATTGCAGACTGTGAATGCCTCGCATTTCCAGCTCATGTAAGTAAAGAGTGGTTAGCTGAAGCACATGAGGCCTGCTGAGGTAGTTGTTCTCCCATTGACCACCAGATAGTTAAGGTCTCATACAAGACCTGCTACGGACAACTGCGTCTCGGGCCACTTCATTAGCGCATGTCTATTGTGCTGCTGATGCAGATATTGTATGATGGGCTTCCAAGGTTCACACAAAAAATAGACCCCCTTCTCTGTTCATGTTGTTAGGGCTCAGTCTAACCTCCAGAGATTCTCTTTAATTATAGACTCCCAAAAAATATGCAGTCTGAGCCAGTCTTGTCCAAGTTTATTCTGTGGAAATTTTCCACAGCATGTTCGGCTAATGTGGATTTCTCTAGCTGCAGCAATTGCAAATGTGACTGGTATTAATGAGGCATGGTTCTGATTGTTTGGCCAATGTATATGTTGCGACTTTCACATGGAATTGAACAAACTTCCGGGACTCAAAGGCCAACGTTGTCCTTCACCGTGCACATCGTATTGTGATCTTTGCTGGTGGTGAAAAGATACTCCTTATAAAAAATTGTGCAAGAATTCTCCATGTCTTCCTACAAGTATTCCCAGCATATGGTAGCACTGTATGAGATTTTGATGGCTCTTCTTATTCAGCTGTCGACGTCAGTGTCTTGGGTCGAAATGCCTGTTTAATTTGCTCTTGTGACTAATCATTTTGCCTGAAAACCTGCCAAAGGTGGCTTAGTTCATCTTGCAAACTATGGTTGTTTGAGATGGCTCATGCCCAATGGACCAGCATACTTAATACAGTTTTTCACAGGGCCAGGTGGTGAAAGCTGGAAGCCCTAAACAACAGACTGTGTGTGTAGGTTTCCTGTAAACATTACGGGACAGTACCATCTGGATTGGGTCTGATTAATATGTACAGGAACGGGAGCATCCCATCTTTCTCAACTGCCATCGTGAAGCATATATTTGGATGAAATGTATTCAGATAGTCCAGGAATTCTTTGGAAGCCATGGAGCTATGTGACCAGACTATGAACGTGGCATTCACATAGCAAAAGAAGCATGCAGGTTTCAATGGAGCAGTCTCAAAGGCACTTTATTCAAAGTTCTTCATAATCGGCCATCAATGGGGAAAGTGCGGACACCAGGGCCACACCATCTGTTTACTTGTAATACTTCCTGTTGTACACAAAGTATGTTTCCGTTTATTCTAGTAAAAACATTGACATTAATTTAGACATATTAAAAACTGGAATAACAATGCTCTTATAGACATTTGCCACAAATTCAACTATTGTCCTGATATTATTAATGCTAGTTGAAGGACATCTATAATATGGTTAGCAAACTTGTAAACTATTTTGTAAGCTTTCCACACACTACTTCATATGGTTCACTGCTAAAACAATCGAGAGTTGTTTTGTAAGCCCATGTCATTGAACCGTAAGTTTAGAATCACATGGTTCAAAATTACTGACCAGGATAATATACAGAAGAATACAAACAATAGTAGAATAGATAGTAACTGAAGATCATTTTGGGCTAATGGAAAACAGTGGTACAAGAGAAGTAATTCTCATTTTAAGATTAATACTTTTCTAGATTGAGAAAAAGCTTTTGATAATGTCAGGTGGGACAATAAATTCAAAATTTTACGTAATTCTGGTCTAAAATATCGAGATAAAATGATCCTTTGTAATCTATGTAAGAATCAAAAGGCTACAATCAAAATAGAGAACCACAGAGAGATTCATCAGTTTAAAAGGGTGTGAGACAAGGTTGTAGTGCGTCCCCACTAATATTCAACTTGTAAGTAGAGGAAGCAATAAAGGAAGTAAAAGAAAAATTGGAATCTGGCATAAGTGTTAAAAAGAAAAAAATTGGTATTGGCCTGTTTGAAGAACAGATTGAGGATTTTGAGAAGTTACTGAATGGCATGAACGAAGTAATGAAGTAATATTTTGAACTAAATATAAACCAAGGCAAAACAAAAGTGATGAAATGCAATTGAAATTATAGCAATAATAGCAGACAAGATGACCCGTGCGAAACTTTCGTGAATAAAATAAGGTGAATAGTGAGGTTGGAAGCTTCTAATAGAATGAAAAATAGGTATGCATCAAAATACTTATGACATATTATGAAATGATTAGAAAAATGTAAAACATTCTGTACAAATGACATACTGTCACTGACCTTACCAGAATACAATCAACCTGAACAAAATAAAACACAGCATATCCATACCTCTGTGATAACTGTTGTTGCGATCATAGCCTGTGAGAAAATTTCCCGAATTAAGTGTTTACATTGGAATTTTATAGAAAAACAGAAATGTTTTCATTACAGTAAAAATATAAAAAAGCCACTTATTGTATATATATATAAACAGTATATTGATATATCTGCGATAGATACTGCTGCTATCTAGGGACTTGACTCTGAATTGTCTCATACACAAGACATTCATAGTTATTACTTTTGCCCTTTAAGCATCAAATTCCGAAAAAAAAATTCTTCATGTATGATTTTACCTAACTGAAGACCTTAATCTTTCAAAGACACTTCATTTATCGATTTCAGTTAAGTATTGAAGGAGATAAATGGCTTGTAGTAAAAATATATGTTGTAGAAATAATATTGCTACTTTTGCCGTTTATGAATGGAACTTTTTGGAAATCGACCTTAAAAGTATGGTGTGACCAAAACAGACACCTTGATCTTTAAATTGACATCTCATTTATAAATTATGGAGAGGCATCAACCGAAGTAAAAAAATATTATAAATGATGATATTTTAGCCCTTTAAGGGTCGAATTTGAAAAAAAGTTCTTTCTTAAAATATGAGGAGACCAAAGAAAACAGACTATAATATTTAAAATATCTCATTTCTCAATT
Organism: Vandiemenella viatica; assembly: GCA_031002005.1. Lineage (NCBI taxonomy): Eukaryota > Metazoa > Arthropoda > Insecta > Orthoptera > Morabidae > Vandiemenella > Vandiemenella viatica. The sequence continues at coordinate 297,835,551 of JARYHS010008074.1, forward strand.
TGATAAATGGTTTGTGAAAAACCATGTTATGGAAACAATGACACTTGTGCCCTTTAAAGGTCAAATTCCGAAAAATTCCTTTCTTAAAATGTAGTGTTACCAAATCGGAGACTTTAAGCTTTAAAATGATACCTCATTTATTTATTTTGATTAGGTATCAAGGGAGATAAATGGCTTGTGACAGAAAAACGCATTGAGAAATGTTAATACTTTTGCTCTTTAAGGGACGAATTCCAAAAAATTTCTGTCTTAATATATAATGTTACCAAACTGGAGACTTTAATCTTTAAAATGATACTTCATTTATCAATTTCAGTTAGGTATAAAGGGAGATAAATGGCTCATGACTGAAAAATACATTTTAGAAATATTAATATTTTGACCTTTAAGGGCCGAATTCCAGTGGAGACCATAAGCTTTAAAATGATATCTCATTCATAGATTTTGGTTAAGTATGAAGGGAGATAATGGCTAGCAACAAAAAACACCTTCTAGAAATAATATATATGATTAAATGCACAAAATATGATCACATGAAATAGGAGAAGTAAGTGAATTCTGTTACGTAAGGAATAAAATTAAAACTGATGGCTGAAGCAGGAATATGTTAAAAACAGAATAGCACATAAGCTTCTTGAGAAAGAGTAATCTTTTAGTTTTAAATACTGATCTATGACCAAGAAAGATTTTTTTGAAACAGTGGAATACAGCACCTCTTGGTAGTGAAGAATGGAGGAAGGAAAACTAAAGCATTTGAAATGTGGTGCCATAGAAGGATTCTGAAAATTAAGTGGACATAAAGTATGAAATGAACGCATTGTAAAGATGATCGGTGAGGAGAGAAGTTTGAGAAAGAGTCTTATAGAAAGAAGAGACAGGACGGTGGGTTATATTTTAAGAAATACGAGAGTGGTTAATTTGTTAGTGAGGTAACAGTCGAAGGTAAGAACTGTGGAGATAGACCAAGATTGGATATACAAAGCAGATAACTGAAGACATAGATTGTATGGGGTATGTTGAGATGATGATACCAGTGCAAGACAGGAGGAGACTGAGGCTTCCAACAAACCAATCAAGAGAATGACGACAGCAACAGAAGTGAACAGTAGAAGTGGAAAAGGTATATTGTATAATAAATATAGTAAAGGTAGACAAGTACGAATAACTTCATTCCTTTTAACAGGGTGAAAAGTAGCCCCAACATGTCACAATTATTTGAAGAGACATTCATCTACTAAAGACCATTGTTTCCCAACATGGGGCCCACGCCCCACAGGGGGGCAATTTGGTTTTTTTAGGGAGGCAATTTAGAAATTGACTTGATACGACTTTACCGCTTTCTCTTTGAGTTATTTAAACACAACGCCAGATATGGTTACAAAATATAGCAAAAAAGCAAATTCTTAAAAGGATCACACTAAATTGCCATAGTAAATGTTTATTATAAATCTTTTGAATTTGAATTTTAGTATTTCATTATATGTTTTTTAATTTTACTTACTATGTTTTATGATAATATTAAAGTGTTTTCTTTTAAAAACCATCCTATATCAGTTTCTTTAATAACAAATATTTTTTTTATTAAAAATTATGTATGGGGGGCAAAAAAATGTTGAAAGTGGGACATGACCCAAAAAAGGTTGGGAAACACTGATCTAGATTAAAATATGAAAAAAATTTGCTTCAATTATTAGAAAACAAAATACCTTCAACAGTGTAGGTATCATCCATCAATTCAATTGCACCAACAGCACGGACACGATTTGAGTTTGACACTAGGCCAATTGGTCTAGATGTTTCGCTAGTTCTCACTGTACCAGGATTAGAGCCAACTGTTCTACCTGGACCTGTGATAAATCCTGTATGTGGGGCTAATGGTTCCACAGAGAAAAGTTCTTCAGACACCTGTTGAAAATAGAGGATACAAATGATGTCAACAGAATTACTTTACACATTATTGCAATAAAAACAGATTCAGATCTACAATGCTTACAAGGAAGAGCCTTATCAGTCTTATTTTCATACCAGGAACATTTTATGGAAGAAATCATTCAGCAGCTACATATATTTCTTATTAATGCCCTGGAGAAGAATATTGGATGGTTGCCCAGACTGCCGCAGTCGTCAATGTTATCTTGGTTGTCCAGGTGGAACTGCGTCAACTTATTCAAACCTGATGATCCAGCCAGCATTCTGTGGCTTTCTTCAGAGGACACAGAATGATGGCTGAAATATCAGGTATCAATAAATGGACATGGTTCTACCCGAACAACCAAGATAACTAGAATATCGGATGCTTATTTCTAAATTTTATTTTTTGTTTTTGTCCATTAGTATAAAAAAAACACCAGGCAGAAAATATGGGTACATGAAAAACATACAGAATGTATTTTAATATCATCCTTAATCAACAGGATATGGTTTGACACTACCCGAAGAATTAATATCAAACACAGTCCTGTGCACATGAAAACCTAAAAATAAATTTGGCCCAATCATAAGCACATAAGCTGGCTGCTAAAGTACGGAGACTTTATTGTCACCTGATACAAATCAAGAAAGCTGTATTAAACATTACTTATGTTTTTAGTTAGTATAAATAACACAGGACAAGAAAAATGACTCATCATTAACCAAAGTTGAATGCTGCGATGAGTTAAAAACATGCATGACGAACAAAAGCATATTCAATATTTCTCTGTACAACTTATTCATGTTTTAGAAAATGGGTTATGTGTTTAGGGAGGTATGCATGTGCTGAAGTTTACCACATGAATGATTTTTCTTGGGAAAGACAAAGATGATATATATATAATATATACATCACAGGTGAACATATATACAAAAGGATGTGGATTGTTGATAAATTGCCCTGAAACACTTCCCAAATCTGCGACCCCCAAATAGCTGTCCAAATACATATTTCCTTTCATCCTTGACTCACCTAATTCTCTACAAAAACCTCTTCACCTTCAATTCCAACGCATAACACTGGATCCGCGACACTGCTATGGGCACCAGCAAGGCCCCATCATAAGCTAACCTGTTCTCCCCGTTGCCTGGAGGAACATTTCCTAAACCACACCCTCCCTAAACACTCTGTGTGGTTCTGATACATAGATGTTATATTTATGATCTGGACGCACAGTGAAAACCAACTTCTTGACTTTCTCCATTCCCTAAGCAATAGCCATTCCATTAATATCACACATCACGTTCCTCGATATACGAGGGCTGTCCAGAAAGTAACAGACGTTTTGACCTGGCGCAACAATGGGTGCTCCTAGCGCCGCCATCTTGGCGTCAGACAGTTCATACATTCAGTACAACCAGCCGTGGTAGTTTGCACATCGTACCTATCGTACTTCGAATACAGTAGAGTATTAAAATGAGCGCTGCAATTAAAAATCCCGCCAGTTGTGAAGTGCGAGCTGTAATACGGTTTTTGTTGGCGAAAAATCACAAACCAATTGAAATTTATCGCCAGATTTGTGATGTGTACGGCCAAGGAATAATCAGTGAAAGCCGAGTGAGGCAATAGTGCATTGAATTTAAAAATGGTCGAACCAATGTTGACGATGAGGACCGCATGGGTAGGCCTAGTGTTGTGAGTGATGAACTGGTGGTGAAAATCAATGAAAAAAATCCGTGAAAATCGTCGTTTCACGATTACGGAGCTTTCAGAACATTTTCCCCAAATTTCACGGAGTTTAGTTCATGAGATTGTGGTTGGTAAACTTGGTTACCACAAATTTTGTGCCAGGTGGATTCCGAAAATCATAACAGAAGACCACATAAAACAGAGACTTGCAGCCGCACTGAAGTTTCTGGAAGACTACGCCAAAACTGGAAACCAAGTTATCGATCGTATCGTAACTGGCGACCAGACTTGGGTAAAGCACGTCACCTGTGAAACAAAACGGCAGTCTATGGAATGGGGACACGGGCATTCGCCCAAGAAACCGAGAAACTGTCTGCAAACGCTGTCAGCAGGAAAAATTATGGCTACTGTGTTTTGGGATGCTAAGGGTGTGATTCTCGTTGAATTTCTTGAACGTGGCCAAACAATCACTTCAGAAAGGTATTGCAAAACACTCAGAACATTAAGACGCGCGATACAAAACAAGCGTCGGGGAATCACCAGTCGGCCATCTATGTGTACACATGTGACGGCGCCTGGTGCTTCACGTTCTGCACGTTTAAGGCTGCTGTAGGCCGAAATATTGCGTTTCTCTTGAGTCTTGTGTTTGTTTTTTGTTCGTCGTCCCAGCCGCCTTCATCTGTGGTAAGTGTTGGGTCCTATTTCCCTATCCTTCCCTAATTTTATTGCCTTAAAGATTTTTCCTGCTCATTGTTATTATATATATATATATATATAGATTGTTTGGAAACAAAGGCGCTGAGAGCGGATATATTAGACATTGGGATAGGAGAAAAACCACCGCTTACCAAAGATGAGAGCTCCAGCGGCGTCAAAACACGAAAAAACACACAAACACAAACATAATACAAATTTTCGAGCTTAGCTCTTCATCAGGTTGTAGGATGAGGTGGCTGCCCCGCGGAAGCTAGCAACCAACTGAGGAGACCACAGGGGTGCACATGGTCGGCTGGTCGGGGTGTAGAGGGAGGGGGGAGAAACAACATGGCGGGAGGCAGGGGTGGGGGTGGAAGGACCTAAGCCCGAAAATGATAATTAGACTGCACAGTGGAAACGCGGTTGCGGTCATAAGGTCACTGGCATAAAACAAACCAAGGAAACCTGGGGGGGGGGGGGGGGGAATCTACTGAAAACGATCTATAAGTGCCCCCATAAAAAATTATTCCACACGCAAAATTATTGAAAATATTACACACAAAAAAATACTACACACGGAAAAAATATAATAATATAAAACACAAGAGAGAAAAAAAAATATTTATTGCAATAGATCTAAGTACAAAAAGAGAAAGCTCTGGTGAGCGATGGTTTTGTGGGAAATGATGGCAGGTAAGGGGCAAAGGTCGGAGGAAAGAGGAAAATTGGAGCTATCTTAAATTTAGTCCAGGTGGTTGTCTGGTCCCCAGTTGGTACTGAAAGGCCAGTTCCCACCTTCTCAGTTCTGAGATGCTGCTTTTGTCTGGGAGTACTTTGATGGCGCGGACTGTGAAGCAGGTGTTGAAATTGTTGGTGTTATGAGTGGTGGCATGAAAAGAAACAGGGTGGTCAGGGTTCTCAGTCCAGACCGATTGTCTGTGTCCATTCATCCGGATGGCCAGTGGATTTGTGGTCAGACCTATGTAGGAGGCTGGGCAGTGGTTGCAGGTAAGTTGATAGATCAGGTGAGAAGTTACGCAGGTAGCCGATCCAGTGATATAGAAGCTTTCCCCTGTTACGGGATTGGTGAAGGTGGTCGAAGGCGGGTGCATCATGCAAAGTGTGCAACTGGGGCCTGTTACACGGAAAGGATCCTTGGGGCTGTCTTGTGGGCTGAGGGGTTCCATGTTTATGGACCAAGAGTTGGTTCAAGTTGGGGGGTCTACTGAAACAGGTTCTGGGGGGCAGGGGAAGGATTTGTGGTAGGAGTGTTTTCATTTCCGGGCAGGCTCGGAGGAGATCATATCCTTGTCTTAGGATCCTGTTGATGGATTCTAAGCCAGGGAAGTAGCGGGTGACCAAAACTGGGCTTTGGTTGGTTCTTGATGGTTGTGGGGTGTTGATGGATTGTGTCGGTACTGATGTGGCTCGTGTAACTTGTTTATGAACTAAATCTTGGGGGTAATTGCGGGATATTAGGGCTTCAGAAATGTTATTAGTGTACTGCTTAAGGGACTGTTCGTTGGAGCAAATGTGCCTGCCCCGGATTCCCAGGCTGTCGACCTGTCCCTCTCTGATGGCGGCATCAATTCTTCGGTACATATAAAACCCACCAATCTACAATACCTCCACTACGACAGTTGCCATCCTAATCACATCAAACGCGCCCTCCCATACAGCCTGGGAATCTGGGGCAGGCACATTTGCTCCAACGAACAGTCCCTTAAGCAGTACACTAATAACATTTCTGAAGCCCTAATATCCCGCAATTACCCCCCTGATTTAGTTCATAAACAAGTTACACGAGCCACATCAGTACCGACACAATCCATCAACACCCCACAACCATCAAGAACCAACCAAAGCCCAGTTTTGGTCACCCGCTACTTCCCTGGCTTAGAATCCATCAACAGGATCCTAAGACAAGGATATGATCTCCTCCGAGCCTGCCCGGAAATGAAAACACTCCTACCACAAATTCTTCCCCAGCCCCCCAGAACCTGTTTCAGTAGACCCCCCAACTTGAACCAACTCTTGGTCCATAAACATGGAACCCCTCAGCCCACAAGACAGCCCCAAGGATCCTTTCAGTGTAACAGGCCCCATTGCAAACTTTGCATGATGCACCCGCCTTCGACCACCTTCACCAATCCCGTAACAGGGGAAAGCTTCTATATCACTGGATCGGCTACCTGCGTAACTTCTCACCTGATCTATCAACTTACCTGCAACCACTGCCCAGCCTCCTACATAGGTCTGACCACAAATCCACTGGCCATCCGGATGAATGGACACAGACAATCGGTCTGGACTGAGAACCTGGCCACCCTGTTTCTTTTCATGCCACCACTCATAACACCAACAATTTCAACACCTGCTTCACAGTCCGTCGCCATCAAAGTACTCCCAGACAAAAGCAGCATCTCAGAACTGAGAAGGTGGGAACTGGCCTTTCAGTACCAACTGGGGACCAGACAACCACCTGGACTAAATTTAAGATAGCTCCAATTTTCCTCTCTCCTCCGACCTTTGCCCCTTACCTGCCATCATTTCCCACAAAACCATCGCTCACCAGAGCTTTCTCTTTTTGTACTTAGATCTATTGCAATAAATATTTATTTATTTTTCTCTCTTGTGTTTTATATTATTATATTTTTTCCGTGTGTAGTATTTTTTTGTGTGTAATATTTTCAATAATTTTGCGTGTGGAATAATTTTTTATGGGGGCACTTATAGATCGTTTTCAGTAGATTCCCCCCCCCCCCCAGGTTTCCTTGGTTTGTTTTATGCCAGTGACCTTATGACCGCAACTGCGTTTCCACTGTGCAGTCTAATTATCATTTTCGGGCTTAGGTCCTTCCACCCCCACCCCTGCCTCCCACCATGTTGTTTCTCCCCCCTCCCTCTCCACCCCGACCAGCCGACCATGTGCACCCCGTGTGGTCTCCTCAGTTGGTTGCTAGCTTCTGCGAGGCAGCCACCTCATCCTTCAACCTGATGAAGAGCTAGACTCGAAAATTTGTATTATGTTTGTGTTTGTGTGTTTTTTCGTGTTTCGACGCCGCTGGAGCCCTCATCTTTGGTAAGCGGTGGTTTTTCTCCTATCCCAATGTCTTATATATATATACTGAACATTGGATAGGATAAAAAACCACCGCTTACCAAAGAAGGGGATTCCAGCGGCGTTGGTACACGAAAAAAAAACACGAACACACAAAGAATAAAATTTTCGAGAATGGCTCCTCCTCAGTAGAAGTGAGATGGCTGCACGCAAGCACTGCTGGCAGCCAACTGCGTGAGCCACAATTTCGGTGGCTCATGGTGGGGGAAATACATCATGGCAGGAAGTGATGTATTTCCTGTAGAAGAGTACAGGCCGGAAAACGGAGATGAATGGCAAGTATAAAGCAAAACTGTACAAGGTCCTGACGCGGAAGGGTAGTATATACCTCAGTTAATCAAGTAATGGACACAAGTGAGGGAAAAAAAAATAATTTTTAGTTGAAACTCAAACTAAAATTCGAAATCACAATCTATAAAGATAGGCTCTGGTGAGCGGTGGTTCTGTGAGGGAAGGTGGAAGTGAAGGGGATGGGTGAGGGAAAATTGGTGCTATCTTAAATTTAGACCTGGAGATTGTCTGGTCCCCAGTTGGTACTGATAGGCCAGTTCCCACCTTCTAAGTTCTGAAATACTGCTTTTATCTGGGAGGACTCTGATGGCGCGGACCGAGAAACAGGTACTTAAAATCATTGGTGCCATGTATAGTGGCATGATGAGATACAGGGTAGTCAGGGTTCTTGGTATGTACTGATTGTCGGTGTCCATTCATTCTGATGGCTAGTGGATTGGTTGTGAGTCCGATGTAGGAGGCGAACTGGGGACCAGACAATCTCCAGGTCTAAATTTAAGATAGCACCAATTTTCCTCCCACCCATCCCCCTCACTTCCACCTTCCCTCACAGAACCACCACTCACCAGAGCCTATCTTTATAGATTGTGATTTCGAAATTTTAGTTTTAGTTTCAACTAAAAAAAATTTTTTTCCCCACTTGTGTCCATTACTTGATTAACTGAGGTATACTACCCTTCCGCGTCAGGACCTTGTACAGTTTTGCTTTATACTTGCCATTCATCTCCGTTTTCTGGCCTGTACTCTTCTACCCCCTCCCTCACTTCCTTCCATGATGTATTTCCCCCACCATGAGCCACCAAAATTGTGGCTCACGCAGTTGGCTGCCAGCAGTGCTTGCGTGCAGCCATCTCACTTCTACTGAGGAAGAGCCATGCTCGAAAATTTTATTCTTTGTGTGTTCGTGTTTTTTTTCGTGTACCAACGCCGCTGGAATCCCCTTCTTTGGTAAGCGGTGTTTTTTTATCCTGTCCAATGTTCAATATATCCGCTTTTAGCGCCTTTGTTTCCTAACGATCTATATATATATATATATATAACTATAAGTGAAAAGTAAAATAAATGTAAATAGCAGTAGATAATAATAAATACAGAAATACAAAAAATGTAAATGTTATTGATAATAAGTGCTGGGTCTGGTGGGCAGAGTTTATTGGAGATTGAGGCCAGGAGGATGTCTGGTGTCAAGGATATTCTGGTAGGCTAGTTCCCATCTATGAAGTTCAGAGGGGGTCGTGTTGTTAGGGAAAACTCTGATTGCCCTAACTGAAAAACAGAATGTTCAAATTATTTATTTTGTGGGAACTGGCATGTTTTGCAACTGGATGGGCCTCATTGTTAGTATAAACTGTCTGCCTGTGGCCATTCATTCCGATAGCTAGGGGATTGGTTGTGAGGCCTCTATATGAACTGGAGCAATGGAGGCATGTCAGTTGGTACATGAGGTGAGTTGTCATGCGAGACGCCATTCACCAGTCGGCCGTCTATGTGTACACGTGACGCCGCCTGGTGCTTCACCTTCTGCACGTTTAAGGCTGCTGTAGGCCGAAATATTGTGCTTCTCTTGTGTTTGTTTTTGTTTTTTGTTCGTCGTCCCAGCCGCTTTCATCTGTGGTAAGTGTTGGGTCATATTTCCCTATCCTTCCTTAGTTTTATTGCCTTAAAGCTTTTTCCTGCTCATTGTTATTATAACGGTCCAATGCCCTCCTTCTGTGTTGTCTTGCTCGTTCCTATCTCGTCGTTCTTTATCCTTTGTCTTTCCAGCTTTTCCTTCTTGTTGTGTTTTTAAGTTCCCATGATTTTGTTTCCTATATCTTGTTGTTTCTCCTAATTGTTTGTTTTTCATTGTTTACTGCATTCACGTGGTACCTATTCATTTTGTTTCCACATATGCGAAAAATATCATGCTTAGTTTTCTACATCTGATAGATGTAAAAACAGCCAACCAATTGCGTTAGTACATCTGTTCTGTCTGTGGCCAGGATATTCTCGGGGAAATTCCGTTTTCGCCCTTCATTTGCAGCCGATTTTTACTACAGTATTTTGCTGTGAATGTTTTAGTTTTTTCGCATTCCAAACATACCTTGTGTAATTTCTCCATTCTGTGCGTGCACTGCTCTTATTTATGTCAACCACCACATTATATTTAAAATTCCTGTATTTTAACCTCGCTCGCGACCTGGATTATTGCTACGTGGATCTAGTTGTTACATCACTCTGCTTTTCCATTTTGTAATTTCAGTACTATGATTCCGATTGTTTTTCTGCACCTACTCTGCAGTTTAATTACTATTTATTTTCTTTCTAAATATCTATAGGCCTAATTATTGTTTTTTTCGTACATTTTTGCTTTTGCGATCGGCATTTCTTTGTTTATTCCGTTTCGCTCTTATCGACTTTTCTCTATGATATTAATCACTCTTGCCCGATTTTCCCAATGTTTCTCCATACAGTACGAATATTAATATTTTTCACATTTTTCCAGATGTGTTGTAATTTATGATCTTTTCTTCCTGCGACTAGTTCTTGATTATTCCATTTCACGATTTTTCTGAAGTAGCATTTTTGGACGATTTTTCCGCTATTTCTTGATACTGCACTGTATTTTTAATTCTCTTTTTTAATTCTTGGTTCTGAATTTTTCTGCTGTGCTGTATCCTTTGCACCATATTCAGATATTCCCTTTGTGACACTTAGCCTTTCTTCTCAACAGTTGTTTGGTCAGTTTTGGGCCTCATCATTCATATTAATCTATTTTCCCCAACATGTCACCCATAGATTCATACATCCCTTCCTACCAGTTTCACGCCTTCCGCCTCGCGCAACTGCGTTCACATACTCTCTTCCTTCAATCTTGCCTCTCTCTAAACATTCCTCCAAATGGATTAACCATTAAACTCCCTGACTCTGGCTGCCATCAACAAATTCACCCACCACTCCACATCTTTCGCTTTACACAAACACTTAACTTCACCAGACTTGTCCTTCAACAGCTCTTGTTCAAAACAGGCTGACATTCTGCCCAGCTGATCTTCCTACACAAACTTCTTTGTCTTTCTGCCCCAAATACAATTAATCATTTACAGCAGATTCTATCAGATTGTATACAGATCTTAGCAAAACAAGCACAAAAAAAAACATCTGGGTAAGCTTACTTGCAAAAAGTTACTTGGCTATGGGTCTACCCCTACCTCACCAACATCCCAATCATCCTCAACACACTCCTACAGCTCCCTTGATTTCCAAAACCCCTTGTCTTGCCCACATTTTCAATCTTCCCCACCCACCCCCTCTACCACCCACACCAAAAGCCGCCACTCTACCTCTTGCTAAGCCACAGCAGTCTGTGGTGAACCTTTAATCATCTCCGTTAACAGAATCTCAACTCTCTGTTCTCTCGAAGGGATTGTCATTTTCCCCAACCCCGAAGTTCGACCATGCTGCTTGGTCCAGGACTATTTAGCGTTCTGCCGCACTCTCCAGTGGTGTTACCACTTTGCCACTCGGGATAGTAATGACTATCAGCATGATGAGATTGAGCCCTGCCTAGAGAGTTTCAAACGTCCATCCAAACTAGATCAATCTCTCCTTCCTCAACACCATCCACTCCTTATGTTCCAGGAATTCCTGACATCCAACCTGTCCTCAAAATCTTTTCTCAACCTTCATTTCCCACTCCAACAACCTCAGTGTTAACGAAACCCGTGCCATGAGAGAACTGTCTAAGAACAGGAACATCATTATTCTCCCAGCTGACAAAGGCTCAACGACCGTAGTCATGGACCTTAGTGACTATGAGGCCAAGCTTTGAGACAGCTCTCTGACACCAACACATACCTGCCACACCCTACAGATCCTACAACCTCAATATGCCAAGAAGTACGCACTATCTTTGACCTCCAAGGCCCCTTACAAGGACTCTCCCCCAACTCTTTGTCCCTCCTTACTTACCCTTCTTCCCAAGATCCACAAAACTGGAAATCCGGGGAGACCTATAGTTGCGGCTTATGGGTCTCCTACAGAACGGATTACAGCTTTTGTGGATCTGTACCTCCAGCCTTTTATACAGGACCTCCCTTCATTCATTAAAGACAACCCACACTACCTTGAACGACTTTCCACAGTCCCCACTCCTCTACCACCTGACTCCTTCCTTGTCTCCATAGATGTCTCTTCCCTTTACACCAACATCCCTCATGGACAGGGCCTCAGCTCCATGGAACACTTCCTGGAAATGCGACCTCCCGGCAGCCTCCCCAAGACATCCTTCCTCATTTCCTTGGCTAACCTCATCCTGTCTAACAACTACTTTTCCTTTAATTCACAAATTTACCACCAGTTACGTGGTACTGCAATGGGCACTCGCATGGCACCATCCTATGCAAACCTTTTCTTGGGCCGTCTGGAACAACGATTCCTCAGCAATCTTCCCATTAAACCTCTTGTGTGGTTCAGATACATAGACGACATCTTTATGATCTGGACCCACGATGAGCATCATCTAATAGACTTCCTCAACTCCCTAAACAACCACTCCATCAACTTTACTTGGACGTACTCCCATACTCATGTTACCTTTCTTGATGTTGACGTTTCCTTGCATAACGGGCGCCTACATACTTCTGTTCATATCAAACCGACCAATCTGCAGCAATATCTTCATTTCAACAGTTGTCATCCCTTGCACATCAAACGTTCCCTTCCTTACAGTCTGGCCCTCCGTGGCAGGCGAATCTGCTCTGATGAACAATCTCTTTCCCAATACACAGAAAACCTGTCTGGAGCTCTCATCTCCCGGAGCTACCCTCCTGACTTAGTACACAAACAAATCTCCCGTGCCATAGCCCTTCCTTCACACAGCCACTCCAAGTCAGTACCCCTTGATACTAACCACAGCCCCGCCTTCATCACTCAGTACTTCCCTGGTCTCGAGTCCATTAACCTAATCCTTCGCCGTGGACATGATTTTCTACGTTCCTTCCCCGGGATGCGCACCATCCTCCATAAAATTCTACCCACTGCCCCTCGCACATGTTTTAGCAGACCACCGAATTTAAGTAATATCTTGGTCCACAAGTACTCACCAAGTAATTCGCCCAGACTGCCACAGGGTTCATTCCCATGCAATAGACCCCGTTGTAAAACATGCAGCATGCACCCAGCCACTACCACTTACTCCAATCCTACAACAGGTGAGACATTCCCTATCATTGGTCATGCTACTTGCATGACAACACACCTCATATACCAACTGACATGCCTCCATTGCTCCAGCTCATATATAGGCCTCACAACCAATCCCCTAGCTATCAGAATGAATGGCCACAGGCAGACAGTCTATACTAACAATGAGGCCCATCCAGTTGCAAAACATGCCAGTTCCCACAAAATCAATAATTTGAACATCTGTTTTTCAGTTAGAGCAATCAGAGTTTTCCCTAACAATACGACCCCCTCTGAACTTCGTAGATGGGAACTGTCCTACCAGAATATCCTTGACACCAGACATCCTCCTGGCCTCAATCTCCAATAATTTCTGCCCACTAGACCCAGCACTTATTATATATATATATATATATATATATATTATATATATATTTTTTAGTTCTGTATTTACTATTTTCCATGCTACTTACATTTATTTTACTTTTCAATTATAGTTATATATATACAGGGTGAGTTTTTTATCTTGAGACAACTAAATATCTCGAAAACTACAAATCCGATCAAAAAAAGTGGGTAATAAAAATTGTTCGTCTCGACGGGGGACATCCGATGATACCAAATTTGACTCCCCACCCCACCCCCTAGGGGTGGGGGAAGGGGGAGAAAAAAAACTTAAATAGGAACCCCCATTTTTTATTGCAGATTCTGATTCCCCGGAAAAAACTACCCCTATTTCACCCCCAATTCGAGTCATTTTGGTCGATAGATGGCGCTGCAATCGACAAAAATCAAAATAAGCAAAAATTCATTTAAAAATGAGGATATCTCGTGAAATACACATCAGATCAGCAAAATACAAGTTAATGTGATTGATATTTTTCAAAAACTATTCAATAACACCACCCACCTCCAAACTTGAGGGATGGGAATGGACATTATTTCAAAATGCACTGATGCAAATTCTTTAGCAGATAGCGAAAGTCAAACATTACTTTTTGCGTTACCCAGGAACAACGACGTGGACGTAGTAATTTTCTGTTCCCTTTGGGGTGCTAGATTTAGGTGAGTCCCCTCGCCTCTCACCATCGGGGTGCTTGTTTTTGGTGAGTCCCCTCGCCTCTCACCATCGGGGTGCTTGTTTTTGGTGAGTCCCCGCCTCTCACCATCGGGGTGCTTGTTTTTGGTGAGTCCCCTCGCCTCTCACCATCGGGTGCTTGTTTTTGGTGAGTCCCCTCGCCTCTCACCATCGGGGTGCTTGTTTTTGGTGAGTCCCCTCGCCTCTCACCATCGGGGTGCTTGTTTTTGGTGAGTCCCCTCGCCTCTCACGTGTTTGTTTCTAACAACAATTCTAAAGCAAGTGCTCGAAAATATCACCACCGACATCGATGCATTTATTTACCCGCTCTTGGAATGATTCGACGCAACTAAGAAGCATATCCGGCGTGATTTTTTGACAAGCGTTGGTAATTCGTTCAATCATGTTTTCAGGCGTTGTTGGCACTTCACTGTAAACTTCATTCTTCAAGTATCCCCATAAAAAAAATCAGGCGAAGTGAGATCTGGTGATATTTTGAAATAATGTCCATTCCCATCCCTCAAGTTTGGAGGTGGGTGGTGTTATTGAATAGTTTTTGAAAAATATCAATCACATTAACTTGTATTTTGCTGATCTGATGTGTATTTCACGAGATATCCTCATTTTTAAATGAATTTTTGCTTATTTTGATTTTTGTCGATTGCAGCGCCATCTATCGACCAAAATGACTCGAATTGGGGGAAATAGGGGTAGTTTTTTCCGGGGAATCAGAATCTGCAATAAAAAATGGGGTTCCTATTTAAGTTTTTTTCTCCCCCTTCCCCCCCCTAGGGGGTGGGGGTGGGGAGTCAAATTTGGTATCATCGGATGTCCCCCGTCGAGACGAACAATTTTTATTACCCACTTTTTTTGATCGGATTTGTAGTTTTCGAGATATTTAGTTGTCTCAAGATAAAAAACTCACCCTGTATATATCCCCACCCAGTTATTTTTCATCTCTTTCAATAATAACATATCGTTATCAGTATCGATTATCGATCTAATATTTGAGCTTACTTCCCCCCCCCCCCTCCCACCTAAACTACCATCCGTGCCTGAGACGCCATTCACCAGTCGGCTGTCTATGTGTACACATGTGACGTCGCCTGGGGCTTCACCTTCTGCACGTTTAAGGCTGCTGTAGGCCGAAATATTGCACTTCTCTTGTGTTTGTTTTTTGTTCGTCGTCCCAGCCGCCTTCATCTGTGGTAAGTGCTGGGTCATATTTCCCTATCCTTCCTTAATTATATATATATATATATATCACTGCTTCCTACCTCTTGTAATTTCTAAGCAATCCTTCATTAACTGAAATTATGTTTTACTTTTTTCCTGCATGATGTCTAGTTAAACTTAAGAATTCATATCTCACTAAGTCTTCTTCATTTTTAAATGAAACTATCACATATACCTTGGAAAAAATTGCTCTATTTTCTGAAAGCTCATTTTGTTCTCACAAATCCATCTTTCTCATTTTAATTTCCGCCCTTGACATCACTATGATGTAAGTGCTAACAAGGAAATTTCATAACAAAGCTTCAGAATTCAAATATGAAAAACTTACTTTTTCCCAAAAAATTTCAAATTTTCTGCCAAATCACTGTTATATTATAGTTATCTGAATTTGTATCTATTTTCTGAAACTAATTTTGCCCTCCTAACTATTTTATTAAAAACTTTCATTTTCTTTCTTACTAAAAAACATGCTTACAATTTACTTATAGACTCAAATTTTGGTAAGAATGTGTCTGCTTATGCTGACAACATACTGTCATGGTTAAATTTGGATTTGCTCTTTTAAATAACTGATATTTTCCGATCTAACGCTTTTTTCCTTGTTCGCACCATCCAACCACATGACGAATTACACTTTCAAATTGATATTTCTCCCTTGATAAAATGTTTAGCCTATTCAAACTGTAGATCAAAATGGAGTGTCTGTAAGATCTTTAATGTGGAAATGAATGCAACAGAATTCATTAACTTGTAGATTTTGACTTCAAGATATTTAGGCTTTGTTATGATATTTGTTTATTTTAAAGTTAGAAGCTGCTTTATTATTTAGATTTTGTTGGTATTACTTGTTTTCTGTATTATATGCTTTGAATTACCCCTCTCTACTGGGTTATAAGAAACTTATTCATACATGACAAAGTGATGAGTTATTTTCCCTATCCTTCATTACTTTCATTGCCTAAAGGCACTTTTACTATCACCACTATCCAATAACTACAATGTGTAATAATTGAACTGTCTAGATTTTGCAACGAAATTGTCTGTGTCTGATGGTACTCCTGAAAGAAAGCGTAATGCATGAATGATTGCAGTGGGTGAAAGTAAAATGTCCTCCATATGTATCTCCAATGAAAGGATTAGCAGTCTTAATGGTGAGTAGCTGGTACAATAACTGGTTTCTCACAGAATTCCAGTCACTCTAAATTCTGTTAAGTATAATAAAATGCAATGGTTAAACAAACATTGGTGAGCAAGTGTTTCAGGCAACTCCAACATAAATAAGGATGGCGTAATATATCTGTATACTTACGTGCCAGCATGGGGTTCTGGAGCATGCCAACTGGCGCGGTGGCAGGACTGTATTGGTTGTGAAGAGCCATTTGAGTTCCTGATGGGCGCACTTGCTCGACGTTCCTCTGAGTGACCTTCTCCCCAGTTTGCAGTACCCGTTTCAGGGAGTGCACTTTCACCGCCACAGCTTGTCAGGGTAACACCTGTCAGCAATGGTGTGTTATACACTATAAAATGGCTTTCATTCTCCCAATTCCTCAAACAAGCAGAATGTCTGTCCAGGTCCAGCTGATCTAATGTTACAAACAACAATAATAAAACCAGTAGTAAAATTTTCAAGATAATAGTCGGCATTGATTGACCAATGCTTATTACATACACTGATTTTAACTATGAATTAAAGTCAGTGTCAGGGCTATGGGAATGCTGACAATGCTTTCTTTACTACATTACATGAACATCCTAAGATGAAAATAAAACTGCAAGATAAATGAGGATCCACTCTATGAATAACATACTAAATAAGAACAGGAAAGATAACTAATTTAAATGGGAATTATGAAAGGTTTTTAATAGGAAACAGTTAATACTTCATACAAGTTTCAATGTCTACATATTCTTCCTCACATGGACCCACATTTTGGATATCAAATACAGGAGTTAAAGGGGGTACAAAGGAGGGGAGCTAGGTCTGTCTGTGAAATTATCATAGACACAATCGTAACTGATATGACAATGGAGCTGGATTGGGATTAATTGAAGACAGGATGAGAGAATTTAGAGTGTATGAAGCATATGCAGTGATGAAGCTTGGGAAGATATTGGTGAAATAATTAATAGTAGTGTTATAGATAAAAGATGACAATGACCATAGACTGGTAATTGGAAGACAGGATGAGAGAATTTAGAGTGTATGAAGCATATGCAGGTGATGAAGCTTGGGAAGATATTGGTGAAATAATTAATATAGTGTTATAGGAGATAAAGATGACAATGCCATAGACTGGCACTCTACTTCAGGCATAAGGGAGTGGGAAAATTTTTCTTTTGTTGGTAAAGGAATCAGGGATTGGAATAAATTCCAGGGAAATAATGACATTTACCAAAAATGCAGAAAGAATTGAAAATTAAAATTCATAAAGGACAAAAATGATGCGGGGGGGTTAAAATTCA